>OW240914.1:292968618-293204929 GCA_933207985.1 Pelobates cultripes
GCCCCCCGGTGCCTGCACCCGAGTCTGCCCAAAGTGCTGCCCCCTGCCCCAGGGATGCAGTGTCTGTAGGGCCGGTGCAAGGATTTTTGCCGCCCTAGGCAAAAGTAAAGTTTGCCGCCCCCCCCATGTGACATCACAATGCCCCACCCATATGATCTGCCATGTTAACTAACACCAATCCTGCAGTGCCACCGTGTTCACATTAAAAGGCCTGCAGGGACAGGCTAGACACCAGAACCACTACATTAAGCTGCAGTGGTTCTGGGGACTATAGTGTCCCTTTAATGTGAGGTAAATTAGAGATTAGTGCCACTAATAATATACTAGAATGCCTAATTACAACCAGATGAGGATGATGATGGGCTCTAGCTGCCGTCTGGCTCCACTGGTCTGGTGTAGAACAGGCTCTCTAGAGGCGGTTTGTAACTGTGGTCACAAAAATCAATGTTCTGGGAGAACGGGAAGCAGCTCCATCTTTTTGAGGGCCCTTTACACAGCTCAAGGTCTGGGTCCCAGGGTCAACCTTCATGTTCCACCAATGAGTTTGTTCACAGGGGGTGGAGTGTGTGTGTGGGGGATGTCCTGATGTGTGTAAGGAATGCATTGTGTGAATCTGTGTTTGTATGTGTAAGGGCTGCAAGGTGAGTTTGTGTATGTATGGGATGCAGTGTGTGCATCTGTAAGGGATGCATTGAGTGTGTGTAAGGGGTGCATTGTGTGTTGCTGTGTGTAAAGGATGCATTGCTTGTGTGTCTGTGTGTAATGCATTGTGTGTTTTTCTGTGTGCAAGGGGTGCATTGTGTGTGTGTGTGATGGATGTCAATCTCTCCCCCTCCCCCGTCAATTTCCTTCTCCCCCTCCCCCGTCAATTTCCTTCTCCCCCCTCTCCAATTACCTTCTCCCCCTCCAATTTCCTTCTCCCCCTCCCTCTCCTCCAATTTCCTTCTTCTCCCCCTCCCCCTCCCTCCAATTTCCTTCTTCTCCCCCCCCTCCAATTTCCTTCTTCTCCCCCCTCTATATTTAGGAGTCCCAGGCCAACTCCTTGGTTTTGCACCCCTCCCTGTCACAGGTGCCTCTTCCCAGGGCCCTATTTAGCCTCGTACTGCAGTGAGCCCCAGATGGAATTTTTCCCGAAGTGGGTTAATCTCATAAAAGCAGACATTAGGCTGTTAGAGTAGGACCTGCCAAAGATGGGGTACATTGACGTTGTGGCAGGTTTATGCAATGTATGATCATATAATGTAACTAAACCCCCATTATTTTTGCCTAGATTAGGTGTTTAAAAAAAATAAAAAAAAAATACAATCTTTCAACATTGAAGTTGCTGTTTAGTGCATAGGTGAGTGCGCTGGATCTTGTGTATTGTGTATTATATATATATATATATATATATATATATATATAGAGAGAGAGAGAGAGAGAGAGAGAGAGATACTGTCAGGGTTGCTGGCATCTTGCCATGTTCTCCTAGATGCTGAACGCTTTCTCAGTGTGTTCTTTTATTTGTGTCCGAATTCGGCTCTAAATGACACATTCACCAGACGGAATACGTCGTGCTCCAATGATTTCATGGATTGGACAGTTTTGTACCGCCCACATGTCATCTGGAACTCTAAGATGACTTTTCCAACAGGATACAAGACCTGCCTATTTATACTCACCTGACCCACTCACTGTTGCCCTATTTTGCTTCACATTAGCCCAAAAGAGCATTCTTGTACAATCTGTTTCTCTGGTATCTGACTCTTGGCTTATTTATTGTTTCTCTTGACCTCTGCGCTCTTTAGACCTTGGCTTGTATAACGTTTATCCTGTTTTCTCCTATCCTTGACCTTGCCTATTACTTGGACTCTGTCCACTGTTACCCGGGCCACTCTTAAGACCGATACACGACTAGTCTCATCTTTGTTATGTTCTGGATCTGTGTGATTTGGTTTACCCAAGCCTGAGTTTTGACTTTAGCGGCTATAGTAAGTATGATGCTTGGAGTATTTATTCAAACAGTTAATTTTTTTATTTTTTTTTACCTATCACATCTTTAGTGCAATTTTTAAGGGGAACTTTCACTTCCCAGCTTTTTTAATATACATTTTATTTATTTCTATATTTAACAAATGTGAATCTGTGAGACGTGGAAAATTAAATTAAATGCAGAAATCCAAACCTCTTTATCCTGCAAATGTGTGCCTCCATCTTAGAATTATGATGCCATTTGCTAAATCTTTAATATAAATGTAAAAGTGAAAAATGGTTAGCAGAAGCTATATGCCATTATCAATGTTTTATTAAATGGTAAAAAATCAACAGGATCAGTTTTCCCCCTTTAATAATGATAGATCGGTTTATTTTATTCTTCTATTCTCTTATTTTCTGATCGACATGCTAGTTATGGTCCTGCTCACTATGAGGGACAAAGGATTGGTAGTGCTCTGTACAACTGATCTATAACCACTTTGATTTAACTGCAATTATTGATGCTGCAGTGTAGCAATCCCAATTAACTATAATAAGTGCACAACCTGTTTTGTAGCCAAATTCATTAATGCCAGCGATGCAATCTCTTTTGTCAAATGGTTAATTGCAGAATTAAAGCAAATCCCTTTGCAATCTCTTGATAAATATTTTCTTTCATAATGAGTTTTAAATTGTATACACAGTGTCTCTTTTTTACATTTAACAGATTTTTAGGAATTTATGAAGTTTGTTAATAGACTGCATAGTCAAGCATTTTAAATCACTGTATTTGTATTTTTGTTTGTAAAACTATTTGTATTGGGTTTTACAAAGGTGAACCTAGTAGACACATCATTGTAGCACAGTGAGATATGCTGACGTATGCTCCACAAATATTACAATTCTATTTAGCGTGGTTGCTGCTTCTAAATGCTGCTACAAAGTGTACTTGGAGATGTTCTGGAAAGTTTTATTGATTCTTCAACTGCCTAAGATTTTTCTTTTTACTTTTACAGGTAAGAGTCATCTCTAGGAAAAGGTTTTAAATTCCACAAGTTTTGATTTTCTGTTGATAATTGGTAAGGCATTTGATTTGATTAGTTAGGTGTTTGCTATTGTTTGCAAAAAAGCACAGGCCCACTCAGGTGTTACATTCTTAGGGGGTGGTGCCTTTACGAGTGTATATAAGGGTTGTAGAAATTAGCTTGGGTGCTGCTTCTAAGTGCTGCTACAAAGTGTGTGATTGGAGATATTCTGGAGAGAAACTGGAGGTAATCGGAGGTATACAGAAGGTGGAAAAAAATAAACAAAAAGTTAAATTTGTTTGGTTTAAATTGTTCATCTCAATAAAATGGCATACTTGGTTCAGTGGAACAGTTGTTGTGCTTTTGTTTCACGCTCCACTTTTTGGAGGGTTGGATGCCGTCTAATATGTAGACAATTCTCTATATTGCGACAGGAGATTGTATTTTTGAAGTCTGAAATTTGTAAATTATCTGTTAAACAAACCCAGGCCGGGACTGTTGCAAATCCACTGCCGCAGAGATGTCCTAGGAATGGCAGATGGATTACTGTAGGATCTGGTAGACTTATAGATGTGCATAAAAGGCATACTGCACAGTCTGTGTCTTTACATAATTCATTTTCTGCACTTTCAGATTGTAGTAGTGTTACAGAGACAGGCTCGGACAAAGAGTTTGTGGAACCACTAGACATGTGCAATTCGTTTCGGTCTGAATGTGAATTCGGACGAATTTCGGGCAATTTGGACATTCAGGTACTTCCGAATGTCCGAATAGATGAATTGCCCTAGTCCCGAAGTTCCGAATTGTCGAAGTGCTGAAGTGCCGAAGTTCCGAAGTGTCGAAGTTCCGAAGCACAGTATTGCCTAAGAACTAATATACTTACCCAGTGTAAGAATGAAGAATGTTACACTGTATACAATTTTAAATAAAAAGTATACAAACATAGCCAGGATTCAGCTGTAAGCATTTGCAACACTTACAACACTCAAGTAACACACATTCATATAAAATGTAAGTTACTTGGCCAGTCAATGTAATGACAGGAATGAATAAGTAGATAACTCCCTAATTCCCACGGTATTGGGGAGCTATCTACTAAAAGGCTGAAAGACCTAAATTGGTCTTTCAGCCAAATTTACTAATATTAAGTAAAGATTACTTAGTATTAGTAAATTTTGCCCCTACTCACTATACCGCGAGTAGGGGCATGTCTATTAAACAGTGAGCAGCCTGTGGCTGCTCACTGTTAAAAAAAAAAAAGTCCCCCCCTCCGGTGCCGCACGAGTGGGGGCTTCTAACCTGAAGGGGGGACCTATTGCCCCCCCGCCCCCACCCCTGAGCGGCGGGTGGGGGCCCTAAATACTAATAAGGGGGGGACCTAATGTCCTCCCCCCTTGCACCCACCCCTGAGCGCTGGTTGGGGCCCTAAATTAGAATAAGGGGGGCCTAATGTCCTCCCCCCTGCCCCCCACCCCTGACCGGCGGGTGGGGGCCCTAAATACTAATAAGAGGGGGACCTAATGTCCTCCCTCCTGGCCCCCACCCCTGGGGGCCCTAAATAAAAATTTAACCCCCCCAAGTGACTAGTGGTCCCCTCACCCCCCTCCCAAAAAAAACTAACCCCTACCTACCGCACTAACCCTAAAAATAATGAGGGGGGGCCATTAACTAAGTACCTGTAAAAAAAATAAAACTTACCATTTGATGTTTCCTTTCGTCTAAAATCTTCTTTTTTCAGCCCCAAAAAAGGCCAAATAAAAATCCATAATAACCGGCGCACTTAAAAAATAGACTGAGCTCTGCAGGGCGGTGGAAGGCTTATAAAGCCTTGCCCCACCCTGCAATTAGGCTCAGAGCACTCTGATTGGTTGGCTTGAAATCCACAAGTCAGAGTGCTCTGTGTCATTTTACACAGCGTCGAAAAGTTCTTTGGAATTTTCCCACACTGTGTAATTTGAGTCATAACACTCTGATTGGTGGATTAAGTAACCAACCAGAGTGTTATGAGTCAAATTACACAGTGTGGGAAAGTTCTTTGGAATTTGTGTAAAATGACACAGCGTACTCTGACTGGTGGATTTCAAGCCAACCAATCAGAGTGCTGTGACAGGTAAATGTTGAGACTTACCTGTCAGTCTCTTCATTTACCTGTCAGAACACTCTGATTGGATGGCTTAAACCCACCAATCAGAGTGCTCTGAGCCTAATTGCAGGGTGGGGCAAGGCTTTATAAGTCTTGCCCTGCCCTGCAGAGCTCAGTCTGCGCGAAGCCCTCCATGGGCAACGAAGGATATTTTTTTTTTTGCGCTCGTTTTTTTTTTTTTTAAGTGCGTCGGTTATTATGGATTTTTATTTGGCCTTTTTTGAGGCTGAAAGAAGATTTTAGAAGAAAGAAAACATCAAATGGTAATTTTTTTTTTTTTTACAGGTACTTAGTTAAAGGTCCCCCCTCATTATTTTTAGGGTGAGGGGGGTAGGTAGGGGTTAGTTTTTTTTGGAGGGGGTGACTAGGGGTTTGGGGACCCCTAGTAACCTGGGGGGGGCCAGGGGGGAGGACATTAGGTCCCCCACTTATTGTAATTTAGGGCCCCCACCTACCGCTCAGGGGTGGGGGCCAGGGGGGAGGACAATAGATCCCCACCATTATTTTACTTTAGGGCCCCCACCAGCCGCTCAAGGGTGGGGGCCAGGGGGGGGCAGGCTGCTCACTGATTCATAGACATGCCCCTACTCGCGGAATAGCTGCTCACTGTAATTTTTAGTTAGTATTAGTAAATTTGGCTGAAAGACCAATTTAGGTCTTTCAACCTTTTGGTAGATAACTCCCTAATACAGTGGAAATTAGGGAGTTATCTACTAAGCGGCTGCAAGAGAAGTCCCAAAGTGCCGAAGTCCCAAAATTACGAAGTTCCGAAATTACAAAGTTCCGAAGTGTCGAAGTTCCAAAGTGTCGAAGTGCCGAAATTCCTGAAGTGTTGAAGTGCCGAACCGAATCGAATTGCGGAAGTCCCAAATTGCGGAAGTCCCGAATTTTGGAATGCCCAGCCAAACCGAACCGTATACTTGCCCCATGCACATGCCTAGGAACCACCATCTTCTATGCCTAAGGTGTGCAAGACTGCAGCCAATGACATAAGAGGTGTGGAGTTGGGCAATAGTAGCTTTGTGAGATGTCTTCCTGGAGCTACTGCTTTAAGTTTGGATTACAATATTGTTGAATGGTTCAGGGATCTGTACTTGGACCCATTTTCTTTAATATTTTTATTAGTGATATTGCAGAAGGTCTTGATGGTAAGGTATGTCATTTTGCTTATGATACTAAAATATGTAACAGGATTGATGTTCCAGGAGGAATAAGCCAAATGGCAAACAATTTAGGTAAACTAGAAAAATGGTCAGAGCTGTGGCAACTGACATTTAATGTGGATAAATGCAAGAGGGAGAGTATAGAATATTTTATACAATACTAACCTCAATATCTGAGGGAAGGGATTAAGGAGTAATTATTTCAGATGACTTAAAGGTAGGCAGACAATGTAATAGAGCTGCAGGAAATGCTAGCAGAATGCTTGGTTGTATAGGGAGAGGTATTAGCAGTAGAAAGAGGGAAGTGCTCATGCCATTGTACAGAACACTGTTGAGACCTCACTTGGAGTATCGTACGCAGTACTGGAGACCATATCTTCAGAAGGATATTGATACTTTAGAGAGAGTTCAGAGAAGGGCTGCTAAACTGGTTCATGGATTTCAGGATTAAACTTACCAGGAAAGGTTAAAGGAACTTAACATGTATAGCTTGGAGGAAAGACGGGACAGGGGGGATATGATAGAAACATTTAAATACATAAAGGGAATCAACACAGTAAAGGAGGAGACAATATTTCAAAGAAGAAAAACTACCACAATAAGAGGACATAGTCTTAAATTAGAGGGGCAAAGGTTTAAAAATAATATCAGGAAGTATTACTTTACTGAGAGGGTAGTGGATGCATGGAATAGCCTTCCAGCTGAAGTGGTAGAGGTTAACACAGTGAGTGAGATTAAGCATGTGTGGGACATTCATAAGGCTATCCTAGAGTACATATAAGGCCAGGGACTAATGAAAGCATTTGGAAAATTGGGCAGACTAGATGGGACAAACGGTTCTTATCTGCCGTCACATTCTATGTTTTTTATGTTTCTAACAAAACAAGAGATGCACAGAAAGAAAAAAGGTGGGAAGGGGAAACAAGTTAAATTAACAAGAAATACAAAGCTTCCAGTAGACTCATCATATCTAAAATGATATAGGTGAGCACACAGATAATGAACATCATCATGTAAATATTGAGAACACGGTTATGAACAAGACTATACTGGTATTATTCGATAACGAATCATACAATTGTTTGCTCATGGATTGTTCTTATTAGTTTTTCAAACCAAACACACTCTGCAGAGAAATCCAAAGAGGTAATGTGGTAGCAGAATGCAGTACAGTATAATAGTGCCTCTAGTGACTATCAATAGTTGTATATACTACTTGGTAGGCTACGAAGCTACTGAATTCACAGCCACAACTGATATGTCATGTCTATAATATTAATTGACACAGTTCAGGTAGTGTATGTCAACTGTGTCCTAAAGTATTCTGACCTTATAAAATTTTGGAGTGTATTAACACTGTTTCAAGTTGTCTCGTACTTCTTTTGCTAGCTATGTACTGCAAGTATATGTAAAATAGGGGATTTTAAACCCAAGACAAGTCAATGAGTGGGTGTAGTGGTCTCTTATATCTAATCATGTATTTGTTAGGAGAGCCTGAAATTCTGGGAAAGCTGTAGTCATGATCCGTTGGGTTCAGATCGAGAGATAAGTTTGGGAAAACCCTTGTGAACTAAAGACCAGCTCCTAAACAGCAGCTAAGGAGTGTAATCCCTTCATATGATAGAACCATTGACTCAGGGGAGGGAGTTCCCAATACAGTGGAATAAGCCCTTGTGTGCTGTTTAAAATTCTAATGGACATAGATTATTTTTTTTATGTATACAGAAGTAAGGACATCAGTGCTGACAGTAATGGGGGTGGCTTATCAAATAGTTTAAGAAAAGTGTGGCTTTTACTCCAGAAAGGGCAAATTACATTGTCACTATAGGTAATGTAAAGAGCCCACTGCAGTGTGGTTTCGCCAGCAGCTATCAGGGTACAGGCTCATGGCATGTAACAATTAAGGGGTTATATACCAGAAGGTAAGTAATTAGCAAACAGACTCCTGTATCTGACTAGCAATTTGAATGTTAATCCCAGGGCCTCTTCCCACTACTCCTTAAATTTTAGAAAGGGGGTCTCAACCTGACCCTGGAGGGAGGCATAGCAGTTAAGAAATGCCATGTTACAGGGAGTTATTATCTAAGCAGAGAACTTCAAAGGGTGTTAGGTCACGACTAGAAGAGGGTGTTGCGGGAAAGATTTGAGATACTTCATCAGTTGTGTAAACCTAAACTGAGTATAAATGGGAGACTGGGATTGCTACACAAACTGTAAAGAGATTGGATGGGGGGGTTCCTCTACGAAGAGGTGCTGAACCTGTGGGACTGGCTGTATAAGTGTTGAGTGTGTTGCAACTGCCAATCCTGGAGGAAAGGCTGGGTTAGAGACTGTCGGGGACAGTGGAGATGGGAAGGACAACAGGCCCCATTTTTGTGCAATACATGGTGGCCAGTGTGAACTGATGGTCATTACTAGGTGCACACGATGGTGCAGATCTATTCAGAGCAGCACCAATAGTGGCCTTCTCACCTGTACCATCTCTTTCCAGAGTTTCTTAACTCCATTTTTACACCATTCTATGATCCATAGAATATATGTATCTTGATAATACCGCTTAACGTCTGGTTAAGCCCACCCACCCATAGCATAGCAAAGTCATGTGATGCTTTTGTCAAATGTCAGAAAGCAAATTAAGAAATAATTTAAATAATTAATCGCACTTAGAGTATGTATAGGAAAGAAAAAAAGGATACATGTATCACATATAGGCAGCCTTTGAGCTTATCACCTAAGGTGTTTAAAATGTAAATACAATACAAAACACTTTCTAGTTACATTTATCTGAAAACTATAGGTAGTGGTACATGTATAAAAATTGCTAGTATCCCAATGCTGCTCTTAGTGGGAAATATCCTCGGTATTTCCTTGATTAACAATGTTGCTGCAAAGAAACAAAAAAGAGCGCAGAGGAACATAAAGCTTAACCCCTTCGTGACTGGTGACGGTTCAGGACCATCATTGGTATTTTAACATTGACGACCGCTGACGGTCCTGAACCGTCACAACGGTAATATGTACTTACCCGATCGCCGATGTTCCCCCGGCAACGATCGGCGGTGCTCCCGATGTGCGGAGACTGCCTGCAGCCCAGGCAGTCCCCCCGTGGCGAATTAGGACCCCAGGGGCCACGTGATCGCTCAACAAAGCCGGTCACATGGTCACAATAGGTGTCCAAGTTTCTGCCTGCAGTGGGACTGTCTGTGCTGACAGGCAGTCTCCCTGGATGTGTAAATAAAAAATGTAAATGTTAATTTAAAAAATATAATTATATATGTGTATATATATATATATATATGATATATAGACATTATATCTATATAATATATGTCTATATATCATATATATATAATATCATACTAAGTGTATTTTTATATTAATAGATACATATATTACTATAAAAATACACTGATAATTAAATTACACACGTGTGTGTATATATATATATATATATATATATATATATATAATATATGAATTAACTATATATATATTGTGTATATATATACACTACTCAAAAAAATAAAGGGAACACTTAAACAACACAATGTAACTCCAAGTCAATCACACTTCTGTGAAATCAAACAGTCCACTTAGGAAGCACACACTACTGAGCCTCATTTTGACTTGTTTTAAGGACATTACATCAAAGTTGGATCAGCCTGTAGTGTGTTTTTCCACTTTAATTTTGAGTGTGACTCCAAATCCAGACCTCCATGGGTTGAAAAATTTGATTTCCATTTTTTAATTTTTGTGTGATTTTGTTGTCAGCACATTCAGCTATGTAAAGAACAAAGTATTATAGAAGAATATTTAATTCATTCAGATCTAGGATGTGTTATTTTTGTGTTCCCTTTATTTTTTTGAGCAGTGTATTATTATAAAATACAAATAATATGTAAATTAAATAAAAAAATGTAAAAATAATAATAAAACTTAAGGGGGCGGGGCCTGACCGCAGAGCCTGGAGGACGTGAATCACACAAGCTCCTGCAAAAAGCTACACTCAAAAGCAATTTTCACGCTCCAAAAGCAACTAATCGGGCCACAACGGCCACCAGCCGTAAGGGGACATTAAGCAGAACAGAATGATAACCCACAAACGGCGCTACAAGCTACTTTCACCGATCCGACAATCGAAGCCTACTCACAAGGCGAGCGCGGGAAAGACAGCCGCTCTCCTACCGCCGCGACTAGCCACCTTGATGACTAAAGGCCCCTGCCCCCCCCCCCATGGACTGGCGGGGGTCATCCCGGTCCAGACTCCACAGGGCTACAGAACCCCACAAGCTCCCAGGACTGCAAGCAGCACATACCCAGAGGCCAAGATGGCGGCTGCCGACCGAGCTTCTAGGCCCCCACTTCTCCAACCTCTCTCAGCGCAGCTGGCAAGCGTGGACCCTCAGGAGGACCGCATAGCGGCAGCATTCGACCTCTTCTGGACACGGTGGCAGGCCGTACTGGCACAAAACCAAGCAGCCACAGCGGTACCCCGACTGCCCGCTACCTCTCCTGCAAGAGTACCAGCGCTGAAACGCATAGCTACGCCACCAACCAACACGAAGCTGCAGAAGGTAACAAAAGCTCTACCCAGACTTAAAGGCAGCAGACCGAGCACCCGATACTGCAAGCCTGAGTCCCGACAGGCTCAAAGAGCCACCAAACGCAGCCCATCGCTCCACAAACTAAAATGACGCACTCGAGGGGCCTATACCCGGCCTACACCAGGTGAAGTCAAGAAAGCCTGTCAACGCTCTACCCAAGTGCAGCGATACACAGCTGCAAACAGCACTCTGAAGGGCTTTACCTCCACATCAAGGGGACACACAGAGTCTCACACTCGCCAAACAGCATGGGGAGCAGAGAAATTGTCACACCACAAAGCATACACCCCCACCACCCAAGGCACTCACACAGGACCGGGAGGCAACGGCGGAGTCCCTCTAGCTTTCATGATCGGCGACGCCAAGGCCCCATGGGACTTTCCAGTATGTGCACTGCAAGTGCCGACTACAGGAGTAGGCTGACTTTCACTGACTCTCACTGCCGCACTGCGGTCTGGACTGCTGTCATGCCACCACATCCATGCAGTCATAGAGGACTATGTCTCGCAATATTTTCAAGCCTGACCTCCCTGAGACAGACGAACGTTAGCAATGTTATAACATGTCTTTACAGCATAGAATAGCCCGAATATTAATCGTATGCCATATCCTTTCATGTTGAACTATGTTGCCCACCTAATGCGACCTTAACTTGTGTTGAGTAACTTATAAGTGATATGCTTATCTATACAGTTAAACTAGCTAGGTACCGGCAACACAGCGGATTAGACATCAGGGGCCTATATCATAACCTAGCATATCTAGCAATGCCCTCACTTTATGTTTCCCACAGTTAACTTGCAAGCACTGTACTTGATTAGCATGCATACTCTTCATATAAAGCGTAGATTAAACTAGTAAATTTAAATGTAATGCCTAACCAATATAAATATATGTTCTGTTCATGCATCTATATACAAAAATGTGCACTGCTCAAATGCCATAAATGGAACATCAATGCGATATGTCTATGCTTACGAACGCTGTTGTTGCAGAGTAAGCTGTTTTGTCGATCCATGCACTCAAAAATAAAGAATTTTAAAAAAAATAAAAAATTAAAAAAATTAAATATCTATATGAAATTTTATTCTAACTGTATTTTGATATTTATATATATAATATATATATATTTAGATCAAAATACACTTAGAATGAAATTGTATATATATCTATGTATATATAAATAAATAAAAATACAAAATGTGCATATGCCCATATACAAAATGACATAAATAATTATATAAATATACACGTAGACTTCAAATATATAAATATGCATATATATTTAAATTCTACGTGCATATTTATGTAATATTTTTACATAATTAAGTAATTTTATTAATTGCAATTTGAGGGACCTGCCTGACAACCCAGGCCGAAAGTCCAGAGAATTTAATTTGCTAGCACTGTATTTTACCCTGTAACTTTCTATGACACCCTAAAACCTGTACATGGGGGGTACTGTTTTACTCGGGAGACTTCGCTGAACACAAATATTAGTGATTCAAAACAGTGAAACATAGCACAGCAATGATATTGTCAGTGAAAGTGACTTTTTTGCATTTTTCACACACAAACAGCACTTTTACTGATGATATGATTGTTGTGATACGTTTTACTGTTTTGAAACACTAATATTTGTGTTCAGCAAAGTCTCCCGAGTATAACAGTACCCCCATGTACAGGTTTTATAGCGTTTCCGAAAGTTACAGGGTCAAATATAAGGTCAAATATTTTTACATTGAAAATTGCCAGGTTAGTTACGTTGCCTTTGAGAGCGTATGGTAGCCCAGGAATGAGAATTACCCCAATGATGGCATACCATTTGCAAAAGAAGACAACCCAAGGTATTGCAAATGGGATATGTCCAGTCTTTTTTAGTAGCCACTTAGTCACAAACACTGGCCAAAATTAGCAAATATGAACGCTAACTTTGTCCAGTGTTTGTGACTAAGTGGCTACTAAAAAAGACTGGAAATATGATCCTACCCGTTATGTTGTGCAGTATCTTCAATCTATAGGATCCCTTAAGATACTATGAAATTGGCTGGAAAATAAAACAGTCTCAGGAATCCTATGTATCGTGGTGTTGCTTACTGTACTGTTCTGGGAACGGATCCTGTGCAGTGTGCTCTTCTCTCTGTTTCAGCGTCACTCCGGTTTGCACGCGTAGATTGGAACCGGAGGACTGTGGTACGGGTTTTGTGCCAGACATATTTATTAACAAGGGCACGTAGGGACTTAAAGAAGGCAGCAGGGATGGAGATTGGTGAAGTGCTTTACGGCTGAGGAGAACACTCACTTATCCCCAATTTATAAAAGTGTTGATTTCTATGAGAAATCAGCACTTTTATAAATTGACTGGGGAACTGACCCCTAGCTGTCAATCATTCCTCCCCATAGCTAATGGAAGTGGTAGGTATAATCTACTTGAGTGTGCCTGCCTCCCCCTCCCTAACAGACCTCAGACCAGCTTCAGCAATGCATAAGTGGCGGCCGCACGTGCACGCCGCGGTGCGTGAGTGTGCACGAGCCAGCTCACGTACACGTGTGTTCCGGTTCGCGTGTGCATGTGTTATTTCCCTGTGAACACACTGAAAAGGTGAGGAGTTAGAAAAGGCTGCAGTCATAAGAACTGCAGCTTTTGTAATCTATTTTAGGAGTTCCTGCTTCCCCAACAAACAGTCTCCAGGAGCTGCACTGCCTCCACAATGAACAGAGGTAACTATGTGTGAGTGTCATTGTGAGTGGGACTGTCTGTGTGTGTATGACTGTCTGCCTGTGTGTGTATGACTGTCTGCCTGTGTGTGTGACTGTCTGCATGTGTGTGTGTCTGGATGTGTATGACTGTCTGCCTGTGTGTGTGTCTGTGTGAGTGTGTGACTGTCTGCCTGTGTGTGTTTGTGTGGCTGTTTGCCTGTGTGTGTGTGTGTGTGTGGCTGTCTGCCTGTGTGTATTTGTGTGGCTGTCTGCCTGCGTGTTTGTGTGTGGCTGTCTGTGTGTGTGTGTGTGTGTGTGTGTGTGTGTGGCTGTCTGCCTTTGTGCATGTGGATGTCTTCCTGTGTGTGTGTGTATGGCCGTCTTGCTCTGTGTGTGTGTGTGTATGTGTGTGTGGCTGTCTGCCTGTGTGTATGTGTGTGGCTGTCTGTGTTTGTGTGGCTGTGTGCGTTTGTGTGTGTGTGTGACTGTCTGCATGTAAGTATTTGTTTGTAAGGCTGTATGTGTGTGTGTGTGTGTAAAACTGTATGTGTGGCTGTCTGCCTGTAATTGTGTGTGAGTGTGTTTATCTACCTTTAACTGTGTATGTGTGTTACTGCCTGTACCTGTGTGTGTCTGCCTGATCCTGTGTATGTGACTATCTGCCTGCGACTATGTGCAAGTGGTGGATTTGACAGTGTATATGTATAACTGTGTACATCTGACTGTGGAACTGTGTGCACATAACTCTGCAAAAATATACACCTGCATTCACACAGCACAAATATCACATACAACCAATACAAGCATATCACACACTGTTAATACACCAATTACAAATATCACACACAGCCGACACATAGCATACATATCACACACTGTCATCACATCTATCACATACACAGACAACACAAACATTACATCATACATGGATGACGGGGGGTAGAAGGGGGCGCTGTGAAAATTATCCAAGCTTGCTGTGTATTATCACATTAACTCCCATCTTTCATGATAAGTTACCTTTAAAAGTAATTTTTGTCCTGGCTTTAAAGGAACACTATAGTCACCTAAATTACTTTAGCTAAATAAAGCAGTTTTAGTGTATAGATCATTCCCCTGCAATTTCACTGCTCAATTCACTGTCATTTAGGAGTTAAATCACTTTGTTTCTGTTTATGCAGCCCTAGCCACACCTCCCCTGGCTATGATTGACAGAGCCTGCATGAAAAAAAAAACTGGTTTCACTTTCAAACAGATGTAATTTACCTTAAATAATTGTATCTCAATCTCTAAATTGAACTTTAATCACATACAGGAGGCTCTTGCAGGGTCTAGCAAGCTATTAACATAGCAGGGGATAAGAAAATCTTAATTAAACAGAACTTGCAATAAAGAAAGCCTAAATAGGGCTCTCTTTACAGGAAGTGTTTATGGAAGGCTGTGCAAGTCACATGCAGGGAGGTGTGACTAGGGTTCATAAACAAAGGGATTTAACTCCTAAATGGCAGAGGATTGAGCAGTGATGCTGCAGGGGCATGTTCTATACACCAAAACTGCTTCATTAAGCTAAAGATGTTCAGGTGACTATAGTGTCCCTTTAATTTATTTTTTTTAGCAGTTACAGACCACACATTACAATGAGTGCATATTTGTGTCAATGCATTTTTTCATTACATTACAAAATTTATCTTTTCCACAAACTTCTCTTGAAAAGGGGTTTCTTAAATGAATTGCTTCCAAAGTGTTTCTTAGGGTAAATTAGGGTTAGGCTTAGAGAAAGGTAGAGTTAGATAAGATTAGTGTTAAGGGAAGGTTGGAAGTCAAGTCAAGGTTTAACATTGTTTATTATGGTAACACAGAGAGCGTCACTTCACCACACAGCAAGCAAAGAGGCATGTTAAATTTAGGAGAAATCTCTATTTTGATCCAAAAAACTGGATTTTTGCAGTGACACAAGTCTATGTACATCTTACTTTGGGCTATCACATTATGTTTACACCCCACCTCCTATAGAATGTAAGCTCGATTGAGCAGGGTCCTCTTCAACCTATTGTTCCCGTATGTTTTTTGTGATTGTCCTATTTATAGTTAAATCCAACTCTCATAATATTGTAAGGCGCTACGGAATCTGATGGCGCTATATAAATGGCAATAATAATAATAATGTTTCCACACACCGTCGGAAATAAGTCCCATCAGTATATACCTACCAAACTGTGAGAGCGTGACAGGAACATGTGCCAGACTGTGGAGACACACTAGCACCTCTCTCATGATCAGGGCCGGATTAACATAGGGGCTGATGGAGCTGCAGCTCCAGGCCCAGGCCCATGGAATAGGCCCATTTTTTTTTTTTTACACACTACTCTTAGGTTTGCCACCTGACTGGTATTTTAATGGCACAGACGGTATTTGAGGCTGCCTGGCCGTGCCGGTATTGCAGCAATACCGGCAATACAATTGCAGGTAATTTTCTCAGAATAAATGTAAATTACTCTGCAATACCAGCACCGGCCAGTAGGGGTCACTGTGTGTGGAGAGAGTCGGGGATAGGAAGTTACAGAATATCCCTGCCTCTCTCTACTACTCACTGATCCGTGGGGGAGCAGCTTCACAGCACAGAGTCCAGACAGCAGCTCTACAGCTCAGGTAAGAGAGGGATGGGGGGAAAGGCAGCAGGGACACATGGGGACACTGAGACACTAGGGGACACATGGGGACACTGAGACACTAGGGGACATATGGGGACACAGACACTAGGGGACACATGGGGACACAGACACTAGGGGACATATGGGGACACTGAGACACTAGGGGACACAGACATTAGGGGACACATGATGACACATACACTAGGGGACACTGAGACACTAAGACACAGACACTGGGAGACCTGGGAACAATGAGACACTTGGGGACACTGGAAAACATGGGGACACTGATACACTAGGGGACACTGATACACTTGGGGACATATGGGGACACTGAGACACTAGGGGACACAGACCCTGGGGGACACATGGGGACACAGACACTAGGGGACACAGACACTAGGACACGTGGGGACACAGACACTGGGAGACCTGGGGACACTGGAAAACATGGGGACACTGAGACACTAGGACACGTGGGGATGCTGAGACACATGGGGACGCTGTGAGACATAGAGACATTGGGAAAAACTGAGACATTGGGACACAGAGACACTATGTCCCCCAGCCAGTGTCCCTAGTGTCTCAGTGTCCCCAAGTCTCCCAGTGTCCCATGTCTCTCAGTGTGCCTAGTGTCCCCATGTGTCCCAATGTCCCCATGTCTATGTCCACAACTGTCTCCCAGCCAGTGTCCCTTAGTCTCCCAGTATCCCTTAGTCTCCCAATGTCCCCTAGTCTCCCAGTGTCTGTGTCCCTAGTGTCTTAGTGTCCCCAAATGTTTCAGTGTCTCCATGTCTCCCAGTGTCTGTGTTCCTAGTGTCTCAGTGTGCCTGGTGTCCCCATGTCTCCCAGTGTCCCTATATGTCCCAGTGTCCACATGTCTATGTCCACAACTGTACCCATGTCTCCCAGTGTCTGTCTCCCAGCCAGTGCCCCCTAGTCTCCCAGTGTCCCCTAGTCTCCCAGTGTCTGTGTTCCCATGTCTTTGTCCCTAGTGTCTTAGTGTCCCCAAATGTTTCAGTGTCCCCATGTCTCCCAGTGTCTGTGTCCCTAGTGTCTCAGTGTCCCCATTTCTCCCAGTTTCCCTAAATGTCTCAGTGTCCCCATGTCTCACAGTGTCCCCATTTCTCTGTGTCCCCGGGTATCTCAGTGTCCCCATGTCTCTCAGTGTCCCCAGTATCCTAGTGACATGGGGACACACTGGGACATTGGGACACTGGGCGAAATGGGGACACAGACACTGGGAGACTAGGGGACTGGGTGACATGGGATCACTGACACTGTGATACATAGGGACACTGAGACAATAGGTGACTTGCGAGACTGAGACACTGGGAGACAAGGAGACACTGGGAGCAATCCATCTATACAGCAGAATCAAACTGTGAGTAGTTTGTTGGTAATTTTACAGAATTTTCTCTGATATCACTCCTTGTGATTTACATCATGTGATGTCACGCATAACTAATTAATTATACAAATGATTAAGGCTGGTATTTTTTCCCAAGAAAGGTGGAAACCTTAACTACTCTTCACATACTCTTGCTTAAAGGAGCACTATAGGGTCAGGAACACAATCCTGTATTTCTGACCCTATTATGTTAAAACCACCACCCTGGCCCCTTCTTGCCTCCCTAAATATAGTAAAATATTACTTGTATTCAATTCTGCAGCTGCTGGCTCAGAAGTGGTGGTCTGACAAATTACAATACTTCCCCATAGGATTGGCTGAGACTGTCAACTAGGCAGATCAGGGGCAGAGCCAGCACAAGTCCAACATAGCCCTGGCCAATCAGCATCTCCTCATAAAGATAAATTGAATCAATGCATCTCTATGAGGAAAGTTCAGTGTCTGCATGCAGAGGGTGGAGACACTGAATGGCAGTGCTGCACACTAGGCAGTACTGCCCCAGGAAGCACCTCTAGCAGCCATCTAAGGAGCGGCCAGTGGAGTTATTTTCTCTGAAAAGACAGTGTTTACTGCAAAAAGCCTGAATGGAATGATTCTACTTACCAGAACAAATACAATAAGCTGTAGTTGTTCTGGTGACTATAGTGTCCCTTTAAGTTTGGAAGCTTAAGAGGGATGTATGGGAACAAACCTTGTGTGCACTGGCTGACATTAAAGTTAGTTTAGGTAATGCAGACGTTGGTCTCTCTAACACTGTGGCATGTCCCCTTTCTTCTACACTCACTACAGACACCTTTTCTCTGTCTCAGACTATATACCTGGAACTTCTACCTGCTAGTAAGAAGGTAAGGAGACAAGTGGACCAGTGAGTGCTATGGGACAGTCCTTAGAAAGAATGGAGTGAGCGCATCATTAGACACATTTATGTCAAGCTCAAGGTGCTGCCTGCATAGTATGCCCTTAGTTGGACAGCCTGCAGGATTGGCAGGCAGGCTGACATGCATTCACGCCAGGCTGACCTTCCAATTCTTTGGACAAACATGCCCCCTTTTTGGGCATGTTCACCCCTTTTGGCAGGTCTTGTCATGTTATTTGCGCCAGTGGCACACCCTTTTACCCCGCCCATTGACTTCCTGCTTCACTGGACACTGCTGTTAGGGGTTATGGATTTACTTGAAAGATGAAAGCATAAATTAGAGAGAAATTAGCATAGAGTATGTGTTTTCTTATAGTTGCATCCTATGAGTTTCCCTCAAGCACCATCTCCATCAGATACATGACGCTTGGGAGGTATGATTGTTTTAGTGTTTTTGGTCGATAAGATTCCGTAATTAGGCCCATCATAATTTTCAGCACCATGCCCACTGTGCTCTTAATCCGGCCCTGCTCATGATACCACCAAGGAGGCATGGGAGGGTAGACAGAGCAAAACAAGTTTCAGGGTGCCTGTGTTTGTGTGTGTGTGTCTTAAAATTACGAGTTCTAGGCTACTAGCCAGGTCTTTAAAGTTACTCACCATTGCATTAAGTTTTCACTGGTCAGTAGCTAGTAAAATTTTGAACCATGCTGAAATTTTGAGCCATGTTTTATGACCACTGACTCATGGCCATAATATTGTGCAAACAGCTCTTCCTTCCTAAAACACCTTAGCAAAGTCACATTACATTATTTTTACATTCCCAATTGGGCTTGTCTCGGTGTGCCATTTCCTACTAAAGGTAGTGTTAGGAATAAAAACTTGTATTCCTAATGGTATAGTGTCCTAGTGCATATTTAGCTTCAGACGCACCCCACCCTTTTCACTTATAAAAATAAAGAAAATAGTTTTTACCAACCTTTTTTCCAGTGCCAAGTCTTCCTCAGAGCTGTTGTCCACTCCTCGACATGCAACGTCATGAGATGACAAAGTGCAAGTGCACGTCGAGTTCTGCGCACGCTTCCAATCAAATACTTCTCAACGGAAAGGCTTAAATTCAATGCTTTCCAATTAGCAATATTGGGTTTCACTCAGTTGTAGGTGAAGAAGCGCCTCTAGTGGTTGACCTCAAGTGCCAGTAATAAAAAGAAATATAAAAAGGTGCATGGGTCATTGCTGACATCATTTTAGTTTGTTTGGAGCCAGACTAAAGTGACTGTATGATGGCCCACAGGGGCTGTGCCCAGGGCCGGGGCAAGGATTTTTGCCGCCCTAGGCAAAAGTAAAGTTTGCCGCCCCCCCATGTGACATCACAATGCCCCACCCATATGATCTGCCATGTTAACTAACGCCAGTGCCGCCGTGTTTACATTAAAAGGCCTGCAGGGACAGGCTATAGACACCAGAGCCACTACATTAAGCTGCAGTGGTTCTGGGGACTATAGTGTTTCTTTAATGTGAGGTAAATTAGAGATTAGTGCCACAAATAACATACTAGATTGCCTACTTACAACCAGATGAGGATGATGATGGGCTCTAGCTGCAGTCTGGCTCCACTGGTCTGGTGTAGAACAGGCTCTCTGGAGGCAGTTTGTAACTGTGGTCACAAAAATCAATGTTCTGGGAGAACGGGAAGCAGCTCCATTTTTTGGGGGCCCTTTACACAGCTCAAGGTCTGGGTCCCAGGGTGTTCCACCAATGAGTTTTTTCACAGGGGGTGGAGTGTGTAGGGGATGTCCTGATATCTGTGTAAGGAATGCATTGTGTGAATCTGTGTTTGTATGTGTAAGGGCTGCAAGGTGTGTTTCTGTGTATGTACGGGATGCATTGTGTGTAAGGGTTGCATTGCTTGTGTGTCTGTGTGTGTAATGCATTGTGTGTGATTGTGTGTTTGTGTGTTTGTGATGGATGTCAATCCCCCCATGTCAATTTCCTTCTCTATAAGCAAAGAGTAGTGTGCACTTCCTGTTAGTCCGGCCGGGTACAGGAGACAGCTGCTCCCTGTACCCGCGGACCATACAGAGCTCGGCCATGCTACAACAGAACGAAATTGGCAGGGGGGGAGAAGGGAATTGGAGTGGGGAGAAGGAAATTGGGAGAGGGGGGGAAGAAGGAAATTGGGAAACTGAGTGTGAACTTCCTGTTAGTCCGGCTGGGTACAGGAGACAGATGCTCCCTGTACCTGCGGACCATACAGAGCTCGGCCACACTACAGTGAGGGAGTGACAGGAGGGAGCGCTGAGCGTTTCCCTCCTGTCAGCCCCTCTCCTCATGCTGCGCCCGGGCGGTGCTCCCTCATGGACGCACCAGCCCGGGCAAAGCTGCAGCTGCCTGAGGCTCTCTACAGAGCGCTCGGGCAGCTGCAGCATGAGGGGGGCCGGCGCTCCTGGCAGCGCTCCTTCCCAAGGGGGGCCCTAGGTGGCTGCCTAGTCCGCTGTGCCACTAGAGTCGTGTTTAACAAAAACACTGCAGTTTCTACAAAACTGAATGTTTTACATTGCAGGGTTAAAAGGACAGGATCACTTTACCGAGACCACCTCATTGAGATGGAGTGGTCTGGGTGGCTTTAAAGCTATATAAAGAAGCATACATTTAAAAAAAAAAAAAAATTCACGGCCCTTTAAACAATACATTAGTGTCACATTGTATATCTATAATACATAGAGAAAATTAAACAATGAAAGTTGCTACACAAAAATATTCATTGTAAGCATGTTTCCCCAATCGGGAGAGATCATGATCAATCACTCTTTGCAGAGAACATTAATATTGTGATGAAGGCCTGCATAGAGAGAACAGTTGATTGATATCTACATTGTAGTGTGAATCAAAATAAATAGAAAGCTGCACAAATATTTTAGTAAAATAATGCAAGAATAGAGTAATGGCAACCACTTGAATAATATGTGCCAGGCTTATCTGCAAGGATTGTGCCAGAGGGATTTGTTAAGCTTGTTTTCTAGTGGGACCGGAGATGTTCCTGCATTTCTCTTTCACATTCAGTATTCTTGTATAAACATGTAGTAAGATAAAATACAATGTACTCCAGTGCTTTCCCTTCTGTGGGTTACACACATTATTTGTAAAAAGCATAATGGAATGATCGCTCTTTACTTGTAAAACACCAATAGAATTCAAGAAAACGTGAAAATAAAATGACAACATTCTATTCTAAGGTTTTAAATGCAGTTATGAACACAGACAGGTGCATGGGACTTTACTACATGAGCCTCGTATGGGGTATAACATAGAGGAAGAAGAGGAACATAAAATTTTTAGTGAGCATTCATTGGCTTAGTTGATTACACACTGCACACCTTCACTAGGTGAGTAAAAAAGGTTTGGATTTGAAACACTTGTGCTCCAGTGAAGAAGGCGCATGTCTGTACCACTGGAAAGGCAAAAATACAGCTTCCCACAACATCACTTGGTTTTGTTGAATTTGCAAATTTAACACTGCAGGCCTATATTGTTCCGCTAGTGGAGCCACCCAGGGCCGGCCTTAGAGGTATGCGAGGTGTGCGGCCACACAGGGCACCATGGAGCAGGGGGCGCCATGTGGCCGACACAGCTCACACTTGGCCAGGGATAAAAAAAACAAAAAAACGCGGCAGAGCTTACCGTGTGGCGGGGCTTACCGTGCCACGGGGGCGGAGCTAAAAATGCAGCGTAACTGCTGCAGGGGAAGTCCCTGCTTCCCCCAACAACCAGAATCCCCCAACAACCAGAATCGACGATGAGGTGACTGTGTGTGTGTGTGTGTGTGTGTGTGTGTGTGAGAGAGACTGTGTGTCTGTGTGTGTGACTGTCTGCCTGTGTGTGTGTGTGTGTGACTGTCTGTGTGTGTGTGTGTGTGTGTCTGTCTGTGTTTGTGTGTGACTGTCTGCCTGTGTGTGTGTATGTGTGTGACTGTATGCCTGTGTGTGTGTGTGTGTGACTGTCTGCCTGTGTGTGTGTGTGTGTGTGTGTGTGTGTCTGCCTATGTGTGTGTGGCTGTCTGTGTGTGTGTGTGACTGTTTGTGTGTGTGACTGTCTGCCTTTGTGTGTATGTGTGACTGTCTGCCTGTGTGTGTGTGTGGCTGTCTGCCTGTGTGTGTGGCTGTCTGTGTGTGTGTGTGTTTGACTGTCTGCCTGTGTGTATGACTTTCTGCATGTGTGTGTGTGTGGCTGTCTGCCTCTCTGTGTGTGGCTGTCTGCCTGTGTGTGTGTTTGTGTGTGGCTGTCTGTGTGTGACTGCCTGCCTGTGTGTGTGGCTGTCTGCCTGTGTGTGTGTGACTGCCTATGTGTGACTGTCTGGGCAGACTAGATGGGCCGAATGGTTCTTATCTGCCATCACATTCTATTTTTCTATGTCTGTGTGTTTGTGTGCGAGTGTGGCTGTCTGCCTGTGTGTGTGTGTGTGACAGGGTGTATGGAAAGGGGGAAGAGGGGACAGAAAGGGGGGTCGCAGTGAAAATTTTTCGCACAGGGAGCCCAAAGGCCTAAGGCCGGCCCTGGAGCCACCAGACCTTTTCTCTAAGTAAAGTTTACTCTGAGTAAGCCAGTGTATAAAAAATCCACCATCCAAAAACTGTGTATAAACTCCACCATCTACAAATTACTCAGTTAAAAAATATAGTACATACAAAGCATGGGGAAACTAACTGCGCAAATCCACGAAACAGAAACCATTTAGAACCCTGGACACATCACTATGCCCATTTCTAAAGCTATGCCACAAACTGCACAGATTGTTGTAGTTCAAATCAGTTAACCCTCAGTTTTAGCCTCTAAATATGCTATCTGTCAGGAATGGATTGGATCCCCAGCATGATATAAGCCGGCTCCTAATAAAGGAATAGTTAGAGAGATAAAAAGGCTTATTACGGGACCTTAGAGTGATAAGGCTTAAAACTTGGTATTGAAATTAGAAATAATAGCACCAAATAATATACTAGGCTACAGTGAGCAAAGCCAACATAACCTAGGGAACAAGGCAAAAAAACACAACCATGGCTATCCGGGTCGGTCAGGTTTACCAGAAAAACATAACAGGGTTAAACAAAATGCTGGGTCAAAAATTTATAAAAATCCAAATACTCAGAATAGATTGCTTAGGACGGTTTAAACCACAAAAAAGGTAATTAGCCTACAAGAGAGTGAATATATACAGGACCAGGCATCATTGACACAGTATTGAGAACATGCCAGAAACAAAGAAATATAAAAATCGTGAAGGTTGTGTTTGTTTGCGATTGCGTAAAATTGGAGCGTGTTTTTGACAGGTTCTATGAACTTGATATGTCTGCATCAAAATTGGAGCTAGATCTTGGAAGACAATAAAAACTTGACATGGTTGCATCAAATCTGGAAGGAGGACCACAAATTGATGCAGAGACATCAGAACTTTCGCCCAAAATGGCAGTTATGCTGATCCAGAAGTTCCACTGTGTGTACACATCCTAACACTGTCTTCCTGATCCTAAAATATACATTTTTTTACTCTGTCCTTTCTCTATCCAATAATCTTACAGTGAGGGGAAAAAGTATTTGATCCCCTGCTGATTTTGAATGTTTGTCCACTGTCAAAGAAATGATCAGTCTATAATTTTAATGGTAGGTGGATTTTAACAGCGAGAAACAGAGTAACAAAAAAAAAAAAAATCCAGAAAAACGCAAAAAGATTTTCTATGGGCTTAAGGTCTGGAGACTGGCAAGGTCACTCCAGGACCTTAATGTGCTTCTTCTTGAGCCACTCCTTTGTTGCCTTGGCTGTGTGTTTTGGGTCATTGTCATGCTGAAATACCCATCCATGACCCATTTTCAATGCCCTGACTGAAGGAAGGAGGTTCTCACCCAAGATTTGACGGTACATGGCCCTGACCATCGTCCCTTTGATGCGTTGCTGTTGTCCTGTCCCCTTAGCAGAAAAACACCCCCAGAGCATAATGTTTCCACCTCCATGTTTGACGGTGGAGATGGTGTTCTTGGGGCAGCATTCTTCCTCCTCCAAACACAGCGAGTTGAGTTGATGCCAAAGAGCTTGATTTTGGTCTTATCTGACCACAACACTTTCAACCAGTTCTCCTCTGAATCATTCAGATGTTCATTGGCAAACGTCAGATGGGCCTGTACATGTGCTTTCTTGAGTAGGGGGACCTTGCGGGCGCTGCAGGATTTCAGTCCTTCATAGTGTAGTGTGTTACTAATTGTTTTCTTGGTGACTATGGTCCCAGCTGCCTTGAGATCATTAACAAGATCCTCCCGTGTAGTTCTGGGCTGATTCCTCACCGTTCTCATGATCATTGAAACTTCACGAAGTGAGATCTTGCATGGAGCACCAGACCAAGGGAGACTGACTGTTATTTTGTGTTTCTTCCATTTGCCAATAATCGCATCAACTGTTGTCACGTTCTCATCAAGCTTCTTGATGATGGCCTTGTAGCCAATTCCAGCATTGTGTAGGTCTACAATCTTGTCCTTGATCCTTGGACAGCTCTTTGGTCTTGTCTATAGTGGAGAGTTTGGAATCTCATTGATTGCTTCTGTGGACAGGTGTCTTTTACACATGTAATGAGCTGAGATTAGAAGCACTCCCTTTGAGGGAGTGCTTCTAATCTCAGCTCGTTACCTGTATAAAAGACACCTGGGAGCCAGAAATCTTGCTGATTGATAGGGGATCAAATACTGTTTTCACTTATTGACATGCAAATTAATTTATAACTTTTTTGACATGCGTTTTTCTTTTTTTTGTTTTGTTATTATGTCTCTCACTGTTAAAATCCACCTACCATTAAAATTATAGACTGATCATTTCTTTGTCAGTGGGCAAACATTCAGGGGATCAAATACTTTTTTTCCTCACTGTATCTCCTTTCATAGCCCCAAGACTACCCCAACCTTACCTGACTTCCTGCATCATTTATAGTCCACCTTCTCTAATTCCTCTAAATGTTTCCATCTTCAACTCTGGGTGCCCTCTTTTCCTCTCTCTGCAACCCAACATTTTACTCTACCCTTATGTCACACAACTCTAATAATGCACCGCCACCTCAGTGCTCAAATTTCCTAATCTTCCTGACCTGAAGAAGGTGCAGAGAGGTTACACCAGCTAAAATTACCTTTTTGACATCATATGGAATTCCACATATGGCCACATGTTCCTCCAGATTTCAGAGGTTTAGGCAGAGTTACTAAGTGGAATAGTTTAGATTAAGGCTAAGCAAACGTTAGATCCCAGATATTGTAGGTATGGATCCTGGATTAGGAAGAGCTGACCCTTATTTGGTGGCTATTAATTATTTTGCACATTACTTTGCTCTTCTAAAGGATGACAAATAATAATGGCAGTTAAAGTTCTAGAACATCTGTGGAGCTACCATTTGCCCAGCCCTGGTCCAGATGAATTTCCTCCTGTCTGAGCTTATGTAAGCTATGCAGCCTCGTTAGATGAAGGAACACTACTGATTTGGGAATACAAACATGTATTCCTAATACTATAGAGTTCTACTCTCTAATTAGATTCAGAGACCTCCTTATAATTAATTAAAAACAAACTTTTTACCCAGCCCTGAGACTCACTCTGTGCAGCTGCCTGCTTCACCTCCAATTATATCTCTCTGGATGCTGTCTCTTCTTCGTATTTTTGACCAATGCTATGATGAGCATTAGAGGATGTTTGATACCCTCATGGAATGTGTGAGGACTTTGAACACCACATAATTAAATCTGGCTTGGTTGAAGGTGCACCCTCTAGTATCTATTAGAAAGACCACCACTAAAGGTTTGTTAAGCTTGCAGGCAGTGAAAGCTAAATGGCAATGTTTTACATTGCAGGACAAAACCAACAGGTTCACTGCAACCAGATGACTCACTGGCTAGGGTGTATAGGAATGGAATAACTAACGTCACACCATTCAGATGCCGGTATACTGGTAATTATAGAGGAGGTTGCCCTGCTTGGGTAAACGTCCCTAAGCTGTAACGAGAATATACCCCTACACGCAGGATCCAGCTAAACAGAGGCAAATACAGAGGAGAGATACGTCTACCGGACCTTAGAATGGCCGGACTTGACGTATATGAGAGAAGACAGAGCCAGGAACAAACCGAGGTCAAGGGCACAGAGAGACAGCGTAAACTAGGACAAGCCGGGGTCTGGTACACGGAAAACAGCAAGCCGGCAAACAGTACAGATAAGGATAAAGCGAAAACGAAGTCAGAATACGAAGCCAAAGTCAATACGAGAAAACACAACTGAACACCACAAGCGCTAAAGGGAACTGAAACAGAAACCACGATAGGGCAAGGAACAAAGGGAAGAAGGTGAGTATAAATACCTAAACATCTAATTTGATTGGTCCCTGTCACATCCACGCCCCCAAAAGGTAAGTGTATGGGGAGTGTGGCATGACAGGGACCAATGGGATGCCTTTTCCAATTTAGGCACCCACTGTCCCTTTAAGAGCGCGCCCGAGACTCGCGGCGCGCTCTTAGTTTCAGGCGGGACACGTGACCGCCTCACGCGGTCACTGCCCGCCCTCCATCCGAAGTAGTTGGATGAGCCGCAGGACCGCGCGCGGCTTGAAGAGAGGACCGCGACCGGCCCCCGGTTAAGGTAAGTAACGCTACAGTACCCCCCCCTGAGGACACGCCCCCCGGGCGGGTAGGACCAGGCCTGGCAGGAAAACGTGAATGGAAAGAGCGCACAAGACGGGGAGCATGGACAGCATCGGCCGAAATCCAACTGTGCTCCTCAGGCCCATAACCCTTCCAATGTACCAAGTATTGAAGTCGACCCCTAAGGAAACGAGAGTCAAGAACAGCAGACACTTCAAACTCCTCATGACCCTCTACCGAGATAGGAGGGGGAGGAGGAGTATGCCGGGTATAGCGGTTGCGTACGAAAGGTTTCAACAATGAGGTGTGAAAAACATTAGGAATACGTAGATTCTTAGGCAGGCCTAAGGCATAAGAAACAGGATTAACCTTATGTATAATACGATAAGGTCCAATGAAGCGGGGAGCCAATTTCATAGAAGGCACCCGGAGACGAATATTCCGCGTGGAAAGCAAAACCCTGTCCCCCACAACATAGGACGGAGCTGCTCTGCGATGCTTGTCAGCCTGAGCCTTCTGGCGAGTAGCAGAGTCCACCAAAGAACGCTGAACCTGCTCCCAAGTATTACGCAAACCAGCCAAATGCTCATCCAGAACTGGCATGCCCTGTGAGGAGAATGCAGCCGGAAGAACAACGGGATGCTGGCCATAGACAACGTAAAAAGGGGTCTTGCCGGAAGAATCATGAGTGGCGTTATTCCGAGCAAATTCAGCCCAAGGAAGCAGGTCAGACCAATTGTCCTGATGGTGAGACACAAAACAACGGAGGTATTGCTCCAGAGACTGGTTGGCACGTTCAGCAGCCCCATTAGACTGGGGATGATAAGCGGAAGAAAATGAGAGAGAAATACCCATTTCTGAACAAAAGGCCCTCCAGAACCTGGAAATAAATTGGCTACCCCTATCGGATACAATAGATACGGGAATCCCATGTAATCGAAATACTTCTCTAGCGAAGATATGAGCCAGTTCCTTAGATGTGGGCAACTTGCGAAGAGACACGAAGTGAGCCATTTTGGAGAACCGATCCACTATCATCAGGATTACTGTGTTACCATTTGAAGGGGGTAATTCAACAATAAAATCCATGGACAGGTTAGACCAAGGTCTCTCGGGAACGGGTAACGGATGCAACAGCCCACAAGGAACTCTACGGGAGGATTTCATACAGGCACAAGTAGTACAAGCACTTATATAGTCAGTGACATCCTTTCGTAAGGAATCCCACCAAAAATACCGAGAAACAGCTGACACCGTTTTGGAAATACCAGGATGTCCAGCGGTCTTAGTATCATGATATAATGACATAATATCCCGTCTCTCAGGAACATCAACGAACAGTTTATCATTAGGCCTCTCGCTAGGTGCCATGCTTTGTTTCGCTTGTATGGTCTGCAAGAGGGACGAGGAAATAGACAAAATAGTAGTAGCTATTATCCTGTCTGGGGGAATGACAGGAGTAACATCAATCTCCTGTTTGTCAGTAGTTTCGAACTGTCTGGACAGAGCGTCTGCTTTAGTGTTGCGATCACCTGGCCTATAGGTGATAATAAAATTGAAACGGGACAAAAATAGTGACCACCTAGCCTGCCTGGAAGACAATCTTTTGGCTTCGCTAAGATAGGATAGGTTCTTGTGATCCGTAAAAATGAGGATAGGATCCTTAGTTCCCTCTAACAAATGTCTCCACTCTTTAAGTGCTAAAATAATAGCAAGGAGTTCACGATTACCCACATCATAATTTTTCTCTGCTTTGGACATTTGTTTAGAAAAGAAGCCGCATGGATGCAATGGCTTCTCAGGCGACTCTCTTTGGGACAAGACAGCACCTACCCCAATATCCGAAGCATCAACTTCAAGAATATAGGGCAGTGAGGGGACAGGATGCTGTAAAATAGGTGCAGAGGCGAACGTAGTTTTAAGAAATTCAAAAGCCTGAAGTGCCTCGGTAGACCAAACACGAGTATTGCCATCCTTTTTAGTCATACGGTGATAGGTGCTACAATGGACGAGAAACCTTTGATAAAACGTCTATAATAATTGGAGAACCCAAGAAAACGCTGAATAGCTTTCAGACCTTGCGGTAGAGGCCATTCTATTACAGCAGCTAGCTTCTGGGGATCCATACGAAAACCTTTAGCGGAAATCAAATACCCCAAGAACTGGACTTCGGTTTGGTCAAACAGACATTTTTCTAGCTTGCAATAAAGACCATTAGCAAGAAGGGTCTTCAAAACTGTCGTAACATGTCTGTGATGAGTGTGTATATCTGCAGAATATATTAAAATGTCGTCCAAGTATACGATAACAAATGTGTGAATAAAATCTCTCAATACATCATTAATAAATTCTTGGAATACTGCTGGGGCATTGCAAAGCCCAAATGGCATAACAGTGTATTCGTAATGACCGGATCTAGTGTTGAATGCAGTCTTCCATTCGTGATTTTCCTTTATACGTATCAAATTGTATGCACTCCTAAGGTCTAATTTAGTGAACACAGTGGCATGTTTCAGCCTGTCAAATAATTCTGTAATCAAAGGTATAGGGTATGCATTTTTGATAGTGATTTTGTTTAGACCTCTATAATCTATACACGGTCTTAAATCACCTTCTTTCTTCGATACAAAGAAGAACCCTGCTCCAGCTGGAGAAGAGGATCTCCTAATAAACCCTTTTTCTAATGATTCCTTGATGTACTCCTCCATGACACGGTTTTCTTGAACCGATAAGGGGTACACCCTGCCCTTTGGAGGTATAGTGCCAGGCAACAAGTCAATAGCGCAATCATAGGGTCTGTGAGGCGGTAATTTCTCAGCCTCCCTTTTATCGAAAACAGTCTTTAGAGATAAATACTGAGGGGGTATAACCATAGACAAAGGAGGACTGGTAGGTACCTCAATAGAATTCAAAGGTGTGACTTCCAACGTACAAGACTCGTGGCAGGCCTTACTCCATGATTTTATTTGCCCTGTCTCCCAGTCAAAAATGGGATTGTGAGCACGTAACCATGGATACCCTAATACTAACTGTGAAGAGGGAGAGGTGATAACCTGGAATCGAATGGTTTCATAGTGTAAAACCCCTGTGTACATGTGTAATGGTTCAGTCTCATGAGTAACAACTGGAGAACTTAATGGTCTACCATCTATGGCCTCAACGGCCAAGGGTATCTCCTTCTCTCTGATGGGAATGTTGTTTCTCTTTATAAAGCCAGAGTCTATAAAATTTTCAGCTGCCCCAGAGTCAACCAGAGCATATATGTTGTCAACTATACAAATCTCTCCCATATATAAAGAAACCGGGAGAAGCAAGCGGTTAGGAGGCAATTTAGGAGACTTAGATATCACACCCAAGGCCAGTCCCCTATAAGGTCTTAGGTGCGAGAGTTTTCCGGGAGTAAAGGACATTCCTTTACCATATGGTCTCTCCTACCACAGTATAGGCAGAGTCCCTCCCTTCTCCTATGTAATTTCTCAGTATCAGAGAGTTTGGCAACCCCTAATTGCATAGGTTCCTCCTCAGACACTTTAACACTCTCTGGTATATTAACTCTGGGGTTAATGGGTGTAACAAAACGTCTATTCCTGTTCTTGGTATAGAGCCTGTCACGAATTCTATTATCAATATCAATGAGGTAATCGATAAGGTCCTCTAAGGCAATAGGAAGCTCCTTAGCTGCTACCTCATCCAATATCGTATCTGACAAACCTTCCATAAAGGCAGTAGTTAACCCATTGTTGGTCCAATCTACCTGCGAAGCAAGAGTGCGAAACTGAATAGCATAATCAGCCACAGACCTAGAACCCTGTTTAATTCTCATTAATGCTCTCGCGGCATTCTTTGACCTTTTCATTGTGTCAAAAGTTCTACGAAAAGCCGTAAGAAAACTGTTGAAATCATGTACCATAGGCCCATTAGCTTCCCAAATAGGATTTGCCCACTCAAGTGCCTTATCGGTAAGTTGGTGCATAAAGAACCCAACCTTAGACCTCTCTGTGGGAAATGAACGTGGATACATTTCGAAGTGAAATTCAATCTGATTAATAAACCCTCTGCAAGTCTTAGAGTCCCCTCCATACCTAGGAGGAGGTGTTAAATGGGCCGAAGTATTAGGCAAAGTAGATACTTCAGGGAGAAGGGGCGTAGGAGGGTTAGGTGTAGTTGCTGGAACGGTTCTAGCTAGGAGCGTCTGGAGAGCCTGAGCTATTTGATCCATACGGTGATCCTGCTCTACAAATCTTGCCTCATGGGACGCCATCTGTTGAGCTAAATCTGCGGGGTCCATGGCCCTATCGTAATGTAACGAGAATATACCCCTACACGCAGGATCCAGCTAAACAGAGGCAAATACAGAGGAGAGATACGTCTACCGGACCTTAGAATGGCCGGACTTGACGTATATGAGAGAAGACAGAGCCAGGAACAAACCGAGGTCAAGGGCACAGAGAGACAGCGTAAACTAGGACAAGCCGGGGTCTGGTACACGGAAAACAGCAAGCCGGCAAACAGTACAGATAAGGATAAAGCGAAAACGAAGTCAGAATACGAAGCCAAAGTCAATACGAGAAAACACAACTGAACACCACAAGCGCTAAAGGGAACTGAAACAGAAACCACGATAGGGCAAGGAACAAAGGGAAGAAGGTGAGTATAAATACCTAAACATCTAATTTGATTGGTCCCTGTCACATCCACGCCCCCAAAAGGTAAGTGTATGGGGAGTGTGGTATGACAGGGACCAATGGGATGCCTTTTCCAATTTAGGCACCCACTGTCCCTTTAAGAGCGCGCCCGAGACTCGCGGCGCGCTCTTAGTTTCAGGCGGGACACGTGACCGCCTCACGCGGTCACTGCCCGCCCTCCATCCGAAGTAGTTGGATGAGCCGCGCGCGGCTCGTGTAGCCGCAGGACCGCGCGCGGCTTGAAGAGAGGACCGCGACCGGCCCCCGGTTAAGGTAAGTAACGCTACATAAGCATGGTAAACCAGAAACAGCTGCAGGAGGAGCAAAGACAGGACATTTAAAAAAAAAATGTGGTGTGAGAGAAGAGGCTACGGTAATTCTGTGACAGGTTCCATTTATAATTGCCTGTTTGGACAATGTTTTTATGGGCAAATATACAATTTCACTATTTTTCTAGCTGACAAATTTAAATATGTCCCCTGGCCATAAACCAGGTAACCAGTGCATAGGTTCAAAGAGAGCAACAGGGATAAAGAGAAAACATGTTATGGGCAGGAAACAGGTAGGATCCTGGATTAGGAAGAGCTGACCCTTATTTGGTGGCTATTAATTTTATCACATGACAGGAGGCTTCCTATTTTGCATTTCTCTCTTTACTAAACTCCACAGCAGTAAAGAAAGTGAAACATTTAACCAATGAAAAAATGCAATAGGGAGTAGGAAGTACCCAACAATTAGGCTCCTCCCCCTCTTTCTTTACTGCTCCATCGCAGACAGGTCAGAGTTTTTTGGCTCCAAATGTATATGTATATATATATATTGAATTTATTGATTTTTTATTGGATGTTACTATAATTTGAAGTTTATTTTATAGCTTGCAGCTTTCTCTACATGCTTTACCTCATACACTTATAATTTACACTTTATTATATTTTCCTCAGGGATTATTATTTACTTCTGACACACTTTGTAGTTTCTTTGTGTAGTAGTTGGGGCCCCCACCGCCCCCCCCTCCCCCCCCTTGGTAACCGCGCTGCTCGTTTTTTCCCCTGGTTGTACCTCTTTATGAGGTGATCTCTTGCTGCCCGATTTCCCGCCTAACTTTCCTTTTTCCCCCGCCCGCGGAGAGACCCGGCCGCATAGCCTATGTCCCGCCCGCGGTAGAAATCAGCCGCACGACGGATTTCTCCGTCGGACACCTTGCCTCTTTCCTGGCCCCCTTTCACCCGCCTCGCCGGCTCTGTTGCCGCGCATCTACAGAGCGCGGCTCCCATTCCCGCCGGCATTCTCGCGGCGGCCATTTGCAATCTCGCGTCTCGCGAGATTGCGGCCGCCATTTTGAGTACCCGCTCAGTTCCGCGAGCAAACGACCGGAGACAGCTCGGTTTATTCCTGGAGGTCAGTCCGTCCTCATAAAAATACAAACTGCTGTATCCAGACACTTAAGGGATCATAACCCTGTGTCTGTTAAGGGTGCTGCCCTATTTTTTTGTGCTGCTTGTAGAGGTCGCCTTGTGGCCTCCTCTGTGATCCTGGGTGAGGCCCAGAAATACTAAAGCCCAATAGTGTGGTGTCACCAATATTATTAATTTTATTAATATTATTATTATTATTATTATTATTATTCTATTATCATATTTTATCACCTTATTATTTTGTATTACTGCTTTAGTGCAGTTACCCTTTGCCTGCCTAGGCAGCTTAGATCCTGCTGGGATCTTTATTACACCCTATAACCAGACTCTGCTGGAGTCCATTGTACCATCACCACCACACACCCTGCTGGGGTTTGTTTTGCTCTATACTTGGAGTACAGATATATATTACACACTACGGTACCCTGTCAGGGCCAGCATAGTGTTATTCATATAAAATATACAGCTGAACTGACCTCTAATTCTCTATTTTATAATATTTCCCTGTGCCAGAAATTTATTAACCTCAATATGGAAGCTGCTCAAAATTCAGCAGACCTCCAAACAATGATTAATGAGGCAGTAGCAGCCTCCATGGAGAAAGCCCTCTCCATAATGATGGCCTCTAATGCCGATAAGAGGAAACCATCAAAAACCCACCGGTCCCGACACGATTCGGATTCCGAAGATTCGGAACCGCATACGAGCCACGAACCCCCCACCGGCAAACGCCATTGGAAAGGGGAAAAGAGCCAACAGAACCCGACCAAGGGTAAAACCCCCGCAAAAAGGCTTAAGCCCTCACAGGACACTACCCCGCCCCCGCCACCTGATTACTCCTCGGATGAGGAGGATGCACACAAAAAGTCCTTGGCGATTCTAGATGAATGGCAGGCGGAGGGGTCAGACTCCTACGAGGACCCATGGGGCTCCGAGTCCGAGTCCCAACCTGGACTCGTCACGCATACGCTACTGGGAGACTCCCAACTACAGGACACCATAGATAATCCGCAGGAAGACGAGGACGCCATCTTTGACCCATCAGGTCAGAAGTTATTTGATCCGAGGAACCTAAGACACCCTCGTTCAGGGGACTGGACACCCCCAGATCATCTTGCAAAATTCATGCATCTTTGGCTGAGAAAGTCCATGGACAAGACAGTCCGCAACCGACTACGGTCCGAATGTCCAAGACCTTCTCTACCCGATCACGTGGCAGAGACACCAGAATTTGACCAGGTGATGACCACCTTCATGTCCCGAGGTGGCCGGGACCCACGCAAAGGCGTGGAGAAGGGTTTCAGAGCAGTCCAAGACAAACTGCTAGACTCAATAGGACCACTTTCCAGGATCATGTACCTGGCAGACGATGCCCTCACAAAGGCAGACCAATTTGACGCGACCATGGTTCGCGAATGGGCTCATGATGTTCGGGAGTGGGCACAAAGATGTTTTTGCTTTGTGGGTAACACGAATACAGCCCTCTCCTCCGAGCGGCGCAAGGCAGCACTACTCCATATCGACGGAAAGTTGGTGGAATTGGGCACCAAGGAATTAGGCCCTCTGGCACAGGGCAAACTATTTGGCGATCCTTTCCTCAAGGACTTGAACAAGCATGTAAATATCTTTACTTCCCTGAACAAAGCTCAGTCCTCCATGAGGAGAGTTTTTAGACATAACCCCACCAGGGGTGTTTTTGGACGGGCTGGCCGCCAAAGGGGCCGTGCTGCCAGCCGATTCTGGCCTTCAGGCCCCCGTACCTCAAGACCTCACTCTTTCTACCCAGAAGTGGGATACAGACAACACTCCTCATATACCCGAGGAGCGGATAGAGGCCGTGGACCACGTACCCGAGGCAGAGCACGTTTCTCCACAGGTAAGCAATCACCTAACGCATTACCTTACTCTCCGCCCAGCAGGTCGCATATCTTTGTTCTTTCAGGAATGGCAGACCATCTCCACAGATGCATGGATCTTACAAACTGTTCAAGGGTACATCATCGACTTCACGTCACACCCACAGCAAACAGTCATACCGCACCCGATCAAATGCTCGACAGAAGATGCCGAACTCCTACACAACGAGTTGATGGAACTTCGATCGAAAGGCGCAATAGAACCAGCCTCCGGACCTCATGGTTTTTTCAGCAACATATTCCTGGTAAAGAAAAAATCAGGGGATTTTCGACCCGTCATAAATTTAAAAAGACTCAACGAATACGTCACGTACAGACACTTCAAGATGGAAGGCATACACCTCCTGAGAGACCTACTACAGGACAAAGATTGGTTCACGAGATTGGACCTAAAGGATGCATACTTCTCAGTACCCGTCCACCTGTCCTGCCGAAAATTCCTACGATTCCACTGGCAGAATCACCCCTGGCAATTCACATGCCTTCCCTTTGGCCTCAGCTCGGCTCCATGGTGCTTCACCAAACTGCTGAAGCCAGTAGTTGCTCATCTTCGCGCACAAGGAATTCGTTGCATTATATACCTGGACGACCTCCTTCTGTTCTGTTCCGACAAGTCCAGACTGACGCAACACACAAACTATACCACGGACCTGCTATCATCCCTGGGCTTCATGGTGAACTTTCAAAAGTCAGCCATGTCACCATCCCAAACGGTGCAATTTCTAGGTTTCGAGATAGACTCCACCACGAGCACCCTACGGCTACCTGCATCAAAGATCTCGAATATTCGCAAAGAATTGCGCAAGACCATTCGCGCCCACACCATTCCACTCCGCTCCCTTGCTCGAATAGTGGGACTCCTCTCAGCTTCCATACAGGCGATCTTTCCGGGCCCACTTCACTACAGGGCAATGCAACGCCTCAAAGCATCCTTCCTCAGACACAACCCATCCTACGACCAACCAATCCCGGTCACGGAGGAGGTCAGGGACGAACTCAGATGGTGGCTGGACAGCATGGAAGCATGGAACGGTCGGGCCATCTTCGGGAGCACGCCCGACTTAGTTCTGGAATCGGACGCCAGCCTCTGGGGATGGGGCGCCACAGGCGCAGGCACGTCAACAGGCGGGACCTGGACCTCCCAGGACCTCAACTTACACATAAACTGCCTAGAACTCCTGGCAGGTTCATTTGCCATCCGCAGCTTGGCAAAAGAAAAGATGGACTGCTGCATCCTCCTAAGGATGGACAACATCTCAGCAGTCCGCTACATCAACCGCCTGGGAGGTGCCCGATCCCGGATCCTCTCGGAAATAACGAAGGAGATCTTCGATTTCTGCCTACCCCGCAATATCTCCCTCAAAGCAGAATACCTTCCCGGGGAAACGAACCTCACAGCGGACTGGTTTTCACGCCACTGGAGGGATGCCAGCGACTGGAAACTGGATCCACACATCTTCCAGGGTCTAGCGGCACACCGGGGTCCATTTCACCTAGATCTGTTTGCGTCTCGCAACAACAGACAAACGCAAGCATATTTCAGTTGGCTCCCAGACCCGGAGAGCAAAGCAACGGATGCCTTCCTACAACCATGGCCGATCACGGGAGCATATGCCTTTCCCCCCTTCGCCATGATAGCACGGACCATTCACTACCTGAGACAGCAGGGGGTATCCCTGCTACTCGTCACACCTCTATGGACAGGACAACCTTGGTTTCCGGACCTCCTAGCCCTATCTTACAAGGACCCTCTCCTACTACCCTCTCACGAACATACTCTCACAGATCCGAAAGGGAGCCCTCATCCGCGCGTCCTGGCCAACCGACTCACCCTAGTGGCTTGGACTCTTTCCGGGGTGCCTGGCAAGTCGGCGAACTATCACAGGCTGCTAAGGACCTCCTATGGGACTCATGGGCTCCAGGAACCAGAAGATCCTACCTACATGCGTGGAATTGCTGGTCCAATTGGTGCTTGGAACGGAACGACGATCCATTTACGGCCTCTATTCCTACCATCATAAACTTTCTAACACACCTATTCTCCTCAGGACGATCATACAGGTCCATTAACGTAGTCCGCTCAGCCATCTCAGCGGCCCATGTTCCCACACTGGGAATCCCAGTGGGAAAAGACCCACTGATATGCAGACTTCTAAGAGGCATTCGATTACAACGACCTCCGGAACCAAAATATTCACGACTCTGGGATGTCGAGGTAGTCCTCCGCTTCCTGAGAGAATGGCCGACCAACGACAATCTCTCCCTCCGGCAACTCTCTGCGAAACTGACAATTCTGCTCTGTCTAGTCTCATTCCGCAGGGTATCGGACGTCCGAGCGTTTGACATAGACGCGTTCTCGGTCTCCCCGGAGGGAGTCACATTCCAGATATCGCGTCGCACGAAGTCTGACTCTGCGACGGTTTTTTACCCTTTCTTCAATTCCGATCCACAACTCTGCGTCGTGGCCACACTACGGCGATATGTGGAGGTTACGCTTCCGATACGGACTCCAGCCTCAGGGCAACTCCTCGTGTCATACGTTCGACCGCACGTCCCCATCACTACTACCACCCTAGCCAGATGGGTTCGGTGGATCCTTTCTTTAGCAGGCATAGACGCTTCTTTCGGCGCTCATTCGGTACGTGGGGCGGCGGCTTCCTCAGCTTTCACAGCGGGTGCCTCACTAGCAGATATATTACGTTCCGCTGACTGGTCTAGAGAATCCACGTTTCGCACATTCTATTTCCGCCCGAACTCCAACGCGGCATTATCACTATTACAGCGTTAAAAAATGCAAAATAGGAAGCCTCCTGTCATGTGATAAAATTGAAGATTATGCTAGCGTCAGTGTACTTATAATCTTAATTTTAATAATGACAGGAGGCGAGTATTTTCCCACCCTTCCCACCCTAGGGAAGATGGGAACATTCGAATTCTGATATAACCTATCTCATCTCTCATTTCTATCACTACATCTGTCATAGCGGGATTTGTTCATATGCTAACACACTTAGACGGGGATTGGTATATTCCTGTATGTACTACTATTTGTTACTATATATATTGGTTATACTCTTGCCTTAAAAAATATTGTTGACGGCCCAAGGTCACTGTAACAAACAGTTCTAAGATCCCATTCTAACCCATTTCACACTCTCATTTCAGTTTAATTCGGTGCCACCCTGGAGTTTCTTCGGTATTCTACCCGGAATTCTTCTTACTACATGAAGATCAGATGTTCACCCGTTGGTGCAGATTACAGTCTTCATCATCCCACTACGAACGTTTACCTGTTGTGTTTACTCGGATGTTATGTATTGAACTTTATTTTACTATCACGATGTCGCTTCTGAAAGAGGGGGAGGAGCCTAATTGTTGGGTACTTCCTACTCCCTATTGCATTTTTTCATTGGTTAAATGTTTCACTTTCTTTACTGCTGTGAAGTTTAGTAAAGAGAGAAATGCAAAATACTCGCCTCCTGTCATTATTAAAATTAAGATTATAAGTACACTGACGCTAGCATAATCTTCAATTATTTTGCACATTAATATGTTATAACAAATCTGAGCATGACTGTCAGCACTACTGCCCTCCAGTGCAAGGAAAGCTAACTACATAAATACTTTAGAGGTTGAGAACCCATTGGAGAGAAAGTTGCCAGGTTGTTACAAAGGTGCAGACAGTAACTAGAAATACCTGTCTGTGTGTGTGTATGAGTGTGATGCTTTTCTGTAACACAGCTGAGTAAAAGAAGGAGTATGAACAAATCCGGACACATCAAATGCTTCTGAAGGCCAAGGTATCTGTGTAGAAAAAAAGGAATCAGTTCATATGGAGACGAATGATCATCAGGAATAATCAAATACAAAAGGTTAAAGATTTCAAAAAGGAACCGTGTACATTTTGAAGTAGAAAACAACCACGAGGTGGAGATATACCATGGGGACGACGGGCTCACACTAACTATTTGTTGAAGTCCGCAAGAATGCAAAATTGATAGAACACCTACACCTGTGATTTATGAGTAATATGTTCTATTTGACCTACATTTATTTTTTTTGCCCTATATATATAAAATGTTCATTTCAATAAAAAGTGAGTTGCTTGACAAAGGACACACGATACACAGTTAACATGAAAAGTAAGTAATTCTGAAATGTAGATAATTATTTGATGGTCACCAATTATCATAATCATGAAAGGATACATAACATTCCCTATGAAGCTTATTTAGAAGAATGGTTTTCGTTCCCAGCTTAAGACATAAAAGGAACTTTCTTTAGGCCAGAAAAATAATAAAAACACTGTAAAGTCTGCCTTCAAACAAGCTCATTTCATATCTAGACATTTTCAGGCTTTGGGAGTCTAACAACTTCATTTTGTTTATTCCTTTACTGAAACGCAAGTGATATAACATTTTCTTTTTGTAATTTTCTTGGCTGCTGGGTGAGCTTTAAGCACAACTTAAAATATTCAAGTATATTCAAGTATTGCACTTAGAATTACACTAACTGAAATTTGATTCCCACAGTCAATATAAATAAATTGATTTTAAATGCAACACATGAAACATTAGCTTTTCTCAAAGTTCTGAATTCACCATTAATATTCTAGTTGTTCCCATGATGATTGCTCCATGTCGAGAACTTTGCGAAACTACTCTTACAATATAATTAAAGGAAAACTATAGTATTAATAATACAAATATGTATTCCTAGCGCTACAGTGCTTTACTAACTATTTAGGAGTCTGACTCTCCCACCCCCTTTACCAGAAAAAAGCAGCAAGGGCGGAGCTAAAAGCGCCCAGAAGTTGATGCCGGCTAACTGCTCCACAGGAAGGGGGAAGCAGGATGGAATCCCTGCTTCCCCAACAACTACCAGGAACTGGAGCTGCACTGCCTCCACTCCTCATTCCAAACATAATGGAAAGAGGTAACTGTGTGTGTGACTATCTGTCTTTGTGTGACTGTAACTGTGTGTAACTGTCTGTGTGTTACTGCCTGTTTGTGTGACTGTAACTGTGTGGGTCAGTGTAATTATGTGTGACTGTCTGCCTATGTGTCACTATAACTATGGGTGTCTGCCTGTTTGTGTAACTGGCTGCCTGTGTGTGTGTATGTGTGTGACTGTCTGCCTGTGTGTGACTATAACTATGTGTGTGGCTGTGTGTGACTGACTGTCTGCATGTGTGTGTGACTGTCTACCTGTATGTGTGTGTGTCTGTAACTGTGTGTGTAACTATCTGCAGGTATAGTGGTCCTTTAACGGGTGGGATATTCAAAGTATCCGCACCATGGTATGTTGTCCGTATACAGACAGTTTTTGCCATATGGCATTTTTTATTTACCTCATGTCACTAAAATATAACTGATATCAAATTAAATAATATATTTGGCCTGACTTACATCACACTGCTTTTTCTGCTACGTTCAGTGTAATGCTGTACTTCACTGTTTTCACTTAAGGAGGCGCCGTAACCACTTCATCTCGTTGAAGTGGTTATGATGCTTGGAGTGCGCTAGTTCCCATCCTACAGTTCAGTGTTAATAATAAGTTCAGTGTTGGCAATAAGTCTCAATGATCCCGTATTGCACCGAATGGTTTTGCCTATTTCGGTACGGGACTATTTTTACTTTAGTGAATAATCCTATCTAAGATGGGGTTACTCCACATTGTATTGCATGATAAAGATCAGTGATGTCCAGTTTTTCATAATGGAGGATTGTTTTTTGAGACCAACATGAAGGGGGTCAGGTCCAACAAGACTATCAAATAAAAATGTAGAAAATGCAACACATCTTTGCATTCCTTTTTCATTTAATCTGCTCCTCGACGCCCCTTTTTCATTCACACTGCCTCCCTAATCAATATCCCCATTTTCTTCTTATACTATTCCTCACTATTCTCTCCATTCCATTCCTCTTTACTTATCCTGTCACTTGTCACTTACATTTTCATTCATCCTGTTAATAAAGGCATCACAACAACTACAACCAACGGTAGTAGCTGTGATGTTTACTGTACCTGTAAAGATTTTTATTTTTTTGCTTTTCCCTCTGATTTCAGATATAGCATTTTCACTTTTAGGTGCGGTTTTTGGTTATAGATTTATTATATATTACAATGTTATGCAAATATGTTTAAAAAAAAAAAAAATCAGTTGCAGGGAATATTACACAAGCCATGTTTTACAGGAAATACATTGCCACACTTGTTGTCTGTCACTGTTGGATCTGGAACAGTAACAATTTTTTTATTACACCAGAATTTTCTGGTGTGTGTGTGTGTGTGTGTGTGACAGTTCCAGGGAATATTACACAAGCCACACTTTACATGAAATATAGCTCAATGAAAATATATTACTATACTTGACTCACTATAGGCTGTCATTTTTGGATCTATAACATACATAGTAACAATCTTTTTATTACACCGGAATTCTCTTATGTGTGTGTGTATTTGTTCAGTGTACACTGATGACATTGCCCATCTGCTACTGTCTACGGGATATACCTGTCTGCCTCTGTCTAGGAAAAGCACTACTCCCTCTGTGCCAGTCACTGCAAAAGGCTCATCAAACATGAATATTTTATACATTTTCTACATTTAAAACAATCAAGGCTTTACAAAACTAAACTGCCAACACAGAATGAATATTTTAATAGTGAGGCGTTTAATAGCAAATTTTTTGGCCCAAAATTCACTTTGTATTTTATACAATTTACAGAATGGTGTAAGTATCCTGGTGCAGCCAGGTGATGACAATCAGCAGGTGGATTATTTTTTGAAACATGGGTGGTGGAACATTAAACAATGAATCCAGATTGTAAGAAAGACCTACAGAAGTCCTTATGTTTTAGCAAAGTCATATTTATCTTTCTCCAATATCAATACAAACCTCCAATCTTTGCCCGGCAGGGCTCTATGGTACAAGGGTGGAAAGGTCAGAAAAGTGTGACAATGGGACGTCAGTCCATAAAGTGGCCTGTTTTCTAGAAATGGGGGTGCAAAGGGAACACCAGACTGACTGACAGCCTACCTTGCAAACTTCACACACAGCAAACCATGCACAGTTCTGAAAGAACACTATTCATCCTATTACCCTGACACCATTTAGCACAGGACAAGAGCATCTAACGATGCATTTTCTGTGTGGGTGTTGAGGGCCACTCCCTGGTGTCCCCATATTTGGAACCCCCGGGTGACAACCTGGGATGGAGGGACATGATCACAAAATCAGGACTGACGGATCCTTGACTGTTGGTGTAATTATTCACTTATTGGGTGATATTTCTAATATTTTTGCTTTTTATTGGGGAATTTTTGTGCATGTATGTGTGTTACAAAACATGAGAGCATGCTAAGTACATTCTCATTTACATGAAACAAAAAGTTTACACATACACAATTGAAAAGATTTGCTTCTAAAAGTGAATCAACAATGCTGACTTTGGGACTTATTCGCTAAACACTACCTGGCTAATTTAGCCTAAGTTTAGCTATTTGGTTTAACTACAGTTCAGAGCCTACGAAATAAACCACTTTGTCTGCTAATAAATCACTTGAATAAAGAATTGCAATTATGGAAAATGTAAAGTTGTGCTTTACGATTAGACTACTCCCCCTTGAAAGTGGGGGACAAGGAGGTCTTTGACTGTCTTTTTCAAGTCACCCACCAGGCATGATTTAAAATTGTGCAAAAGTCAAATGCTAGTCTGGTAACATTAACTCACTGCTTAGTGAATAAATCCCTTATTTATTTTAGCGCACTGTATGTTAAACATGAACAGTAATATTGACTTAGGGTCTGGCTGCCAAATAAATCCCCTGTGCCATTGTTTTTAAGGAAGAGATTATATTGGGGAGTTTCTGTATCACTGTCTATTAAAGGTGGAGTCGAGGCAGTTGGCAGAACATTAGCTGGGCATTTAAGAGCATGCTTAGTTGATTAACTGGTTATTCCGGCTGGCTTGATGCTGGCATTAACCCATTAAAGGGATACTCAGTTATGAACACATATGTTTTTATAACATTAGTGTTCATCTGGTAGTTTAAATTCCAGGTCTCCTGTAAAACAGAACAAAACAAAAAAAGGCACACATTTTATCCAACAGGTCCCAGTCTCACCATTGCCACCACTCCGCGTTCTTCTGAGATTTTCCAATCCAGTACTTGCAGTCACAAGCATTGCCAAAGAAATTCTCTTGACAGAGAATGATTATCCTAGTGCGAGGGTTAAGTTGTGTGGCGTTGGCCAGAATTTACTTGTGCCAGCCACCACAGTGAAAAAGCAGTGGCAAGTAAATAAATCATTTTTGTGGATCAATATAAATAAAATATTACTATTTGGTTGGTAAGATTAACCCCTCCCTTATGCACCCACCCGCAATGCTGTGGGCGGTGGTATATGTAATAATTTTGGTAATCAGGTGGGGGCTAAATTTTAATAGTGGAGGGTAGACAGGTTAATACCCACGGCCAATTTGTGGGCCCCTAATATAATACAGGGGGGTACATGCCAGTGTCTTCCTCCAGGCCTCTGCCAAATGAGTGGAGGCTACTATTATACACTTGGAGGAAAGTCATCCCACTGCCAGCCAGGGGCTACGAATATATACTATTATAAATTGGGGGGGGGAGGGGATTTTACTCATGTTACATATTTATTTCTCTGTTTTGGCTCTGTGATTGACAGTGTGTTGTGGTGTGCTTGACTGCTGAGTGAGAGTGTGAGAGAGAGTGAAGGTGATTGTGGGAGAAGCAAATGGAGAGATGGCAATGAGGAGACAAGGGTTTGAGAGAAGTGTATGGGAACAACAACTGGTCAGAATTGAGGGGGAAAGAAAAAGAAAGGAGAGATGGGGAAGTGCAACAGAAAGGAGGGAGAAAACCAGTCCATAGTGTAGTCACACAGTGACAGGGAACAGGGCCAGGGGCAGTAAGCACAGAGGGCACAAATTCAACAATAATAAAAATATTGGCAAAATGAAGACACTCAGTTTTCTTCACAGTGTGACTGCGCCAATGATACGACAAGCATGGAGGATTGTGGAAGATGCTGTCAAGGACTGTGATGTGACCATGATGACTATTCACTTATTAGAAAAGCACTGGGAGGACTGCAAGTGCAAAGTTAAATCTAAGATGGCCAAGGGGACACCAGCATGTCGTAGCCTCTGGTGAAAACATGCCACACCATGTCAACCTTAAAAACACGTAGACCCTGTTACACAATTCCCTAAATCCAATGGAAATCACCTGGCAAGCAACCCTCTTAAACACACCTTTTATGAGATGATTCATTGTGTAACATTAGTGACATTGGGCAGGGCAAACATTGCTATTAATCTGCATTGTTATGTATGTTAACTTAAACAAATATTAGATCCATGCAGATATCTAATAAGAGATTCTTGTGTTAGTCTTTGTGCAGGTTATTGTATTTTCTTGCTAACCACTGGCTAATTAAATTTGTAACTATCCATGCAGGACAATGTTATTCCCTTATCCTTAATTAAAATGTACATATATGCAATATATATATATATAATGTTATATATTACTAAATTGTTTGTGTCATTATAAGGATGTAATGTATGCCCACTGTCTGTGTGTGTTAAACCGCAATTGCATGTATCAACAGTTACATTATTTGTGAGCTATAAATATATTTATGTAAATTTCAAAAATGTCAATGAAAATAATGTATTGATTTACATTAATCTGTCAATAATTAAATATTTTGTCTTCCTAGTTGATGAAGGCATTGTATGTCGGCCTCAGGCATTTATCCCATGAGCAAGTGGGTCAGATTCAAAGATTGAAGTACCCAAGACCGATATCGATTACAGGGAGTTACACCAGCCAATTGCAGCTATAGGGCTTTTAACAAAGAATTTGGATCTTCAGTAGAGAAAATCACAGCAGTGAAGACAACATACATTATATTCTACATATGACACCACAGACACGCTGGACTCTGACAATCAGTGATGGAAGTTTTATAATAAATGAAATAAATCTAATACATTTCCTACAGAGTTTGATTACTGAGAACACATGTTGCTTTAATTTGCCCTTTTCTTCTTGAGTTGTAGATAATATTACTAAAATAATTCCCTAGGTTTACTATTCAGTATACTGTTTTAGATCTACAGTTCCTCCTAGATGAAGATTAGAACAAGCTCAGGATACCTCTAAACCAGGGGTGCCCAAAAGATAGCTCCCCAGATGTTGTAGAACTACAACTCTCGTGATGCTTTCCATTTCTTTAGAATGACAAAGCATCATGGAAGCTGTAGTTTTAAAACGTTTGGGGATCTACCTTTTGAGCACCCCTGCTTTAAACATATCCATCACACAAGCTTATAGGATAAATCCAGCTTTAACCTCATAAACATGCAAAACCCTTTAGATACCATCTTTAAAAATTTGGTAGAAATAAGGTGATCTAAGCTTCCTAACTCAAGAGGTTTAATTTTTATATGTAAGCAAGAAAGTCCATTCAAACACCAAAAACACTTTAACTTGCTGAGGTTGTTTCTCTATTTAGCTGTCTTTCTGTCTCTCTCTTTTTATGACCCTGCTCTAATTTTAGTGCCCTCATGTCACCGAATGCCGTATGGTGGTCATTTTAATTAGAGCAGTTGTGTAACATACACAAGGGAGACAGTCATAAAGATAGAGAGACACCAGACAGACATGCTTCTATATGTCTGCCTGAGAATCTTCTTCTAATATAGGCTACTTGCCTTTAACCCCTTAATGGCACAACTTCTGGAATAAAAGGGAATCATGATGGAATATTTCCGTCATGTGTCCTTAAGGGGTTAAAGGGATTCTCTAGTGCCAGAAAAATAAAAGTTTTCCTGGCACTAGGGAATCCTGGGGTGGCCCCTGCCTCCAGCCCCCCATCCCACGTTGCTGAAGGGGTTAAGACCCCGTCAGACACTTACCTGAATCTAGTGCTGATGTCTCTCGGTGCTGGGTCAGGCTCCGCCCATGCTCCTCCCCCGTGGATGTACGCCGGCGGGGGAGACCTAATGCGCATGCGCGGCAATGGCTTTCCCATGGGGATTTCGGCAACGCTGGAGGTCATGCAAAAGTTGTCTAAGAAGCCAGAAGTCCCTCTAGTGGCTGTCTGGACTGTCTGGTAGACAGCCACTAGAGGAGGACTTAACCCTGCAAGGTAATTATTGCAGTTTATAAAAACTGCAATAATTACACTTGCAGGGTTAAGGGTGATGGTAGTTGGCACCCAGACCACTTCAATTAGCTGAAGTGGTCTGGGTGCCTACAATGTCCCTTTAAGCAGTTCAGCTCTGCCATTGCTGCTAGTTTTTTTCAAAAAGAAGTGGAGCTTTGACAAGAAGGAAAACTTAAGGTGTAAAATAAAAAAAACTATTCTGATTTGAACATGCTAAAGTACAACATATTATTGAGACCAAAAGCTATCAAATGCATTCAAGATGTGTTTAAGAGCTGAGTGTCCCTTAACCCTTTAAGGACCAAACTTCTGGAATAAAAGGGAATCATGACATGTCACACATGTCATGTGTCCTTATGAGGTTAAAGGAACACTATATGGTCAGGAACATAAACATATATTCCTGGCCCTATAGTGTTAAAATCACAATTAGCCCCTCTGGCTCCCCCTTACTCACCCTATATATAGTATAATATAACCTTTACTCCAGTCTGGTGCTGCTGGCTTTGTCCCTGATCTGCCTGCTTGGCTGACATCAACAGAAGCGGTGTTCTGAGCCAATCACAATGCTTTCACATAGGAAAGCATTGATTGGCTGAGAGTGTCAAGGAGGCAGATCAGGGGCATAGCCAGTGCAAGGCAAACACAGTGGTGAGCTCAATAAATGATCACAACTCCAATGCATTTTTACTTTGATGAAATAAAGTTTTACATTATTTTATTGTATAGCTTTCAGGCAAAAGATACCCACACCACACATTTAACATAATTTTTATAAGACTACACTGCAACTTAATTTTGGGGAAAAAGTTATTCCATTTATTCGTGACATACAGCTGTGTCAGGAGGAGAGATTTCTGTCACATCAATAAGACCAAAAAGATTTATTGATGCGTTGCGAAGGTGTAGAGAAGCTAAGGTGCTATGATGCAGAACTCACTATATATTCATACAGCATAACCATTTCATGGATATATTGTAATAACTTGGGAGAATTTCTCGTCTTTCATTGACAAGGGTTGTGTTTCAGATAGAAGGACAGAAAATTGCATACTTTCTTGCAAATCGTTATAGATTTTTTCTCATAAATCAGGACAAATAGCAAGTCTTTCACTTAATATGTACACAGGAGAGAAATCCTTATTTTATCGTAAAATTCTTTGTAAATACTCTTACAATACCTTTAGGGTATATTTTAGTACACTTTGGTATTTAAGATGTTGAAAACACCTAGAATATTATCAGAAATATTCCTAAATACTCTTTGACCCATTATTATTGGCAGATAAGTAAAAGTTCAGACATTACCGAATCACACTGACATGATGTTTAAAGGAACACTCCGAGCCCTGTAACCAGTACAGCCCATTTTCGTGCTTATGGTGCCAGGAGTGCACTGGTGCTCTCCAGAGTAAGTACCGGTAATAAAAACTGTCAGAATGATCTGATAACCTGATGAACCTGGGTCCTTTAATAAATGTATATATATTTTTTTTCATCAGACAGGTATTTGAAATAAAACTGCATACTTATTAGTAATTTGTGCAAAATGTTGTTTTATATACACGTGTCTGCAATCTCCTTTTTTCCCTTCCCTCCTAACATAAATTACAACAAGATTGTCTTCTGCTCTTGAAGTTTAGGTTTAACGGTATATGACAATGTTCATTACACAGGAGGAAAATAATGTGTTAAAAAATCTGGTTCTGTGCATTTGTCAGTAATTCATAGTAAAATACATGTTTTATAATATCCTGAATATGTTTCGATTGTCTCATAATCTTTTATTAAAGGAACACTAAAACATTAGGATTACAAATCTCTATTTAGTTAGGAATAGAGGTTGTGAGTTTCAGAGGCCCCCTCATGTGTGCCCTAACTTAAGATTTAAAAAGCTTGTTACTTAACCTTTTCTTTTTCCTTTTTTGCTCACCTCCTTGCCTCCTGCGATGTCATGAACCTCCATCTTTTGTTGAATCCAATGCTCCCTCATTGGGGACTTTATTCGAATGCGCAACAAGTTCCGGACGCACATCCAAACTTCTCTGTAGGAAACCATTGAATCAATAATCCATCATTGGATTTTTTTAAGGTGAGCAACACTGACATCATGTAGTACCCAAATTGATATATAGTCTATGAAAATATGCTTACCATGCAGTTGTCAGTTGCCTCTTAAGTTTTATAAACTTCATTTCAATGCCTTTCACCCAACCCATCAAAGCTGCTGATTAAGAGTCATAATCATGTACATATATATTGTATATTATCGGAGACCTCTTTTTCCTGTAAAAGAAAGGACAGGCAATATTTTTTTTTAATATAAACCAAAAAAGAAGATTCGGGATATAGCTGTGTAAATCTACAGAAGGAATATAAAACAGAACATAGTGTGATATTGTTAAAGATACAATATTATATGCGCAACAATCTTTTGCACTCACAAGATGTAGATGATAAAAGCGCTCTTAGGGTGCCTCCCCTAGAATGATGGGGGGGTTAGCTGATATTGCTTGTCACCTCTGGATCCTTGTTCCACCAAAAAGACATCCACAGGTCAGGGTTCAGCAATAAAAAATTAGTTTATTTAAATAAAAGGTGTAGTCACCATATTGAGCATAGGATATAAATAGCGTAAAATAGTCCTACGCGTTTCGTTCTATAAGAACTTCCTCAGGGACCACAATTAAAAACAATCAGCATGTATCAATATACAATACATAAATAAACATATCCTATACAAACCCCCCCTCCCTGTGTCCTTAAATAGGGCTAATCCCTAGAGTCCATTGGTGGATTCAGTGGGAGTGTAAATCCTTCCTGTTCCTGGTTGGAGGGACAATTTCACTGGGACAGCTGTTATCCATTCTTTAATTTTATAATTCGCGCTTTTTTTCAGCAAATACCGCGGGTAATCCCATTTCGCCGAAACCGGAAGTGACGTCACAATTACTTCCGCGTTCCACATGCGTTCCACACACGGCGTCCCCATAGCAACCAAACGTGATCGAGTTGTTTAAAGATCACCTGGAATATTTTTTTTTAAACTGGATTGAATCCATAATCATTGTGACTTAGCATTGCAAATGAAATCAGTGACTCACATTAGGAAATTAAATGCTTTGCCAAATAATCAACCCTAACGATACTGAATATAGCAAGTGAAAATCTTAACTTTGAACTGGGAATTAATTGTTTAAACAATAACTCTTGTACAGGGGCTGTGGTAGAAAGAGTGTAATATTGGCTTGACTTGCTAAGCAGCGCTACCAAGAAAACAGTGAAAAGTGAAAGTGCCAGGCTTGACAAGGATCCCTTGGCAGACCACACTAGTGGATCCACACTGATGGAATGAACCTGATTTGAAAATACTATTGTTGTGAACCTGTGACACCATTACTTTTATTCTGCTATGTGGGACGTGAGAAAAACCTTAACCAGCACACACAGTTTGTTCATACAGGACTTTTGTTATAATATTGTTTTGAGGTGCCCACAAACTGCAACTACCTCACTGTGAATATCATACAAACCTTTGCGCAGCTTTAATGTTTTGTAAAGTTCAAGAATTTCATTCATGAAAACAAAAAAATTTCAGCAGGATATTTGGCACGATATTGCTATGATAAAAGTAGTAGCTGCATGGTTGCTATTAACTTGATAACCGTTTAAATATCTGTATTTTTATGGTTACATACAGTCATAAATCATGCAGTTGTTAATGGCATTCTCATAGAAAGCAAGTCATTACACACTATGTGAGCACACAGGCTACAGGATGTGGTTTGGAGTCAGGGGAATGCTTGGGGTTTGTGGTGGATGGTGGACATAGAGCTGTAGAAATTCTAGAAGTGATTATGGTGCTTTGAGTGTCTACTTAAAGGAATACTTGGAACACCATAACTACTTAATCAATTTGAAGTTGTTAGGGCGCCAAGAGATCCCCAGGCGCTTTCTTACCTGAAAGATAAAGATCAACTGTTCTCAAATGGTTTAACCTTATTTATATATGGGGGGGCAGCTGATTCACATAGAGTGTCAGCTGACTACTCTAGCCAATCAATGGCACCCCAGTCTGGCAGAACTCCGCAATCCTGAAAGTCTATTTCAGAAGCAAGTTGCCGCCGAGGGGAATTGGAGATCCAAGCTGGAGGCAATCGTTGGGGTTAAACTATTCAAGAACAGTTTAATCCCTATAGGAATTTAAGAAAGCAACTGGGGATCTCCTGCCACCATAACAACTTCATCGAAGTTTGAGGCATACAGCTATCTATAAGAGGTCCTTATAAAAAAAAAAAAAAAACACAAAAATCCCAACACACAAAACAACGGATTTGTTCACTAACCAGTAATATGAAGACCAAATTGCATTGTTTAGACCAAAATAGAAGTGTTTGGGCAGTATTTTACTTTGCAGTTTAGTTGTCAAATCACTGCAATTGACTGTAGTCACTAAAGGTGATAAATAATGATAAAACTAAAATGCAGATTAAGGAGGAGATATATTGTCACACAAATAGTTGTTTACTGGCATGTGATTAATCTTCTTGAATAAAACTTTTAATATGTAAATACTTCCAGAAATCTCTATAGTCTAAAATAATGTTGAATATTTTAGAGAAGCAAAAGTTATTTTAAGTTGCACCTTGCATTTTCCCTCTGACTGGGCATTGCCTGTTTCATTAACAATCGTTCTGTTTCTCTACACAGTCAATAAAAATAGATCTCCTGTCTTGATACAGATAACATCAAGTGAAATGATGTGCTCTGATAGCTGTCTTACAACTTACTGCTACAATGGGCACTTGAATCCACTGCACAGCTGCCAATAACTGCTGAAGTTGGCTCTAATCCGTACTTGGTAGAAACATCATCAATTGAATGGCAATTCACTTACCTATTCATCAATTATACATTATTCTGCCTATCCAAGAAATGGACTTATTATCCCAACACTTTAGCTCCCCTTGACTTCTAAATTATAAAGCATGATGTGGTGGTTATGGTGTCAGGAGTGCCTTGGTGCCCCTCTATGTAAGTAGTCAAAACGGTTTTAGAGCCCGAAGCTCTCTGTCCGAGAGCTGGAGAGTGTGGTACAATCTCAGTTTAGTGGTACTGAGAAGAGGCTCGTGGCAGACCCCACGTGAGAAATCAAACCATTCTCAATTAGTTTGCTGCTTTCAATGGAGGAACGCCAGGCCACTACAACCACTACAGCGTGTTATAGAGGTTACAGTGCTTGACGTGTACCTTTAACAGTTGAATTTGTGGATAACATTTACCAAACTTCAACAACACTAAGGAGGAAATATTGTGGAACAATTTTAGTTAAACATGCATTTGCCTAATGACTCAGTCATAGGGCTTATCTTACACATTTCTTGTTCACCATATTTGTTTAATGAGTTCTATGTCACTAGGAACGCAAATCAAGTGTTGCATTATATAAGCAAACATCAAAATCTGAACAAATCAAGGTCACTCATTTAAAGGCTCAAGATCTTGGCATCACATTTCATCTCCAGTGAAACCACGGAGTCTGCAGCAAAATAGCTAAGCCACATAATGGAAATATGTAGAAATCATAAACACAGTCTATGGTCCTCTGGAGTTGTCACTCAAGATGTTTAAAGGATCACTATAGTGTCAGGAAAACAAAGCAGTTTTCCTGACACTATAGTGCCCTGAGGTCCCCCTCCCGTTAAAACCCCTCCAGCCACTTACCTGGAGGTAGTGCCTGGCTCTACCCCATTCGACGTCACTGGAGCCGAAAGCGCATGTGCTGCAAGTGCTGCGCGCGCATTCAAAGTGTTTTCAATGCTGTCCTATGGATGCTCTGCACGATGGAGGTGACATTCGGAAGACAGCCACTAGAGGCTGGATTAACCCCAAATGTAAACATAGCAGTTTCTCTGAAACCGTTATGTTTACATGTGAAGGGTCAAAACCTGAGGGACCTGGCACCCAGACCACTTTATTGAACTGAAGTGGTCTGGGTGACTATAGTGTCCCTTTAAGGACACCTGGGCCTGGAAAACCCCTCTCCCCCTCCACCCCCACCTCAGCCAATAACCACTGTCTAGACTGAATGAAAGTCCAAATTGTCATTGTGGCTGAGTTACGGTTTGTCCTTAGGTGTCGAAAAGAGCCCAGTCACATTCACCTCTCTGATCAAATACCCCTACCCACCTATTCACCTATAACTACCAACCTACCCAGTCATGTATCTTCCTGCATCCAACATTTTATATTTATACACCAACAAATTAATCTACCCAGCCTCTGGGCATTTCCAACATACGTCCTGCACTAGCTTACCTAGACCACTTCACCTCAATAAAATGATCAGGGTGCAGTAGTCCCATCGTTCTAACACTGCTGTGGATATTTTGCAGGGTTAAAGACACCTCTAGTGGCTGTGTTCCAGACACTCATTAGAGATGCTTCATAAGCAACAACCACATAATGGTGTGTGCATGTGCATCGGTTCCCAATGCTTCTCATGGGTTTGGCCAGTGGGAGAGAGACAGATGATGTTGCAGGAGACAGATTGGAAACCCGGATACTATAGCATTAAAAATCTGGGTTTGTATTCCTGAACTATAGTGTTCCTTTAAATATAGGCCTCATACAAATATTATACACAGGTTTACATACACAAACTACACACATTTCTAAGAAATATGTACTTTAGGCTGGTTTAGGATGTTGAGAATGTACGGTGTGTTTTGGTAATATCTGCAGTGTTATGGCTAATCATCTTTACTACAGGCAACATTTCCCTAGATTTCTTTAGGCCTATATTTACTATGAGGCCCTTTATTATGAAAGGGCTGGGGCAAAAAAAAAAAAAAAGGAACAGATATATAAAGGAAGGGAAACAACGCGTAGAATGGGAAGAACAATTAACCTACATCCATCTGTGGCCATAAAAAGTTCTGCATACTAGTGTCAGTGACCCTTAGCTCACCTCCAACCACAGGAAGACATATACTTGAGAAAAGCCTCTTGAAATAGGCAAATCTATCAATTTTGCAGTAAGAGGAACACACCACGAACCATAACAACTTCATTTGACTTAAGTTGGTATGGTGCAAAAAGGCACTGGCTTTACCTCAAGGGGTTAAACCGTTAATGAGCGGTTTAACTCCAAAGTCTGACTGGTTCTGGTTCTGACAACAATAGTGTCAAGTGAACACTCCAAGTACCATAACCACTACAGTGTGCTGCAGTGGGTATGGTGCAAGGAATGCCTTGTACAAGTGACCACCTTTAGAGTGTCACTTGACACTCTCAGTTCATCACTGGTGACTGGTCTGAGGCTTCATCATTGATCCAAGAATCAGAGGATGAGAGACAGAAATCTGGAAGATGGGTGCCATCAGGACTTTGTGGTTAAACAATTCTTAAACAGTTTAGCACCTTAATATATAGCATTGCCAGGTCCACCAGGCACCATAACAACTTCATTGATATGAATTTGTGTTTCCTAGAGTGTTCCTTTAAAATACAGAGTTATTCACTAAAGTAAAAATTCAAAGTGACTTTAAATTTCAGGTCTGAAAAAGTCAGCTATGCTGTCAGTTCGCCTACTCTGGCCCCAAAATTTCAAATTCCCTTTTAGGTCTCCTTTTAGTAAATAACCCGGTATGTGTGTGTCTGCATGACATCTTCCATCAAGTAACACAGCAGGAGCAGCCAAACACCATTCTGATATTACCAGAAGAGACACAAAGAAATATAGTTAAAACTATTCCTCCATTCCTGCAACAATAACTATGAAACTGCACATTTTAAAACACACTATAGCTATATTTGGATAATTTTGGAATGCTAAAAACAGATGACAGAGCTGCTTTAATGTGACCTTGATTAACTAATGTCTTTCTGCTTTAGTAATAAGAATTTCGCTGTGGTTGTATTTGCCTATTTATAAATATATACATGCCAAATAAACATTTTGCAGTATGATAAAAAAAAAAACCCCAAACAAACAAAAAAAACTAACTTGATTTATAGTCAGTGTAAATGATCTGTTTCTGAATATTATTACAATTGAAAAAAAAATTGCAGTACACATTTATTTTACCAGAGTTAACCTCAAAATCTAAGAAAAAAATACTCAATACTTGCAAATTGCTACACGCTTTGCGTGAATTTTCCGCCTGGGAAGCGCTCTGTTTGGCGATGACGTCACGGACCTCGCCCGAGGCAGGAAGTCACCTGCTGGGACCTTTAGCCATGTGCTGCCCCGTGTGTCACTCTGCACTGGCCCGTGTGTCACTCTGCACTGGAGAGGGCAAGTCGTTCATCATCAAGGTCTTTCACGGTTATGTGAGTACAGGGAAAAAAGAGTTCGGTGGTGGGTGGTTTATGTTTTGTCACACTTTTAATTTACATTTTTTTTTGTTCAACTTTTATTTTATTTAATTAAATGTGACATGCCTTAGATAATGTGTATCGTCACCTAACCAAGACAAAGTCGTATGATCAAATGGAATGATAAAAAGGAAATTTAGTCATGATTCTTACACCACATCTTTTTTAGTCATCATTACCCCCCTTTCAAGTGATACTGTTAAGATACACAATATGTGGATATTTTTTATTTGTATTTAAAAAGAACCAAATACTTTGCCTTGCTGTTGGTATAAATTGTTGGTGGCAACTGTGTGTGTGCGTGTACTTGTGTGTATGTATGTGTGTATGTATGTTGGTGTTTGGGGTGGGGTGGGTGAGAGTGTGACTGTATGTATATGCATTTTAATGAAATCTAGTGTGGGCAGGCTAATTGTTGGACCTTGCTAGAGAATCGTTTCTCAGAAAAAACACAGACAAAACAAAAACAGACAAACAAAACAGAGATCAGTAGAACAACACAACTGCTGATATATGATCTGCATTTTCCAAATATTGGAGTTTTGTGCTCAATTTGGTAATATTACTATGCCAATTTCTAACATCCTTTGTGTTTCTTTGGGTTATATAAAAAATGTAGTATCTGTTGTCAGCTAATGTGAAATGTTGTTATATAACAGTCAGTTATCCTGCTTGCCAGTTTATTATAAATTTTGTAAAATAATTGTGTCTGACACACCGATGTTTCCATATATATATGTAAAGAAGGAGTTGGGAAAAGTCCAGGAGCCAGGGAGTTGGGACTGACAATGTCAATTGTCACTACATGTGGCTAATTTGATGTTTTATAAAAGAATTGTTTATCAGCATCATCCACTGGCTCCTAAGAAACACGTCTAACTGGCTCCTAATGATCTCTGTCTGGCTTCAAAGCTATGTTTAATGGAGTTCTAACACCAACCATTTTGTATGTTATCAAGTCCACCGCAGTTCATTGATCTCACATTTACAGGTATTCACTAAAGTGTGAGTTGTCAGGATGTGAAATGTATTCAAATTGAAATTAAAATGTTGGTATAAACTATTCAAAGTGACCTGCTTTGGCTTCATTTTGGCAATATTGGTGTAAAATTTGAAATTTACTTTGAATTCTTGACGATTCACACTTCAGTGAATAACTCTTAAAATGTCCGTTCTGGAATTATATAGATACATGAAAAACAAATGATAGTGTGCACCCCAGTTACACTTACACACCGGTTAACTCCAAAGCCATGATATATGAAAAAACCCACAAAAAAACAGCAAAAGATAGTGTGGAATTGTGTAGATATTACCAGAGGATAACTTTGGGGTTAATGGAACACTAAAAGCACCTTAACCACTACAGCATGCTTTAGTGGTTATGGTGCCAGGAGTTCTCTGCATGACTTTTTATCTGGGTCTTGCTCGTGTAAGAGAACCAGAAGTTCCTAAGCTGAGGGCATCAGCCGATCGCCAACCACTGAGCTATGTCCCTGGGTAAGTGTACTTGTCAGATTCCAGTAAAATGTGCTACCACATTACATCGACTTTCCACATTTAATTGTACGCCACTCACTTTGCTGCTCTTTAAAATAGTCGCTTTCGTGGAGCACTGGTAAGCCGGAATGTAACTGAAATAACATGTTAACGTGTATGTATTAAAAACCAATACAAACAGAGGTTAGGATGCAACAAAGCATTTATTTTAATCAATATCAAATGATATTGGTTTTCTTTTCTGGAGTTCTATTCATTACTATGAATATAAGTATTCCCTTGTCATTAGGCTTCTGAAGTAATTTTATTTAGACATACTCTCTTGAGTAATTTCTGCAAAGGAAACTGCTGTAACATGCAATAGATAGGGAAGAGAATAGAGGGAAGGGCTCAATGACACATTAGAGCTTTTTTTTAGTTTGTGTACAGAATTAAAGTCAATTTCATAAAGTCTAAAATTGCATTTTACACGTAGAGCTTGTTTGCCAAGCCAGGGTCAGTCACTCATTCACAAAACAGCAATTTCATGGCTAACAGCATGTATAGTTTTATTTAAAAATACCTAATCTAGGCAAAATAATGGTGGTCTGGTTACAGTATATGATCATACATTGCATTACCCTGCCACAACGTCAATGTACCCCATTCTGGACAGGTCCTAATCTAGCAAATAATGCATGCTCTTATGAGATGAATCAACTTACTTGGGAAATATTGTGGTGGGTATATTATTGCCTAGGTAAATTGTTTAAAAAAAATAAATATTACATTCTGTGTGTTTTGAAATTACAGTTTATTGAATGAGTGACTGCGCTGGATCTTGTATGTTGTGTATATATATTTTATTTTTTATCATCATGATTAGTAAGCAATTAGATAACTTTTTTTGTGTGTGTGTGTGTGTGTGCAGAATATGACAGGTATGCTTGCAATGCCACAATAGCAGTACAAAGCACAGGAAAAACATACAGTTACATGGTATATGGAAATCAATCGCACATTTTAAAGATATTAGTAAACAAGATTAATAGGCAAGATTAATAAGGGCAATTAGATAACTTAACGGTTTGAATGTTATGCTGCAAAGCAATGAGTGTTGCACGTCTGACCTCAGGTTTAAACCATACTTGTTGGTGTGAGATTTAATCCTGGGTTTCTAAGGCAGTGACTTTACCTCGGTTCTCAGTGTTGCGTTCCAGCTTGTACTTGAGCTACCTGCAGCTGTATCTTCCTCCAGCATAAAAGTCGTACGTGAGACCAACACACCAGATGTTTTAGAGATAGGCAACTTTCGACACTCCAGATGTTGTGGACTACATTCCCCCATAATGCTCTTACACCCATAATGATGGCAAAGCATAATGGGAGGTGTAGTCCAAAACATCTGGAGTGCCAAAGGTTGTCTATGCCTGTTTTAGACCCTCATTAGTATTGCAATGGGCAGAGCTCGTATTTTGTTCCTGTTGTTTTTTGTTTCGTTTTTTACAGCATATTGTGTTTTTTGCGGAGTAATTCTGTGTATAAAATAAGTCTCTAAAATGTGAATATCTGAAGTGTGCTTCTTGTATGCCTGCAGTAAGCCTCATTTCTTCTGCCGTTCCCCATGGTCCTCTCTTTAAATCTGTTTATAATCCACACTTTTCCAGCTGTGGCATGCTCAGACACATTGATAAATAAATCACTTGGCCTTACAAATTAGATGCAGAGCTAATAATACCCTTCGCCTTCTGGTAAGTGAAATTATTGGATTACTCTTTTGTTTGTGCAAGAGTTTATTGTTAAATGTACCTGTTTTACTTGTTACTGTTGCAATATGTTAATGAACAGTGTATTACTAATTGGCAATCAGAGCGATATTGCCAGTTTATACATTTAATTTGGATGGTGAAGATTCTAAACATATTATATCGCAAATCATTTGCTTAAAGGGGCACCCTGAGCACTATCACCACTACAGATCATTGAAGTGATTATGGTTCTTAGACTGCACCCTTAAAGGGGGACCACCACTTGTTTGGATTTTTAACTTTATGTATACTTGTTCTCTATTTTTAACATGTGTGTTTATGAGATCTGAAAATAAAATTGAATGTAGAAATCCATACTGCTTTATATTGGAACCTGTGTACCTCCATCTTGAATCCCTGCCTTGTTCAGCCTATTACATCTGTCAGTCAACAAAAGATATAGACAAGGAAAAATAGAAACCATTTATTTACTAAATTCTGAATTGTCAAAAAATGAAACCCAGATGGCAAAATATATACAAAAAAGCTCATTTTGAACAATGTGTAATCTCAGGTGTTTTAGCCTGTATGTTGCCATTTGGATTGATTTCAGTTTGGTACAATTTGGAGTTTTGTGAATTCTCTTTCTCCAATGTAATCTGTGCTCTGTTTTTTATTTTCTTTTCATTTAGTGGTTCCCCTTTAACCCCTTAAGGACACATGACATGTCTGACATGTCATGATTCCCTTTTATTCCAGAAGTTTGGTCCTTAAGGGGTTAAAGGACCACTATAGTGCCAGGAAAACATACTCGTTTTCCTGGCACTACAGTGCCCTGAGGGTGCTCCCACCCTCAGGGTCCCCCTCCCGCCGGGCTCTGGAGAGAGGAAGGGGTTAAAATCTTACCTTTCTCCAGCGCCGGGCGGGGAGCTTTCCTCCTCCTTCCTAGCGACGTCATCAGCTGAATGCGCATGCGCGGCAGGAGCCGCGCGCGCATTCAGCTAGTTCATAGGAAAGCATTTACAATGCTTTCTTGTGGACGCTGGCGTCTTCTCACTGTGATTTTCACAGTGAGCAGCACGCAAGCGCCTCTAGCGGCTGTCAATGAGACAGCCACTAGAGGCTGGATTAACCCTCAGTGTAAACATAGTAGTTTCTCTGAAACTGCTATGTTTATAAAAAAAAAGGGTTAACCCTAGCTGGACCTGGCACCCAGACCACTTCATTAAGCTGAAGTGGTCTGGGTGCCTATAGTGGTCCTTTAACACTGGAAACCACCATTGGTGGCCAGTGCTAGACTGTGAACATCAATCAGCCAATGCTTTCAAACATTAACACAAGTCCCTAAGTAAAGTTTCAGGTTCGGTGTAGAACTAGGAGGAGTACTGAGAAGGTAATGCAGATAGGTGCCTTCGTGGACATGAAGGGGACAAGAAGGTGCACAGAGGCTCTAGAGTCTCGACCCCATAACAACTTCATTGAGAGGAAGTTGTGAAAAGGGCTAGAGTCAAGCCAAAGTGTTTGTTTAAATGCACAAATAAATAAATAATGATTACAAATATTTTTTCCCATTTCAAGTTCCTGTATTTGCTGCAATTTCTCAGAATTTTTGGCTTCTGCCATATGTAGCTTCTATTAACTTCTGTGAGCATCCATTTATGTTTTTTTAGATTCATTAAAGTGGCAAAATATGCAAAGACCCCTGAAGGGGACAGAGCTGCTTTAAATAACCATTGCACCTGGACGCAGCTAACATCATTCATGAAAATACAAGCATGGGGCAACAGAAACTGCTGCAAAAGTAAATGAAACCAGATGCATGCTTGCAAAAATGTAAAGCCCTCTTGTCTCACTACCCTGTTATCTCCCCTTCATAGAGAGAGAGAGAGAGAGAGAGACAGGCTAGATGGAATTTAGAGCTTTGCGTAAATATGAAAATACAGCTGTTGACTATGTTTTTTAGTTTGAAAAATATCAGTGCCTCCCATTAACTTGCGTAAAGGGAATGTGATTAATTTTAACATAAATAAAACAACCTGTGCACAGAGTGAAGCTGGGAAGACACAGATGCCAACTATCAGTTTTCAGACACTGTCCGATCCAGGGTTCATAAATATGGCTGAGGAATCCTGCCATAAACTAAAGGTAGGGACTAGTTGTTTTTTATCGTTTTTTTTTTTGTTTGTTTGTTTTTTTTACATATACTTCATTTAATATACTTCTCTTTTTTTTTTTTGCATATACTTAATTTAATATACTTCATTACATTTTGTATACATATACTTCATGTAATAAAAAAAACAATTCCCTTTCAAAACTGTGTGTACAGTTCAGGAGTGCTGTGAGATATGTATGCAGGTGCTGTATGCTGTGAGATGTGTATACAGGTGCTGTATACTGTGTGATGTGTATACAGGTGGAGGATGCTGTGCGATGTGTATACAGGTGGAGGATGCTGTGCAATGTGTATACAGGTGCTGTATGCTGTGCGATGTATATACAGGTGGAGGATGCTGTGTGATGTGTATGCATGTGTAGGATGCTGTGTGATTTGCATACAGGTGCTGTATGATGTGTATATAGGTTCCTTATGGTGTGTATACAGGTGCACCCTGCTGTGAGATGTGTATGCTGGTGCTGTATGCTCTGTGATGTGTATACAGGTGCAGCATGCTGTGAGATCTGTATGCAGGTGCTGTATGATGAGTATACAGATGGATGATTGTGTGTAATGTGTATAGAGGTGCTGTATGCTTTCTAATGTGTATACAGGTGCTGTACGCTGTTTGATGTGTATGCAGGTGCATCATGCTGTGAGATGTGTATGCAGGTGCTGTATACTATGTATGTAGGTGCTGTGTGATGTGTATGCAGGTGCTGTGTATTGTGTATACTGCTGGAGGATTCCATGTGATGTGTATACAGGTGGAGGATACTGTGTGATGTGTATATAGATTCCGTGTGATGTGTATACAGCTGGAGGATACTGTGTGATGTGTTTACAGGTGCTGTGTATGAATGTGCTCTGTGATGTGTATATAGGTGCTGTATGCTGTGTGATGTGTATGCAGGTGGAGGATCCTGTGTGATATATATACAGGTGGAGGATCCTGTGTGATATGTATACAGGTGGAGGATCCTGTGTAATGTGTATGCAGGTGGAGGATACTATGTGATGTGTGTACAGGTGGAGGATCCTTTGTGATGTGTATACAGGTGGAGGATCCTGTGTAATGTGTATACAGGTGGAGGATACTATGTGATTTGCATACAGGTGCTGTATGATGTGTATATTGGTTCCTTGTGGTGTATATACAGGTGCATCCTGCTGTGAGATGTGTATGCTGGTGCTGTATGCTCTGTGATGTGTATGCAGGTGTAGGATGCTGTGTGATTTGCATACAGGTGCTGTATGATGTGTATATAGGTTCCTTGTGGTGTGTATACAGGTGCACCCTGCTGTGAGATGTGTATGTTGGTGCTGTATGCTCTGTGATGTGTATACAGGTGCAGCATGCTGTGAGATCTGTATGCAGGTGCTGTATGATGAGTATACAGATGGATGATTGTGTGTAATGTGTATAGAGGTGCTGTATGCTTTCTAATGTGTATACAGGTGCTGTACGCTGTTTGATGTGTATGCAGGTGCATCATGCTGTGAGATGTTTATGCAGGTGCTGTATACTATGTATGTAGGTGCTGTGTGATGTGTATGCAGGTGCTGTGTATTGTGTATACTGCTGGAGGATTCCATGTGATGTGTATACAGGTGGAGGATCCTTTGTGATGTGTATACAGGTGGAGGATCCTGTGTAATGTGTATACAGGTGGAGGATACTATGTGATGTGTATACAGGTGGAGGATACTGTGTGATGTGTATACAGGTGGAAGATGCAGTGTAAAGTGTATACAGATGGAGGATTCCGTGTGGTGTGTATACAGGTGGAGGATACTGTGTGATGTGTGTACAGGTGGAGGATTCCGTGTGATGTGTATACAGGTGGAGGATACTGTGTGATGTGTGTACAGGTGGAGGATACTATGTGATGTGTATACTGTGTGGTGTGTATACAGGTGAAGGATACTGTGTGATATGTGTACAGGTGGAGGATACTGTGTGATATGTATACAGGTAGAGGATCCTGTGTAATGTGTATACAGGTGGAGGATTCTATGTGATGTGTATACAGGTGGAAGATACTATGTGATGTGTATACAGGTGGAGGATACTATGTGATGTGTATACAGGTGGAGGATACTATGTGATGTGTATACAGGTGGAAGATATTGTGTGATGTGTATACAGGTGGAAGATACTGTGTGATGTGTATACAGATGGAGGATGCTGTGTGATATGTATACAGGTGGAAGATACTGTGTGATGTGTATACAGATGTAGGATGCTGTGTGATATGTATACAGGTGGAAGATACTGTGTGGTGTGTATACAGGTGGAGGATACTGTGTGATATGTATACAGGTGGAATATACTGTGTGGTGTGGATACAGGTGGAGGATACTGTGTGATATGTATACAGGTGGAAGATAATGTGTGGTGTGTACACAGGTGGAGGATACTGTGTGATATGTATACAGGTGGAGGATACTGTGTGGTGTGGATACAGGTGGAAGATACTGTGTGATATGTATACAGGTGGAAGATACTGTGTGATATGTATACAGGTGGAAGATACTGTGTGGTGTGTATACAGGTGGAATATACTGTGTGGTGTGTATACAGGTGGAGGATACTGTGTGATATGTATACAGGTGGAAGATACTGTGTGATATGTATACAGGTGGAGGATACTGTGTGGTGTGTATACAGGTGGAATATACTGTGTGGTGTGTATACAGGTGGAGGATACTGCGTGATATGTATACAGGTGGAGGATACTGTGTGGTGTGGATACAGGTGGAAGATACTGTGTGATGTGTATATGGGTGGAAGATACTGTGTGATGTGTATACAGATGGAGGATACTGTGTGGTGTGGATACAGGTGGAAGATACTGTGTGATGTGTATATGGGTGGAAGATACTGTGTGATGTGTATACAGGTGGAAGATACTGTGTGATGTGTATATGGGTGGAAGATACTGCGTGATATGTATACAGGTGGAGGATACTGTGTGGTGTGGATACAGGTGGAAGATACTGTGTGATGTGTATATGGGTGGAGGATACTGTGTGATGTGTATACAGATGGAGGATGCTGTGTGATGTGTTTACAGGTGATGTCCAGAATCAGCATGCTGCAAGTACACTAGAATCATTCTGTGTGTTGTGCAGCTCCAGAAGCAGAATGTGGTGTGTCAGTGTATTTCTTTTACATAGTGTCTATAAAGCCAAGGTCACACCTTTACCTTGTATTATTGAGAGGTGAGTACAGCATGTCACAGTTACTGATGTTGCACTCCATGTTGCTTAACTCTTTGGGCTGGTTCCTGCTATTTGAGAAGGCGTCATTCTCAAGAGAAGGAGGGTGTGTTAGAGAGTTAAGAAACACAGTTTAAAGAGAGAGAGTAGTCACATCCCGTTGTGTGCACTTTTGGACTATTCCCTACAGAAGGTATGTTTGCATACTTTACACCGTAGCAGTTATTGCATGATGTGATCATATTCTTTACTATCTGTCTGATAATAACATTTTTACCACACACTGTGCTACGTGTACATTGTCAATTGAGGAAATATGAGGAAACAAAAAGTACCAAATGCAAACTATAGTATATATAGACATATTAAAAAACAGAACAAGTCGGCTGTTGAGTTTTAAAAGTATTTGGATAAATTAAAGTGATAGTAGAAGCTTTTTAGACTTTGGTTAATTGTATTTGGTTTGTTAAGAAATTCATTGTGACATTATTATTAATATTATTATTGCCATTTATATAGCACCAACAGATTCTGTAGCCTTTACAATATTATTAGAGGGGGGAGTTAACTATAAATAGGACAATTACAAGAAAACTTACAGGAACGATAGGTTGAAAAGGACCCTGCTCAAACGAACTTACAGTGTATAGGATGTACCTGAGATGGCAATGGAGGCTAATTTGTATACAGTGAGGTTATAATTTGCATACAATGAGGTTATAATTTGTATACAGTGAGGTTATAATTTGTATACAATGAGGTTATAATTTCTATACAGTGAGGTTATAATTTGTATACAATGAGGTTATAATTTCTATACAGTGAGGTTATAATTTGCATACAATGAGGTTATAATTTGTATACAGTGAGGTTATAAATTGTATACAATGAGGTTATAATTTGTATACAGTGAGGTTATAAATTGTATACAATGAGGTTATAATTTGTATACAGTGAGGTTATAATTTGCATACAATGAGGTTATAATTTGTATACAGTGAGGTTATAAATTGTATACAATGAGGTTATAATTTGTATACAGTGAGGTTATAATTTCTATACAGTGAGGTTATAATTTGCATACAATGAGGTTATAATTTGTATACAGTGAGGTTATAAATTGTATACAATGAGGTTATAATTTCTATACAGTGAGGTTATAATTTGCATACAATGAGGTTATAATTTGTATTGAATGAGGTTATAAATTGTGTACAATAAGGTGTATATATTAAACAAGGAACTGTGGAGAATTGACAAACTAATGGCAAATTTTAGACCAAAATAGCTGAACTGGGTGAATTCTACAACTCGGCTTAACTTTTGTAATTAAGTATTTTGGTTTTAGTTTTGTTTAAATGTTGCAATTCCCTTGTCAGCTCTCCAAAATTCCAAGCTTAGTAAATAAACCATAATACTTTTTGTTAAAGTGACTGCTGTAGTGGTCTGAGAAGCCAGTTGCCAAACCTGTCACCATTCATTGGCTGAGAGTGTCAGCTGACTGCTCTCAACCAATGACTGCAAGTCTATGCTCAGGAAAGGAACATGCACAGAACTGACTGTAGCCAGCCTAAAATTCTTGTTCTTGTTGAGCTGCAGGACGTAGCTCATGAAAGCTAACAGAAGTTCCTGCTTTTGAACTTACAACTCTCTGGCATTAGTAGTGGAAGTGAAGAGTGGTGTCTAGGGGACAGGTAAGAAGTCAAACCATCCAAAAATTATTTGACTCCTTATAATAAAGTGTGCCAGAGCACACCAAGCACTGGAACAGCTATAATAAACTGCAGTAGGGATGGAGCTTGGAGTGTTCCTTTTACTCCACACCACTCACCACTTCTCCGCTGCACCACACCATTTAAAGAGTGTGATTTTATTGATTTGAAGTGGTCATGGTGCCTAAAGTCTGTATGTGCAGTGTTTCTGCTGCTGGATTTATAAATTCACGCTGGCAGGATCATTGGGGCATTATTAATCAGCTATTAACCATTGGGGCATTATTAGTCAGGAATGATTACCAGCCTGGGACAAATTTCTCTGCCAGAAGTCACTGGTCACTTGATTTAATGTCTACAAGTGTGCTGAAAATGTCTACTCACCCCTTGCTTTCAAAGGGTAAAGAAAGTTGCAATGGGTCATATGCCTATGGTCAGGGAGGGGGTTTGAGTGAATGGACTCTACCATTTCACTTTTAGCATTACAGTAGCAGTCCAGATATTGCTAGAGATGTTTTGATTATTCTGGGAATATATGATTTAACTTTATTTACTTTATGTGGGCATTCTGGTCAATTGCAAACATTATTTTTATACAAGTTAAGCAAGATAAAAAGTTGACCAAGAGTGAATAATCCCTCTTAGATAGATAGGAAGGTAGAGGTCATGGTGTAGAAAAAGGTGAATATCCACTAAACAGCTGGTAAAACAACCTACACCCTAGGTTGAATATATAAAACAATCAGAAAAGAAAAAGATCAATTGCTTCAACCAGGAATAGATACCAACACCTAGAATATTCGATATATATACGTATAGATATACTATGTTAAATAAATATATTTCTAGCAGAGATGGTAGATCTGCTAAACAGTGAATTTAAAATGAAATATATCACTATAAAATAAGCAGTTCAACAACATTCAATCTTATGATACATATATTAGGGGGGGGGGGGAATCTAGACACAAACAAATGTATCTAAATAGAGATACACTGTATCAATGAATGCAGACGATGATTCAACAAACTCAGTACTGGTAATATATGAGACCCAGAGAAATATAATCAGTCCAATAAAGTCTCTTAAATGTATGCTCTTATAAATTAGGCTATTATCCTTGCTATAAGGACAGCAAGGAAGCTAGCCAATAGGAGCTAAAAATACTCTAGTAACAGACTAATATCCCAATCAATAATAGTATGGTACATCAAAAATAAAAAAAAAATTAGATTATAATATAATCAAATAGAAATAGTAGTAGACATGTGGAAGTGTAGGATAAACAGTTATACATAAATCATCAGTAGAATCCAGGAAGATTTCTTTACAACGGCAACCGTTGATCCCAATAATATATAGTGCACAGGCAAAGTGTTCACTGTAAAAAAGTTTATTAATTCAACTAAATGAATATAAAAAAAGATAAAAGTCACTCACATAATAGCAGAGGAATCCTCTGATGAAGTGACCGAGCGTCACGAAACGCGTAAGGCTTCATCTGAAACTCACACACAGTGGAACGCATACTGAACCCAAGTGGAACGCACGCGGTGAATCTCGCCTTTCAGTCACTTGACACCCAGGACTCTGAAGCTGTCTTTGAAGCCGGCTCTGATAAGTCAGCAGTTCAATAGCACCCAGGCTGTTGAGAGATAGACTCTATAGAAAGGTTCCCTATTCATATGCTATTATATGAGTGACTTTTATATTCTTTTAGTTGAATCAATAAATTTTTTTACGGTGAACACTTTGCCTGTGCACTATATATTATTGGGATCAACGGTTGCCGTTGTAAAGAAACCTTCCTGGATTCTACTGATGATTTATGTAGAAGTGTTTATCCTACACTTCTACATGTCTACTACTATTTCTATTTGATTATATTATAATCTAATTTTTTTTATTTTTGATGTACCATACTATTATTGATTGGGATATTAGTCTGTTACTAGAGTATTTTTAGCTCCTATTGGCTAGCTTCCTTGCTGTCCTTATAGCAAGGATAATAGCCTAATTTATAAGAGCATACATTTAAGAGACTTTATTGGACTGATTATATTTCTCTGGGTCTCATATATTACCAGTACTGAGTTTGTTGAATCATCGTCTGCATTCATTGATACAGTGTATATCTATTTAGATACATTTGTTTGTGTCTAGATTGTTTTCCCTGTCTAATATATGTATCATAAGATTGAATGTTATTGAACTGCTTATTTTATAGTGATATATTTCATTTTAAATTCACTGTTTAGCAGATCTACCATCTCTGCTAGAAATATATTTATTTACCATAGTATATCTATATCTATACGTATATATCACGAATATTCTAGGTGTTGGTATCTACTCCTGGTTGAAGCAGTTGATCTTTTTCTTTTTGCTCTCGTTTCTGATTGTTTTACAATTTAAGCAAGGTATTTGACTATTCTTATTTATCTATTTTTGGCACACTTACAGTATTTGAAAGAAAATATTTTTTGCTTTTATACAAACATTTCACACGCCGTATGAAATATTGCAAGATAATGGATACCAAATACTTTATAAACTATTTTATTTCCAAATATTTTTATAAGGGTTGAACAAATAAGTGAAAAATAAACATTCTGTAATTTTTTTTATTTTTATGTTTGTCTGAAAGCGATCTATATACAAGATCTCTGTAGTGAAGTGGTTAAAGGGACACTATAGGCACCCAGACAACTTCATCTCATTGAAGTGGTCTTGGTGCAGGTTCCCTACCCTCTTAGTCCTGCAATAAAAAAAACATTACAGTTTAGAGAAACTGCAATTGTAGTACTAAGATTGCCTCTAGTGTTTCTTCCTGGAGTTTCACTGAGTGTGACTCGTCGAAATGACACTGGACATCCTCACTCTCTGCATGAGGAAGTCTAGCATCAGAAAAGACCACATATGAAAGCATTGCGCATGGTGCTCGCCGCACATACGCATTAGGTCCCACAATCGGCTGCCATCTGTGGAGGCGGACTGCGACCCAACTCCAAGGGACATTGAAAAAAATGTGTTAACTGACTGCTTAAAAAAACCACGAAGCCATGAAGAAGCGGCTTCTAATATTAAATGCATTTACTCTTTTTGAGAATAAATTAGTTTTTTGTAAGGGCTAAAACTTGGTTATATTTGGTTTTTGTAGCTGTTTTAGTTGTTTTCTATTTAAATTAAATGTATAAATATAATTGTTACAAAGTTAGGGGTGTGTCTGGCCTGTTCATAGTTTTTATTTTTAACCCTTTAAAAACCTCTCCATATTTAGTCACCAAATTGTGACTTCTGTGGTAAGGCTGTGGTTGGATGCTTGAACATGGGGTGGGTATTATCCCACTGATTGCCACATAAATGAAAAAAAAAATATTTAGCAAACTTAAAGTTAGTTTTTCTAATTTACAAATACATTCAGTGTTATTTAAAGACACCCGAACATGAAAAAAACACTATTCATGTTTAAAATGCGATGTGTTCCTTAACTCCTTTAGATGCCAGGCACCACTCCTATTAACATAAAAATAATTTGTACTTTTATTTCTCTCTACTGAGAGACTGGCAGTGGTGACAGTGTCCCTTAGTTGCAGACTTAAATTGGTGCAAATGCACAACTCGAATGCAACGATGTCCTAATAGAATGCGTCACATAGTAAAGCATTAGACTAATGCATCCCTGCGGAAGCTCTGACATCCTCTGGAAAGATTGTACGATGTGAATCAGTAAGCTTTCCTAAACCAATTCATAAAAGTGACAATTTATCTTTAAACGGGGGAAATCACCCCTAAAGTTTTATTGCTGGATTCACTCGTCTATACCATAAATTCAGAACTCCTAAAAAGAATAAGAAAGGGGTATAAAAAGGGGTCAGTTCTTTGAAATAGTACATGCTGGGACTTTATTTTTAGTACTTGCATAGTTTCAGATTGCCTCTGTTTCTGTCACTAGCATCTCAGAAGTGGAAATTCATTTAGAAACTGAAATAAATGGATATAGACGTTCTTTTGTTTTGAGCTGTGACTTTCATAACTTCCTCTTTAGTGATTTAGAGGATATCAGTATGTTAATTTGTTATCGTTTTTATATAGCAGTTGGAAAAATGGCAATCCTGTGATTTATGGGAGACGTTGCTCTGCAAATATGAAAATATTTCTGAATCATGTGAATTATTCCTTTTTGCGTCATGCAACTTCCCCTTTCACTTTGTCTGTGTATTGCATATTTAATCATTTTTGTTTTCCATTATCATTCTTCTTTCCTGTTTTCCATAATTCAGTTTCCCTGCTGATTCTGTGTTTTTTATTTTTTATATTCTTTTTGTCCAGAAACTTCAAGCAATGGCAAAAGTAGATATGAGGCCCGTGGACGGTGTGCAGTGTCCAACATTTGAAAAGGTGAGCGCAGTATTATATATATATATACATATATATATATATATATAATGTATATATCACTGGCTTTTTCAGGCAGTGCACATGGGTAGCAAGTGCTTTGTAATACACTCATGCCACAGTAGCATCAATAGCAGAGAATGCACAACAAGTGGAACAAGAGACTACAATTTGCATAAACATGTGACTTCCAAAAACAAAGCAGGCGGCTGCCAAATGTTTGAAGGAGTAGTAAACGATTTATACTGTGAGATACAAATTGTAACGTTCATGTGATTTTGACTTGTGAGACTGTATGTCTGTTTTGAAAAACAATAACTAGGAAAAGTTTGAGAGTTCACGAGATAAGAAGAAGAGAGGCAGCACTGAAAGTGAAAGGGATATTCCCAAAAAATAAACACAGAGTTATTATTTTATTTTATTGCAAGGAAGTCATACCTGTCTGTGTGTATTTAAATACTATGGTATTTATTTTAATAATATTTTAAATTGAATTTGTCAGTATTGAAGGTTCACGTTCATCCAGGTAAAAATTTATTCTGTACATTGTGCAAAGGAAATTTTAACGTATGTTAAGAGTAAAATATATACTTACTGGAAGACTGTTTCTCCAGTGTAATTCCCTAGGGTGTATGTGGTGGATGCATGAAACATTGCTGGCCCAGCCACTTTTACCACTTAGCTTCTAATAATAATTTATAAAACACACACTGGGTTATTATCTAAAGTGAGAATTGTCAAGGAATTCAAAGGGAATTTTACATCTGAGGCCAAACTAGCAGAACTGTAACTATAGCGGATTTGATTTTTCCTGTTCTGCTCTTTTGACCTTAAATTTAGCATTCACTGTGAATTCCCATAAATTCTCACTTTCGTGAATAGCTCTGTAAATGTCTTGGTACAAAACTGCGTGGCTGCCAATGGCAGGGTAATGATGGCACTGCCAGTCCGTACCACTCGGTGGATGCAGGGTAGCCTATGCTGGAGACATTGGCATGGCAATACATAGTTCAGCAAGGTATTGTAGAGGGGGTATCCCTAGCTTTAAGCTGTTCATGTTTACTTAAGACCTTTAAAGGGACACTCCACTGCTCAAACACAAAATAAATAAAAATCAATGTTTACTAGATATACCCCAAATGAAAACTTACATGCATTTATTTATGCATTGTTTTTATTGAAGGTATATCTAAAATCAGCTTGCAAAACCTTTTGTCTGTTGCCTTTGCAAGCCCTCCCCTTCTAACCCCGCCAAGACTTTCTGTGGCTGTCCAATCACAGACTTCCCAATGCAGCTCAATGATAAGTCTACACAAGGCAGGTGCTCTGAGAAATTGCTGACTCTTGAGTTTAGCTCAACTGAACTAAACAAATCAGAAAGTAACAGGACCTGCTGCCTGATTGAAAGACAAGGGGATGTAACCAGGTTAATTTATAAAAGTGTAAATTTCTATTGAAATCTGCACTTTTTCCAAATTGAAAAAAAAGGAAACCCTCTTCACACAGAAAGCTAAAGAACTTAAGGTGTCTGGAGTGTTCCTTTAATTTTATTGTGAATCAAAATGTGCATTTTTTCAATGACAAAAGTGTGATTTCTATAGAAATCTCCACTTTTATAAATAACTGTTGTAATACCTCCCGGGTGTCAATCGGCTTCCTGTTAATACTTACTATAGTTTCTGGAGAATTAAGTCATTTTATAAAATTATGTGCAATTTTTTTCCTGCCTGTGTAAGAGTCTCATGATGAATTTAGTGTTTAAATTGTAGAATGAAGCTTTGGCACATTACAGTAACCATCCCTTCTTGTTAAATTAGGACTGATTTCATAAGAAGTTGAAATTCCTGTAAATACTTAAGACTGGCAGTACATTCCAAATGAGAAACCTGAATATTGTTGATGGCCAAATACTTAGTTTGCGGGTAAATTCACCAACTAATGTGTTTTTGGGAAATGTAAATCAAAATTTTCGACTTGCAGAATTTGTCCAAAATGCCTGTTTTGTCCTTAGGTTTGCAGTGCCAGTTTAATAAATTAAATGATACAGTAGCAGCGGAATAAGTCCCCCTAATATTCCGTGTTACTTTTGAATAGGTTTTTTTATTTTGATGTAAGACTTTTTTTTTCTTTTAGAGTGGACAATGGTAAAATCCCTGTATTTTACTAAAACGCAGTATTTGCAAAACTGAGTGGAGGTTGTATATGCACACTATCAGGGTTATTCACTAATATGAGATGAGTTTTCAAAGTTAATTCCAAGTGAATTTCGAATTTAGGCTAGAGTAGCTGTATGGAAAGCATAGGTGACTTAGATATTTTTTCCAGTTTGGCTTCTTTAACCTAGAATTCTCAATCCTTGACTATATTATTCTATTGAGATGCATTTTAAAGGTTACAGATTACCATAGGCGTGCACAGCATGCTTCATTAGGGTGTGTGCCCTCAGCTGAATATTTATTAAAGGAGCATTCAAAAAAACTCAAGTACTATAGTCCTCTGTAGTGGTTATGGTGCCAGATGTTTTCCCAGTGTAATTTGTCGTATCATTTTAGAACAATTTAACAAGTTAACTGTGTCCCATCGGGTACCTGCACCTGCAGACTATTCTTCTGATTTCCCCTTAAAAGACGTTATTTAGCTCTATGAAAACATATAAACATATGGCATTTCTGCAGGAGAAGACCAGGTGTGCAGTGTCTGGGAGTCACTTGAAAAGAGTCCAATTACCAAAACAGTGAGGTTTGTGTGCAAAGACTGCGTAGGAAATGAAATGTTTTTTGTGTGTGAGTGTGGTGACTGTAAGTGTGATAGCTGTGTGTGGTGCATATGAAAGAAAAATAGGCAAGAAAATCCCCCGAACATAGGTTAGAGAACTAGTGACTAGCAAATAGAGCTTATTTTCGGGATAGGGCTTAGATTACGAGCATCCCCTGAAAATAAACAATGGCTTATTTTCGATGGTTGTCTTATTTTTAGGGAAAAGGTGTAGATACTGTCTTAAAACATTCTTAAAAAATGAATGTTCCTCTTTTGCAGCAAATTCCTGGGTTATAATCCTGCTACTAATGCTCATGGTATTACTCAGGATTTGCTGAAATCTCTCAGTGAATCCTGGACCTGCCATAGTCTATTGTTGTAGAAATTTACACAACAGGGTCTACACACTTCCATAAATCCTAATACAGTTTTCATTGGTGAAACCATGAACCCATGGTGGCAAAACCCCTTTACAGATTCAGTGTATAAATAACAGATATGAACACTCCAAATGGGAAATTGTAGTGTTTACTCAAAGTCATACAACATGATGATGACGTTTCAACCACACCATGTGGCGTTTGGTATATCTGTTTAAGACCATGGTGTGGTTGAAATGTCATCATCATGTTTCTAACTTTGATTAAAGACGACAAATTCCTATTTGCAGTCTCGTATCCTTTAATTTACACAGAATTTTATTGGAACATTACTAAGCATGCATGAGTAAAGGATGTAACTTGTGCATGCATAATCATTTCTCATGAACTTCATTGGAAAATGCATGTAAAAATGATTGCAGTTTCTCCTTTATTTGAAAAAACTTAATAACAAAGATCACTTTGCAAAACAGAAGGGCGGCTGCTGCTATTTGAAAATTTGTCTATTTAGATCCGGGAAAAATTGTTGCACATTCAATCGCTCCTTTGGGTTATATTACAAGGACCTGCGCACTCTTACTCTTTACATCTGAAATGTGGCTTTTATTAGATATTCGGCACCAATGCCAGTAATATCCTGCATTTGATAAAATGGCTTGCACCTTAAAAGATAAATGCCAGTTTATTCTTAGATTTTCTTGGGTGGGTGGGTGCTCTGCGTGTGACTTCTGGTTGTGCTATGGCATTGTGTTTTTCCACCATTTACTTCTTTCATCTTCTATTAATTTATTTCGAGGTGAGGAGTCGCTGGGCGCTACCTTACCCAATGGGGTTAAATAGTGTTTGAATGATTTAACCCTGATGTTGGATCCTCTTAGCACTGCGGTTGCTGCACTTCTTCCAAATCGTCTGCTTGGATGGCTGTGACTGGCTACCCATTGAGAGTTACAGTATGTTACAGACCATAAAAAAATAAAAAAATATACCAGAATGAGAGGCTCCTGCTTGATGAAGCCTCTTCTGGTCAAGGAGAAGTTCTACTGCTTGCTTATTTTGCTTCTTTGTCTGTGCATGTACATAGCTAAGACACTGTACAGGAAAACAGTCACGTAGGCCAATCATAACTCAACTCATAAATCAAGAAGAGGAAATCCATGGAACACAGAGGATGGATATCTTGCCGTTACTGCTGTTTGACTTGCGCACTGGCAGTTTCAAAAATTGTTTGCAGAAGTGCAACTCTGAAGAAAAAGGAGTTTTAAAAGGATTCTACGCATTAGAAAATGTCATGGTTTACTACCACCCAACACGTAGAAAGTAGGTCAGAAGAGACTAAGGTAATTCAATATAGCAATAGAAGCGTATCACCTGAGTAGCTTAGGGTAATCGGGCTGAAAGGAAACTCGTAGTCACTTACCATGGCCTCTGTTTCCCCGCCATGATCACTTCAACGAGGTCAAACCCTTGCTCCTCCATGGTCCACTAGTGCTCCTCCTCCAGTGATCACTGATTTGCCCTGCTTGAGGACACCTCCCCAAGTTGGACAAACCTCCTCAGACTCCTCAAACTTCATTGCCAGCGTGCCAGCGTCTGAACACTTTGTTCCTCTACCCCCTAGTTTATAGCACCATGTATAGATGGAATTGTATGTTATTTTTAAAGAGCTAAAGGTGCCCTTTAACACAATGAGAATAACTGTGAACAAGCCAAAGTCAGAGAGATAGATAGAAATGTATTCAATTAAACAAGCCAAAGATCAGGCACAGAATGGAGAATGGCCCATAAACAAGATAGCCAAAAACATAAACCAGATATAACAAACTTTCAGATCACCACAGAGGGAAAATCATGCCAGGGGCAGTCCTCAAAGTGGAATGAGCTAATATAGCCCTAGGAAGCTTCTGATAGGTTGGCATCATTCTGGCGCACCAAGTGGTGAATGCTCAGAGTCACCTTGATGGCGTCATCATGTACACATCACTAATACTGCACTAATAACAAGGGTCTGGAGAAAAAAAAAACACATAGAAGTGGAGCGTCCAGCATCCGAACGAACATTAGGTCGACGCAAGTCACTAGATGGTGTGAACAGAGAGCACATAGAGAAATGTTGCACCAGAGCAGCACAAAGGATAATACGCCCTACGTGCTGACAGAAAAAGAGAAGTGCGTTTCAACCTGGAGCGTCCCTTTACAGGGTTACCCCTACCTGTTTTCAAATATATATATATATATATATATATATTTATTTATTTTTTTAATATATATAATGACCGATATGTAGATCCTGATAAAGAGCATGATGACAACGGACACAATTTTTGCACAGTACTCCTACTCAACGTATGCTAGACGAGTGACTACACCCTGGCACAAGTACATAGATTACTCTGTATAGGAGGCATTTCAACCTGAAAAGCTGCGCGTATAGACGGCTTGCACCAAAACCACTTTAAAAGCAGAAGTGGTCATGGTGGATGGGTCAACCATTTCAGTTTTGGAACAAGTGCGTTAAACAGTTTGATTCCCCTAGTGATTAAAAAAGTGCGGTATATAAAAATAGGTTGTAGTTTCCTTTTTACATAATGAGTTCAGTTCATTTCCATAAATACTGTTCCTGGTTCTAACTTACTTCTTCAGTAAGCTCTCAAGGTGAACGAGGAAGAAACTATCTTATTTGAGAGCTGGGAGGTGTTGCTAAGGAGGGTTATAAAAGTGACAGTTTCTTTTTAAGTTGCTACTTTTCTAAAATAAGGCTACAAGGACACTCTTCTGTTGAGCAAGCTAAGTGCCTTAGAAATATGTGTTGTCTCTTTAAATTATCCTGAGATAATGATTGTGATATTAACAATTCACCCAAACATCTTTTCTAGTCAAATGGTTGAATTTAATGGACTTTAGTCTTTTTTTCAACCAATATTACTATGTAACTAAGTAAATGGATGTTTCGCTGACATTTCTATCATGTAAATACTCGCTTGTCATACTGAAAAACAGAAATCTAAACTTTCTGCAGCAATAAAGTAAAAATGGCTAATATATCAGAAAATGGCTCTAGCAATACTACATGAAATCTATTGTACGCTAACATTTTGTATACAGAAAAATACGATTTGGAATGACAAGGTCTGGAATGGAATGCCCCGAATGCATTCTAACAGCCATGAGCAATACTTAAAGATAATATCTTTATGGATAGAAAGAAGCGAACCTTTACACAGTCAATAGAACTAGCAGAAAAGGTGATACAAATTCCATCTATCAATAGCATGAAGGTCACTTTTGAAATCAGGATTCTTGAGAAGTTTTGCCATTGCTAAGACAGATGACCAGACCAAAACACTAAAATGTTCAGAGAAACACAGAAATGAGACTACGGAACAAATGCTGAAGATGCTTTATCCCTAATACGTTTATATTCTGCAGATCAGGGTAACTCCCAAAGCAAACATACACATTAGAGTCAGGTTTGCTGCGACATGCCAATGTAACACATGGTGTATGCTCTAGTTATCATCTCTGTGTAAAAGAGATTCTTGCATTTTCGTTTATTTTTTTTAATTTTTTTTACTATTTGTTTTTTTTGCATGGCATTGCAGAAGAAAGGCTAAATGGGCAAAACACCTCTTGGGACTTCAAAAGCTGCATCATAGGATTTTTTTTGTTATTTTTTGTATTATTTTCATGTTTACTAATTTACTATAGCAAATGTATTGTTTGTCATGCTAAAAGGCACGTGGTGCATCCATTCCAGAAACAGAGCAGGTACACCCCAAACAGTCCTGTTGCAATTCGTACCAGGGGAGGGCTTCTTACCGTGTAATTATGATACCTGTTTTTTTTATTTGAGCATAGCAATATTACACAATTACCTGTCTTTTGATTTTTATGGAATTAAATGATATGAGGAAGTGTTGAAGATGTTGTAGTTAGTTGAGAATTTGTTGAAGTTTTAACAGCAACACAATATACAGATTTAAAGGGGCAGCACCACCTAATTAATGGATAAGTAGTTCACTTTAGAGCTAGGATAAGAGCTTCTAAGAAAGTAAGTGCTAACTTGTTAACATTGTATTCATAAGGATTTAAAGGAGCATTATGAATAAACACCTTATAATATACGAACGTTAGTGAAAGTCCTCCCCATTTCTCCACAAAAAAACAAACAAACAGTTAAATGAAAGGTTAAGTTTGGAAAGTCGGTCCCATTCTATTTCATAGTAGGTGCAGCTTGAGCACGTTTAAACACGCACTCAAGCTGCACTTTACAAGAGTCACTGGGTGCAGAGACAACACCAAAAATATAGAGAATTTAGAAAAGAGGAGCTTTATAATAGAAAAGAGAGACTGTAGAATTTGGTCTCAAGTTAGGGACTCTCCATTGTAAACTGGGTCACTTGTTAGGTATGTGTATTGCTCAGTGAATTCCCAGACAATCTCCAGGTGGCAACTCACAGCAGCTACATCAGATCGATACCTCTATAATAAATTGCAAATATGCTGATTTTGTTGCAGTATAGGAAGAGTTAACACAATAGATATTCTGATTTCATATTAAAATAATGGTTTATTACTGCTTTTGGCTTGTAGGTAAAACCAATTGCAAATATCAAGGGCTCGATAGAGGATAAACATTATTCATTGCATTTCTTGCCATGTGTAACTGTTTACTTAGATGTGAAATGTGGCTATAAACTCCATTTGCTGTGGACTAAGAATAGCAGAACTTAGTAATACAACATACTTTATTAGTAAATGATCTCAAAGTGTGAGTTAGTGAACCATAATTATTCATCTCTTCAATTTCATTCTCCTGAATGCAAGCTATAAAGTAGGCTTCACGTGGAGGTTTCTTTATGTTTTATTTCTGAAAAAATTGAAGCAGGTTTGTGAGCAGCTGTGCTTGCTCTGCGAAATTTCATTCTGGTACTGTGTGTTCTATCTGGGTACATTATATTTAACACGTTCTATGGTGAATGGTATTCTTTAAGAGACTTTAAATGGGAGCTAATCTCTAATCCTAAAAACAAAAACCATGAAAGGGACACCATAACAAGTTGCATACCTCCAAGTGATGTCTCAATTTTGGGCCTAAATTCCTCTGTTGCTCTTTTTAGGAACTTCATATTGTTTAAGTGGCGTAGTGTGTAACAGAGCTCCACCGCAATGAAACACACAGTAATGTGTCTTTAAACTACAATACATGTGTTTACAAATCAGTATGTATTAATAAGATACATAATTTGTGTTATACGTTTTAGTTACATAAATTATTACTATTTCACCTAAAATTTATCAGACCAGCCCCGTCCTTGTCACACCCCCTCACACATCCCTTAATTTAAAGAGTCCCTCTTTGTCCATTTCAAATGTTAACAGTTAGGAAGCTGTGCTCCATGTATAAGTTGTTATGGTGCAAGGAGGTCCCTTGTTCTTTTCTCCCTACACACAGTAGCATATAACTACAGTGAAGTGGGAAATGTGATTGTTCTGTAAGCCTACCCCTCTCTCAGTGTACTCACAGGAGAAAGCTAATGATTCCTCTGTGCCTATTCAAGTACTTGTACTGTGTGCTCAGGCTATACATGTCCCTTTCAGCATAGTATTTTTTTTTTAAAATTCTTTATTTTTACGTGCATGAGTTAATTTAAAGGACCACTATAGTGCCCTGAGGGTGCCCCCACCCTCAGGGTCCCACTCCCGTGGCGCTGAAGGGGTTAATGCCTTACCTTTTTTCCAGCGCCGGGCTCCCTCAGCGCTGGGACTCTCCTCCCTCTTCTGATGTCCCTGGCTGAATGCGCATGCGCGGCAAGAGCCGGGCGCGCATTCAGCCAGTCCATAGGAAAGCATTCTCAATGCTTTCCTATAGACGTTGGAGTCTTCTCACTGTGAAAATCACAGTGGGAAGCGCGGAAGCGCCTCTAGCGGCTGTCAATGAGACAGCCACTAGAGGCCGGATTAACCCATAGGTAACCATAGCAGTTTCTCTGAAACTGCTATGTTTACAGCAAAAAGGATTAAACCTAGCTGGACCTGGCACCCAGACCACTGCATTAAGCTGAAGTGGTCTGGGTGCCTATAGTTGTCCTTTAACAAGCATTCATGTCATGCCCCAACAGCAGGAACATGTATTGAAATAAGCAAAGTATAACAGTTGTGGCATAGAAAATCGGTGCACATTTTTGTATAAGGGTTATCGAGAGAAAACAAGATGATAGTCGGTGGTGTGAAAACATATCAGTTGATAAACATATTAGGCTATTCCGGCTGACTACATGAGTGTAGCTTGCGAGATTAAACGAGTGTTGTGCATGTGGTCATGATGGTCATGCTAAGATATGAGTAACAATCAATTCTGGTTGAGCAAGCTGGAAACTAGGCCCACATGACAAGAGGGTAGTTAAAGGCAAGGAACACATTTTAAAGAAGTCATCTTGACCTATAATAAGACAATCTTACATGGTTACAAGAGGAGAGGTTCCGCTGGGACTATCAGGATAGCCATATCTTTGCACCGCATAGGGTATTACCATGCTGGTTGATATTAAGTAGGTGCAAACTAAACAGGCTAGACTTACTGATTATAATTCTTGGTAATAAAGTAAAATAATGACATGAAAACAAACTTAACGGGCTAATTCTCGTAGGTGTGGTATAGTACAGGAGTCCCTCGCAGTGTAAGTGTGGGTGATTCTTATGTCGGTAAGTTCACCTTGCCCCGCAGCGTCTGGGAACTCAGTGAGCCCTCATCCGATTCACAGCTTGGGCGGAGATGTCAGAGCTCTCAGTATGTGTATAAACAGGCTTAACAGAACTGATGGGTTCAAGATATAAAATGTGTAATCATGAGTAAGCCTACAGTATGTATGCTAAATTATCCTGCCTAGAGTGTAGGGAGGCTTTGGGATGCTGAAGCCTGGGTGAAGTTATCTTAAGCAGAGTGAGAGAGTGTCAGGCAACCAGCCCAGTGTGCTGGCTAAACAGGCAATGTATTTATAATTTTAGTGTCTCTAGACAGGTAGCAAGGGAATGTAGTCTTTTCCGGCGTCATCTAGGATACCGCATAGAAAGACAGTCCTGTATAAGATACCTGTGGGCTGTGGGAGATCAAACTAGCCCCTCTGGTGAAAGCTCCGGTCTATCAGCCAATGCCCCTGCGGTTTTTGCTGTTTGCATGTGTATTGAGTCAATTTTTAGGTGTAGTGTAGCGCTGTGGAGGCGGGGAGCCCCTCCAACTCTGGGGTTGCTGATGAGCCGGTGCTCTGTTTCTGTGTGCTTGGGTTCTTGTGAGGTCCCGTGGCTCTCTGGAGGTGGTGGCGCGGTGGGCGCTGCTTGTTGCTCATGTGGTACTCCATTTGCTTTCTGTAGTCTTCAGCATGTGTGGCTGATGCTTGCGGGTTGGCTTGTGGCTATGTAGGGCTGCAGTCCGGTGTTTCGGCTGCTGCTTTGTTTTCATCTGCCTACGTTGGTGGCGTGCTGGGGTCGCACCCCGTGTGGCTCTCGCCCCAGGTGGACCAACTGTGCAATACTTTTGAGCTTCGTGGTGAGCTTTGCCTGGTTGGGTCTTCACCATCTGCATCCTGGTCCGGTGCCAGTTAGGGTGTGAAGTTCTGTCTGATTGGCGTGCTGTGGGTGCTTTTGCCGTGGTGTTGGCCGTTGGTGGCTTTAGAGGCTGGTGCCTGTCCTCCAAACTTGCCCAGAAGCGCTCGCATATAGCATCATATTTTGCCTGAAGGGCCGTTGCTCAGTCGCTGGGGGTTTGTCACTTTGTGTGAGTATCTATGCCATCCGCCATCTTGTTCTGGCCTCATCTTTCCCACTTATCGGCTTTACTCTGTAGGTGAGTACTGTGGTGTATCCTGGTTTTGTGCTGCCCTAGGCTTGCTTCCTCTCAGCTCCCCGGCCAGCCCCCCCACCCCCACCACCCCACCAGCATAGTATTGTACATTTTAAAGGAACCCAACCTTCAGCCACATGATCATGATTAACAGAACCAGTCTTTTATATTTTTTAATATTCAAAATATCAGTGACTGGGGGGTTGAACTGCATATACCACAAACCACTGTTAGATATGAAATAAGATTGGACCAGAATGAAAGGTTCAGGAAAGGACTGTTTCGGCTTACCTGTTGCTTGACAGCAGTAGGAACGTTGAAGAAGGTTACCTTTTTTCATTTAATTTTTATGTATTTAAAAAAAAAAAATTATGAAGCACAACTAAAGCAAGACAGATAGACTATGTTTATCTTCATAATGGAAACACTATGTTCATATCAGATTATCTCTAAAAATATATTTATTTATTTTTCTTGCTTACATTCTTTATCTTTAACCTTTTCTTGAGTTTTCAAGTAAATATTAGTTGGAACAAACGAAAATCTGTTTGGTAATTGTTTGGCTCCGTAACATTGTGGACGTCAAACCAGTTACTTTTTCATTATATATATATGTATATAGATATGTGTGTGTTATCTCCTGATACATTGTATGTAACCTTCAGAAGGATATTTTCTTTTGTGTGTTTGTGTTTGAATGTGTGTACAGAGAGAGGATACATAACAGTGAAGTGTGTTATATGGGGAAATAATGTCATTGCGTCATTCAGGTGACATCATAAAAAACACATCTGGTGCCTCAAGAACCCTGGGGGCATTATTTCCTATATTGCAGACTTCAGTGTTATGTATTTATAGTAAATGTATTTAAAAAAACAAAAAACTTTTTTGGCTAGGGTTAGAACTGGGATCACTTGTCCTAACCTCCTAAGATTGAGGAATTTTAAAGGAACAAAATAGGGGCAGGAACACAAATGCCTATTCCTGACCCTATAGTGTTAAAAATGCAATTTGGTTCCCTTGGGAACTCGTTGCTCCCCAAATATAATAAAATCTTACTTTCCAGTCTGCTGCTGCTGGCTCTGCCCCTGATCTGCCTGCTTGACTGACATCATCAGAAGTAATGATCTGAACCAATCACAATGCTTTCTCATAGGAAGGCACTGGATTGGCTTCAGATTGTCAAGGAGGCAAAACAGGGGCAGAGTCAGCACAAGCCAAACACAGTGGTGAGCTCCATAAATGATCCCGACTCCAATGCATTTTTACATTGATGAAATAAAGTTTTACATTATTTTATTGTATAGCTTTCAGGCAAAAGATACCCACACCACACCTTTAACATCCTTTTTATAAGACTGCATTGCAACTTAATTTTGTGGAAAAAGCCCTGGCAATCAGCATCTCCTCATAGAAATGAATTGAATCAATGTATCTATTTGAGGAAAGTTCAGTATCTCCATGCAGAGGGTGGAGTCATTGAATGGCAAAGCAGCACAATGTGCAGCACTGCCACTGGAAGCACCTCTAGTAGCCATATGAGGAGTTGCCAGTGGAGGTTTCCCTAGGCTGTGATGTAACCACTGTATTTTCTCTGAAAATACAGTGTTTACTGAAAAAAGTCTTAAGGGAATAATTATACTCACCAGAACAATTACAACGAGCAGTAATTGTTCTGGTAACTATAGTGTCCCTTTAAGTTCTCAGTCAGTAACATTTCTTTGTTATTGCTTTACTTATATCAGCCTTTTTCCAGTTACTCATATGCAGCAAGAGAAACTGCGGAGACAGAGGAAAAAGTAATTATTTCTCCTCAACTTCCAATCCAACACATAATTTACAGGAAAGTGACTGAATTAGTGACAGCTTTGAATGGCAGCTGCAGCGCTGGAGATTAAAGTATTACTCCAACTACCATCACCACTACAGTCTGTCGTAGTGGTTATGATGGTAGAAGTACGCCGATACCATTACCTGGTAATGTCATTGGGGTGTCAGAGTTCCGAGCTGGCTAATGTCAATTCTGTGCAAATTTCAGTGCACACATTACATTGACTGAGAGCTCTGCTTCAGTGGGAACCTGGCACCCCGCAGAACAAACCTGGTCCTGCTATGTGCGGAGTCTCCACTGAAGCATAGCTGCAGTAGCTGTATGCAGATCCTTCCACTGATTCATTGTCTGAGAGCATCATCTTACAGCTCTCAGCCAATGCATTAGATTCTGTGCATCAAAATTTGCACAGAATTGACATTAGCCTGATGTCACCCCAATGACGCAGCCGGAGTTGAAGTTACAACTCATGCAGCAGAGAGGTTAAACTCGTTATGTGCAAAGCGAAATGCTGTACATACAGACTCTAGGCACCATGACCACTTCAAATCACCAAAGTAGTCCTTACACCTGGAGTAACCCTTTAATATCCTCTAATTTCATGTGGACCAGGACAAATATGTCCTGGTGTTACCGTGACATTATGGGCTCACAATGAATGGTGATACTGTAAAATATCATACCCTCTGATTGTTTAAACCATTTCATAAGACATTTGAGAAGTCTGTTTAGCAAGAGCAAAATAAGGAAGAGAACACATGGTTTGCTATTTGGAAATCTCCCTGTTCCCATAATATGTATTTTCTCTGCAATCTTATTTCTCTCGTGAATAACCCTACTAGTGCTTATTTGAGACTTTCAGTATCCTTTGCCAGTCACAGGATTTGGACTGCAGAATAAATAAATAAATCTACATATGAAATATGTGTCTAATAATTAACTATATAAGAGGAGGTGCAGCAGTACCAATGTAGGTAAAAACCTCTAACCTATATAAACATAGTAAAACAGAATAAAAACGGACTGCGCTATCTATAAACTATAGAAACTCTCTATACATCTTTGGCATTCATCTTATGTGGAGTTCTGTGAAGTTCATCTTATATGGAGTTCTGTGGAGTTCATCTTATGTGGAGTTCTGTGGAGTTCATCTTATGTGGAGTTCTGTGGAGTTCATCGTATATGGAGTTCTGTGGAGTTCATCTTATGTGGAGTTCTGTGGAGTACATCTTATGTGGAGTTCATCTTATAACATGTAAAAAGTACCATGTAATATAGTATAGTATAGTATATAGTATAGTATTAAAATATGATAGATTCATTTGAATAGATGATGATGGGAGAAAACAGGTATATATTATATATATATGGGAAGGCCTGTAGATGGAGCCTGAAGTTGTGGGAGGTGTTACCCGATCTATAAATACATAGGCCTCCCCTTCCTCTGAACTGACTCTTCCTGGTTCAGCCCAACCACCACTCCCTTTATCAAGCCATTCAATTTTGGTGGGCCCTCTTTTTACAGGCCTACTCGAATGTCGGTTTCGGCATACCATAACCGACTTACACCACCACTACCATAACTCAGCTTATTGTCCCTGACCTGATATATATATATATATATATATATATATAGTAAAATATTGTAAGTTATTTTAAATTCTAGCAATAAAGTAGCTGAAAGTAGACTCTCACACGTTCTTAACAGTTTACCAGCACATCCCTCACATAAGGGAGTTTAAAATTAGGTCCCCTATGCACTTAAAATTCCCTTATGGGAAGGATGTGCAGATAAAATGTTTAGCAAATATGAGAGTGCACTTTTAGCTACTTTATTGCTAGAATAGTTTTTCCCTCTTATGTTTTTTTCTCCTCTTAATTCCATTTATTCAAACTAGAATAAATAATCTTTTAATAGTATATTATATATAGTGCTTTTGACATATAAAAACTCCATAGATGTATAGATGAAATCTGTCCTGCATATGGATCCGGCATTGCTGTCATATTTGTATGATCAGTGATAGGAGAAGCACCCAGCTGGACTTTCATATGGTAGGACCATCACCAATCGAAAACATTTTGATGCTTGATTACTGCATTTTGATTTGGTACTGACCTAATACAGTCCGTTCCTCCATTGATGGAAGAGATGAGGATTTAGCCCCATTTTCTCCAAATTACAGGTTATCGATGATAAAAGTGAATTCCTCACCAATCCTACAGCCTTGTTATGAACACACCTCCCACAATTGTATCCCTTTAAAGTATCCACTAACCATGTAAAATATTAGGAGTATATAGGACACCCTATATAATTACTCCCCATTACTTAAAACGTTATAACACGACATTAGTGGATGGAACAAACCTCACGTCTCCTGGTATGGCCAGGTTAATATCTGAAAAAATGAATGCCCTTACTTTTCTTTTCCTTTTATTTCAAGTGCTCTCCAGCCATATTCCTTAATCCTTTTTTTTTAGTTCCCTTTGACAGCTATTTACAGGCTTTATTTGGTTTGGCAGAAGGCCCAGACTGTCATTTGACATGCTTGCTAGACCTAAAGACGGAGGATTGAGTCTTACTGATATTTATATATATTTCTTGTCCTTAGTCTTCTCCCGACTAATCGCCTGGAACTCAAGAGACATGAATAAATTATGCTTAACTCTAGAACAAGACTGGGTTACATTGCCCTTGGAATCTCTACTGTGGTAGAGATGTTCCTTGTCTTCCTTCTACCCAAAACCACCTTCACTTACACCGACATATATTTTTTGGGCACTGCTAACATACCCAATACTTACCCCACTCTTACAGTGCTGGTGCAAGGATTTTTGCCACCCAAGGCAAAGCCTCATTTTGCCGCCCCCTTTGGCTCCGTCCTTGACTCTGCCTCATCCTGTAGTGTGTGTGTGTGTAGTGGGATGAAGTGTACAGAAAGGGAGCTATGTGCATGTGCAGCAATAAAAAAGTATTTTAGAATAAGGGAGGTTACGATATTTTATTTTTCCAAAAAGTATTCAAAATTGAGTGTGCCACATTCACAGCCAGTAGTTTGGATCAAAATCTTTACAAAATATAAACATTCTGTTGCTGCTTAGAATGTCCCTTTTTTTTAGGATAATCTCTATAGTGCATTTAAAAAAAAAAAAACAAAGTGGTAGCTTCACCTTGGTGTATTTCTTTAGACTAGAGAAAAATGCAAACAGTTGGGGTTGTGTTGCATAAGCCATCAATTACACAATCCCAGTAAAGAAGTTTGTGCATTAAAAGTTACTTAACTGGAGCATCACCCACTCATACATAGATATATATATAAGCTTAAAGGACCACTCTAGGCACCCAGACCACTTCAGCTTAATGAAGTGGTCTGGGTGCCTGGTCCAGCTAGGATTAACCCATTTTTTTATAAACATAGCAGTTTCAGAGAAACTGCTATGTTTATAAATGGGTTAATCCTTCCTCAATGAGACAGCCGCTAGAGGCGCTTGCGTGCTTCTCACTGTGAAAATCACAGTGAGAACACGCAAGCGTCCATAGGAAAGCATTGTAAATGCTTTCCTATGCGACCGGCTGAATGTGCGCGCAGCTCTTGCCGCGCGTGCGCATTCAGCTGAATGGGCGGAGAGGAGGAGGATCGGAAGAGGAGAGATCCCCGCCCAGCGCTAGAAAAAGGGAGGTTTTTACCCCTTTCCTCTCCCTAGAGCCGGGCGGGAGGGGGACCCTGAGGGTTGGGGCACCCTCAGGGCACTATAGTGCCAGGAAAACGAGTATGTTTTCCTGGCACTATAGTGGTCCTTTAAGTTGGGGGTGGCACTGTTGATAACAATTGCAGGGTCCGTTGACTGAAGATTGGTTAAATAGTCATTGCATCAACTGTACTAGGAATAAATAGATGTTTAACAGACAAATACTGTGCGGTAATATATAACATGTCATATTTACTTTACCTTCCAAAGATCAGATGGTCCTTCCAAAAGTTTGGCTTTCGTGTTACTGTACTCCAGAGCCAAATGAAGACATTCAGCACACACACAAATAAGATTTCTGGCGCTCACTTAAATGCTGGTTTCAGAGCAGCGCCTGCGCTCCCCTCTTCTTAGTGCCAAGTGCGGCTTGCCAGTGCCGCGGCACATGTACCAACACCATGCGCAGAGGGACAGTCGGCCATCCTCAGAGCCCTTTGCAAATGTGCGAACTAGGCCGGCACCTACTTCGCCAATAGTTGCCGCTGGCCCTGCACTCTTGCCAGTGTCCCACAAACCAACGTTCAGATCTCTCATGGCCTCCGATGATTCCCCACTATCACTCATCATTATCTGGCTCCACAGGAACTCTCCACAAATGAAGGGCCTATTAAAAAAAACAAAAAACAACAGTTTGGAGGAAACAATTTGGTGTAGAATATATAGGATTTTTCTTTAAGTTAGAATTTTTAATGGTGGAGCTTTAGTTACCCCAATACACTAGCATTTTCATAAGGCTCATAAATCACCTAGTGATCCGCCCAGCTGTCCAACTGTACTGGTATTGTTTCACTGGGTAAAATATTGTCAAAATGGGTTGATTTTTTTCTTCAACTCTTGGCCAGTAATATCCCTGGCCAGTTGCATGACATTAAACATGTTTTATCAATTAGTCGATCAATTCCACTGGAGTACTAACAGCTCCTGGTTAACTTTATGTCACTTTCCTTTTTTCCAGAATTCCTCGTGAACTTGGTCTTGGTGCGTAGCTCCACTATAGGTGCTAAATTTGCCCCTTCCTATGCTAGACATTTTATGGGGTGTTGGGAGTTGTTTGGGTAGAATGCTGGGCAAGAAAATGCAGTGGAGTTCCATGATGTCCTCAATCAGAATACTTGTAATTTAAATTTCAGTGTATCCTTGAGATAGTAAAAATGAAAATCCAGCGCACTTCCTTATCCGCTAAACAGCAACTTTGGTGTTAGTTTTTTAAAAACACCTAAACTAGGGAAAAAATAATGGGGGTTTAGTTACATTATATGATCATACATTGCATAATCCTGCCACAACATCAATGTACCCCATCTTTGGCAGGTCCTACTATAAAAGCCAAATGTCTGCTAAATTAGCTACTTACGTGGGGAAAAAATTCTATCTCGAGTTCTCTGCAGTACAAGGCTAAAATAGGGCCCTGGGATGAATTACCTGTGACAGGGAGGGGTGCAAAACCAAGGAGTTGGCTAGACTCCTTAAGATAGTGTGAGAATCTACTGTTAATAGAAATGAACAATCAGGCAGTGCAATAAATTAAATGTATTGTGAACCCACTGCAGGTAAAATGCTTTTGAAATGCTCTCAAGAGCTGTTCGGTACAGTCAGGGAGAAAGGTTTCATATTCAATTCTCTAGTATTGGATTGCCAAGAGATGTTTTTATTGGTTTGTCCAGTAGCCAAGGCTCCTGTGTGGGCGAAAAGCCTTACCCAGACAAATGGTACGTGGTCCAGGCACTTGGTCAATATGTGGTGTAGACTAAGTAGATTTAAAAAAAATCAAAAAATAAACAGTTTTCAAAACAGATTCTCTTGGTATGAAAGTTGCATGCAGTCAAGTGCTGTTGAAGGAGTGCCCAACGCAGTATTAAACACGTATGCAGAGCCCAGTATAATACATTTTGAGATACTTCTTAGATATAGCAGTTTTCTGGATACCTTATCCATTTCTTGTCATAGAAGAAAATGGATTGGAGGTTTGCATGCACAGCAAAACTATCAGCAGCATTTGATCCCGCACCGAGTTTCACTCAAATCGAATGGCTGTCAGGTAGAATTGTGTTTAACCCTGCAATATGAACATCGCAGTTTCCACAAAACTGCAATGTTGTACAGTGCAGGTTTAGAATGACAGAACCACTGCACGAAACCACTTTTTTGGGATGAAGTGGTCTATGTGCCTTTATTAGCCCTCCAATCACGTTTGTGAAATAGAAAAATCTTGTCTTCTAATTCTATCTTCAAATCCCCAGTTAGAATTTCTAATGGATAAAAGTTGCAGCTTTTCTGCATGAAGAGCAAATAAAAAACATACAATACGCTGCCCAGAGTTGCTTCTCATGATAAATTGCTTGTAAAAGCTGGCAACATAAAGAGGGCAATTATATATATGGCAGTCAAATACGTATCTGCTGTTACAATAATTTCAATAACGTTTAAATCTACTGTTACAGACAAATTTTACAAAATCAACGGAAATGTTAACTGCAATAGCAAATCTTTTATTTATTTATTTACAAAAACAATATGTTTGTAGGATGAAAAGACCGTTAAAAAAACATAATGAGAGAAAATAAAATATTACGTTGAATTACAATTCTGAAACAAATTCCCTCCAGGGGCTCCAATTAAATATATATGGAAGGGGTGGGTATGCCATTGTAGTTAAGTTCATCCCCCCCTAGGTGTCTAGGGTACCTCTTAAGCACCCCCATCCAAATAAAGGTATCCTACCTCCAACCGACCCACCCTATTATAATAGTAAGGGGGGCAATAAAACTAGAACCCATTACAAAAAAAAATGAAAACAAAAATCTATATGTATGTTTATTATGTATACTTACCATTAGACTTCTTTTTATATCTTGCTTTCTTCATCCCCCCAAAAAGGCCAATTATCCTGTATACAAAAAGCAGTTTATATTCAATTATTGTATATATTTTAAAAAAATGTATTTCCTTGGTGATAGGTTTACACCTTTTCTTTATTTCTGCATGCGAGGGTTTATTGCCTTACCATATTTAATTGGATTCCTCCCCATCCTGTTTTGTAGGGGGGATAACTGTTCGACAAGAGTATAGTTGTTTATGAGTAAGTTTGATTTAAAAGGGCGAAATGCATCAGTTCCGATGTGGCGTAGTTATTGCAGTGTATATTTAAATAAAGAGGCTTGTGGCAGCCAGTGTTTCAACCTTCCACTCTGTGCTTTATATCATTCGGTATGCGGAACCAATACCGGAGGCACCCATGGGTAAGCCTGGCAAATGGAATTACTTTGGACTTTATTAAAAACCCATCTGCAGTCAGAGTGTTTGCTACTTGGGAGGTAAAATTATGGAAGGATGGCTATGGTGAATTTTCTCAGTTCTATTCATTTCTAAGTTACCTATTTCCAACTGTTTCGTAAAAAGTTACTTGTCAACTTGCATTATTTCCTTGAAGGGTTTTACGTGGAAGAATAATATTTTTTTTTAAGTAGCTTTGTCATTTTATAGACAAGACCACTTCCTGTATTGTGACAGATACAGCAATCTTGCTTGTGTGTAGCTAAAGGACGTGACTGTGGTGGAGTGTACAATAATGTATATTTGCTGACAGTGTCATGACCTTCTGATAGCTGTTTGGATACGCCATTTAAAGCGATAAATATGCATTTTACAGGGAGTGCAGAATTATTAGGCAAATGAGTATTTTGACCACATCATCCTCTTTATGCATGTTGTCTTAGTCCAAGCTGTATAGGCTCGAAAGCCTACTACCAATTAAGCATATTAGGTGATGTGCATCTCTGTAATGAGAAGGGGTGTGGTCTAATGACATCAACACCCTATATCAGGTGTGCATAATTATTAGGCAACTTCCTTTCCTTTAGCAAAATGGGTCAAAAAAAGGACTTGACAGGCTCAGAAAAGTCAAAAATAGTGAGATATCTTGCAGAGGGATGCAGCACTCTTAAAATTGCAAAGCTTCTGAAGCGTGATCATCGAACAATCAAGCGTTTCATTCAAAATAGTCAACAGGGTCGCAAGAAGCGTGTGGAAAAACCAAGGCGCAAAATAACTGCCATGAACTGAGAAAAGTCAAGCGTGCAGCTGCCACGATGCCACTTGCCACCAGTTTGGCCATATTTCAGAGCTGCAACATCACTGGAGTGCCCAAAAGCACAAGGTGTGCAATACTCAGAGACATGGCCAAGGTAAGAAAGGCTGAAAGGCGACCACCACTGAACAAGACACACAAGCTGAAACGTCAAGACTGGGCCAAGAAATATCTCAAGACTGATTTTTCTAAGGTTTTATGGACTGATGAAATGAGAGTGAGTCTTGATGGGCCAGATGGATGGGCCCGTGGCTGGATTGGTAAAGGGCAGAGAGCTCCAGTCCGACTCAGACGCCAGCAAGGTGGAGGTGGAGTACTGGTTTGGGCTGGTATCATCAAAGATGAGCTTGTGGGGCCTTTTTGGGTTGAGGATGGAGTCAAGCTCAACTCCCAGTCCTACTGCCAGTTCCTGGAAGACACCTTCTTCAAGCAGTGGTACAGGAAGAAGTCTGCATCCTTCAAGAAAAACATGATTTTCATGCAGGACAATGCTCCATCACACGCGTCCAAGTACTCCACAGCGTGGCTGGCAAGAAAGGGTATAAAAAGAAAATCTAATGACATGGCCTCCTTGTTCACCTGATCTGAACCCCATTGAGAACCTGTGGTCCATCATCAAATGTGAGATTTACAAGGAGGGAAAACAGTACACCTCTCTGAACAGTGTCTGGGAGGCTGTGGTTGCTGCTGCACGCAATGTTGATGGTGAACAGATCAAAACAGTGACAGAATCCATGGATGGCAGGCTTTTGAGTGTCCTTGCAAAGAAAGGTGGCTATATTGGTCACTGATTTGTTTTTGTTTTGTTTTTGAATGTCAGAAATGTATATTTGTGAATGTTGAGATGTTATATTGGTTTCACTGGTAATAATAAATAATTGAAATGGGTATATATTTGTTTTTTGTTAAGTTGCCTAATAATTATGCACAGTAATAGTCACCTACACACACAGATATCCCCCTAACATAGCTAAAACTAAAAACAAACTAAAACTACTTCCAAAAATATTCAGCTTTGATATTAATGAGTTTTTTGGGTTCATTGAGAACATGGTTGTTGTTCAATAATAAAATTAATCCTCAAAAATACAACTTGCCTAATAATTCTGCACTCCCTGTATGCATGGCGTGTTAATTGTTGGATACATTGAAAGGTGTTTAAACAAACTTTTTTTTACATTTTATTTCCTGCAGTGGGTCATTCAGAGTATGTTACTCCCAGAAAGGGGAGTACATGCAGAATACATGTGTCCTCATTGCTCCCGTATGAAATTCAGGCTTCTTAGGGATCGAGGCATGCTATCACTATAAGGAAATATCACTTTTTTCATCTGTAGAGATTCTACAGTCATATACAAAGCTATGCAAATATTATGTAGGATCAAGAGCAGTTTCCAAACTCCAAAACTGGTGTAATGTCAGAGGGAAAAATACAGACTTAGGATTCTCCAATCCGTTCCAGTATGACAAGACTATTGGAGGTAGGGCAGTGTGGTACACAGTGAGATGTCATGATGATGGTGATATTAAAATGTCCATCTTATATATGTGCAAATCTTTCAAGAGAGAAGCAGTCTAGCCAGAGTAAAATGTTTGCTAGATTTGTAGAAATGCATGAGACATTTGGGAAATAATGTGCATGAGTTGGGTATGTGCATAGAGTTATATTCACTAATCTTGGATTTGGGGATAATTGATAAGGGGATTGTACGTTTTCAGGCAAAGTAATCAAAATGGAAAATGCATTAACTCAGTAATTGTTTTCCACATCAACTATGGCATTCCCTTAAATTAACAATTCTTATTCCAGCCGTCCACAATTCCTGTTTTACTGTATAAAACCAACACTGTATGTATTTCATGCTGCGCTCACATTTCCCATATTGCGTAGTATACTGGTATGTTAGACCCACCAATGAAACTGCTCAAAACAAGCCTTAATTTGAGCCCTTTATTGTCTGAAGAGGAAACTATGACAGTTTATATTTGACCTTAGATTGGGCATTTATTAAAGAGTGTGTGAATGATATTCTGTAATGTTGAACTCCCATTGAAAATATTAATATTTATGGAATAAGTTCTAAAGTTGGACGGCATCTTTTCATTAGTGAATAGGAATTTCTTTATTGTGCCTTACAATGTTTCAACCATGTGTGATCTTCACCAATCCTCAACACCGATAAGACTACTAAAAGAGTAGTAGGAGACTGCTTGTATGCATTGTCAGCTTGATGGCAGAGTCATTACACTTTTCGAATATTATTGGTGAATGCTTGCTTCTATTTTTTTTGTCTCAGTATTCATTGAAGAGATGATGTTTCTCAGAATCCACAGCTTTCAATGGTAGCAACTTTGTCTCATAGATGTTCTGTTCCACACCCAGGTTCAGCGTTGTCTGCAGCCCTTCTGCCTATCGAAGAAACAGCTGGAGCATGTGAGGGACCTGATTTTGGATGATATGGAACGTGGGCTGAAGAAAGACCCCCCGAAAAAGTCAACACTTAAAATGTTACCCACTTATGTGCGCTCAACCCCCGACGGTTCCGGTATGGTAACATTTTAACATTTAATATTTGTTTGTTATGGAATATCAACAGCTCTACACAACCCACCAGTAGCTGGAATATTACATGTTTATACATACTGGAACAGAACACTGAGCGATGTTCAGTTTAATCACTGACAAAGTGTTTGCTATACATTAGTGCATCATAATATTGTAAAGCGCTACGGAATCTGTTGGCGCTATATAAATGGCAATAATAATAATAGGTTCACAGAAGTAGACTTTTCTGAATATGTCCATATATAGTCTCCAGAAGTGTAAATACCCTGCTATTGTAGAAATACATCACCTTGTGTTTTTTCATCATCCTTAAAGTCCCCCCCATCACGTGTCACATAGAGGAAGCTGGTAGATATAGCTGTCTCATCCCTCTATCTTGTGGTTCATCTCAGTGGTAAAGGGATACAGGGATACTCTAAGAACCAAAACAACTTAAGCAAAATTAAACAGTTTTGGTGTATAGCTCATTCACCTGCAATCTCACTACTAAACTCTCTGCCGTTTAGAAATAAAATCCCTAAAATCCAAAGTTAGCTAAAGATTGCTATAGCAGTTTTAAGTACCTTTATTTTAGATAAATATATGATTTAACTGTATTTTCAGTAAGCGGGCATTAGGCTCAAATGCAGACATGTTTACATTCTGTTGCAATTAATTTTAATTAAGTAGTCTGCACTGTTAATAATGCCTTCGGTGTCCTTACAATTACCTATATACACGGTATTTGAGAATTTTTTAAAATATAATTTTGCCATACTTACTGTATGCAAAAAAAAAAGTAATTTTTGCTTATATATGAACATTGTAAACCCTGTGTGAAGTATTGCAAGATAAAGGACACTGTATACTTTCCAAACATAGAAACATAGAATGTAACGGCAGATAAGAACCATTCGGCCCATCTAGTCTGCCTAATTTTCTAAATACTTTCATTAGTCCCTGGCCTTATCTTATAGTTAGGATAGCCTTATGTCCATCCCACGCATGCTTTAACTCCCTCACTGTGTTAACCTCTGCCAATCAGCTGGAACTGGAAGGCTATTCCATGCATCCACTACCCTCTCTGTAAAGGAATACTTTCTGAAATTATTTTTAAACCTTCGCCCCTCTAATTTAAGACTATGTCCTCTTGTTGTGGTAGTTTTTCTTCTTTTTAAAACAGTATCCTCCTTTACTGTGTTCCATAAAGCTTTTAATTTTGCCAAAATTTTTTTTATAAAGGATGAACGAATGAGTGAAATATAACGATTGTGTAAATGTACATACTTTAAATTTTTAAGTTTAATCTATACACAAATTTACTGTGTTATGATATGTTTATATGCTGGCTGTGAATCCTTTGCTTCAAATAAATGTTATGCTAATACTTTTTCAATCATAAAGTGCCAGGTAGTGAAGTGGGTAATATATTTTTGTCATATCTGCTGCTGTATGTAATAAAAGTGATATTTCTGCTTATTTTGTCCCCGGACAAAGGTGCATCTAGCACCGAAACGGCTGTCGGGCTCACTTGCTTTTCTTTCCTTTTTCTCATTTTTACTTTGCACTATGCACATTTGATTTTGTAGATAATTGTATATAATATATTATTAGTGTCATTTGGGTAGCTGCTCTGTAAGGGGGACGGTTCTTTGGCATTAGTAAGTTGCTGGCTTAGCAGAGCAACTGAGGTAATATGCTGTATTGCTTGTATTCATTTCCTGTCCTGTGGTAGTAGGCCAGTGATGTGTCCTGTCCTGTGGGCACGCGGCCACAGGTTCGCCATCAATGCAGAGTAGGCACCTGCCTGCCCAAAACGGCAGGCACCTACTCTGCTTCCGGGTCGGGAGGCAGGGGGAGAGATCTGTGATGCAGCTCCCCTGTCCTCCCGCGCGATGCTGTGTGGAGCGTTGCCGCGCGTTACCATGGCAACGCTCCACACAGCATTGCGCAGGAGGACAGGGGAGCTGCATCATAGATCCCTCCCCCTGCAGTGCTTACCACCACCGGACCACCAGGGATGGCTGTGTGTCCCCCCCCCTACTTCATTAAAGGTAAGAAGGAGGGAGGGGGGGTATACTGACACACAGCACCCTTACCCCCCCAGAAGTAGCCCTACCCCCCAGCACCCCTATCCCCCCAGCAGTACCCCTACCCCCCCAGAAGTAGCCCTACCCCTCAGCACCCCTATCCCCCCAGCAGTACCCCTACCCCCCAGCAGTACCCCTACCCCCAGCACCTCCCCAGCCAGTACCCCTACCCTCCCAGCAGTGCCCCCTACCCCCAGCAGTGCCCTATCCCCCCAGCAGTACCACTACCCCCAGCAGTGCCCTACCCCCAGCACCCCTATCCCCCAGCGGTACCCTACCCCCAGCGGTAGCCCTACCCCCCAGCACCCCTATCCCCCTAACGTTGCCCTACCCTCCCCCAGCAGTACCCCTACCCCCCAGCAGTACCCCTACCCCCAGCAGTAGCCCTACCCCCCACCCACACACATTACCCCCTACCCCCCACACACGAGGTACCCCCTAACCCCCAGCAGTACCCCTACCCCACAGCAGGTACCCCTACCCCCCACACACACAGGTACCCCCTACCCTCCCAGCGGTACCTACCCCCCAGCAGTACCCCCTACCCCCCAGCAGGGTACCCTACCACCCCACAGCAGTACCCCTGCCCCCACACACGGTACCCCTACCACTCCCCGGCGGTACCCCTACCCCCAATTTACCCCTACCCCCCGCGCAGCCCTTACACATACAGCACACACACACACACACACACACACACACACAGCACCCCACACACACACACAGCACCCCACACACACACAGCACCCCTCACATACACACAGCACCCCTCACATACAACCCTCACACACACACCCCCACACACATGCACCCCCCACACAAGCACCCCCCACCTCAATGCAGTATGTGTGTATTCAGCAGTGTGTGTGTGTGTGCATGTATTCAGCAGTCTGTGTGTGTGTGCGTGTATTCAGCAGTCTGTGTGTGTGTGTACTCAGCAGTCTGTGTGTGTGTGTACTCAGCAGTCTCTCTGTGTGTGTGTGTACTCAGCAGTCTGTCTGTATGTGTATTCAGCAGACTGTGTGTGTGTATTCATCAGTCTCTGTATTCAGCAGTCTTGTGTGTGTGTGTGTATTCAGCAGACTGTGTGTATGTATTCAGCAGTCTGTGTGTGTATGTATTGCATTTGTTGGAGATACTAATAAATATAAGCTTAATTTTATCTATTTATATCATTATTTAAAATTTGTATCATTGAACTCTCTGTGTTCTTTTAAAACAAAAGTTATTAGTTCGGACAACAGTACGAGTTGTTTTTTCTAAACTTAAACCTCAGTATTTGGGTTTAATTGCCGTGTTGGCACTTTAAGGAGAAAAAAAGTTGGCATGTATTGCGGTTTGGGCACTCGGGCTCAAAAAGGTTCGCCATCACTGTAGTAGGCTGTTGCTTTCCTTAGAACAGCCGATGTATTAACCTGCTGTCACTATTTATATTCTCCTTTGGGTCATAGTAACCTTTTATTTACATTTTTAGTAAGGGTGTAAAAGTGGAGATACATACAGCACTAGTACCTTGTTGCCTCTGACCTTATGATTACTTCCTGTAATATTAGAGCCAGTTTCCATCATTAGCACTGTTCTCTGAGATTCCTTACCCCTTATCTGCTATTTTTTATTTTGTCTATTTCAGTTAGTGTATCTGAGGTACAACTCAATAAAGGCTGATTAGATACACATTTACTGATTTTAGTCGTAGCCCTCCCTTAGCTATCCCCATACACTATTTGATTGTATATTTTATGCTGTATCCAACATTTACCAGTTTTTGGAACCTAATGTTCCACCATTTTGTATTTCTGCTTATATACTAACATTTGAGACACTTTGTGAAATGTTGCAATTGCATACTGTTAAAAGCTTTTCATACCATCAATTCTATAAAGATGAACAAATGAATGACAAATTAAAATTGTCTTTATTTATATATATATTTTAAGTTTGTCTGAAAAGCAATCCATGCACAAAATTGATGTTTTATTACACATTTATGCGCTTGCTGTGCACCCAGCGTTTCCAAGAAAGTTATGCTAATACCTTTTAAACAAAAAGTGTTTTTGTGTGGAAAGGGTTAAGAGCTGTAAGTATCCATGTCGAATGTTAAAGAGATTCTATAGTTAGGAATACAAATCTGCCCCGCAGGTTAATAAAGGCACCCCGCGGCAAACACATTAGGCCCTCCCCATAGGAAAGCATTACTTCATTGCTTTCCTGCTGGGATTTTACTGAAGCTGAATGTCCTCATGTATCCAGGACGTGCCTCTAGTGGCTGTCTGATTGAATTGGTCTGATTGACAGCCACTAGAGGCTGTCTTAGTCCTGCAAAGTAATTATTGCAGTTTCTCAAAAACTGAAATGATTTACATTGCAGGACTATGTGGAACAAGGACACTGTACTTGGACCACTTCAATGAGATGAAGTGGTCTGGATGACTATAGTGTGTCTTTAAGGTGGCCATTTTTAGACAGGAGAGGGTTAAATGAAGGAAATTTGCTAGGATAACCTATTAAAAATCTTACTCTGTCGAAAAAGAGAGCCTTTTACTAAACATATTTCTATCTGAATCTGTCTTTTCTGATCAACTGCATTGTGCAGTCAACTGCACGTAATGTAGAAAAAGAGTCAAATTGTGTATTTTTGTGGAAAAATATGATCCCTCGTGGACTGCTGCTTTCCCTTTGCAAGTCACTACTCATTCATGCAATCCTAACACAGTGCCTTTCTCTGGGGTGCTTTCCATATAAAGGAATTCATCAGGGTCATGGCAAGTAAGGTTTCAACCCTGTTTTTAGTGCACACGATTAAACAACATTTTTGTAACTTTCTATAATTATCTTCTTTTTCTCTTGTTATTCTATATACTATTGAAAAATGCCAGTAGCATAGTTTTTTTTTTTTTTTTTTTAACTCTTGCGCCCTACACAACGTTCTAAGCATCCTTACTTTGTAATGTGCAAAAATGGTATCTAAAAATATATATTTTTTTTAACTCAAGTGCTGCTACTAGATATATAGTTTACTTTATACAGATGATAAATGCAAAAAATAAGTAATAGAAAAAAGATTTGAAGTTCCTGCTTTTGCTGCAAATCTCCCAGTTGTGTAGCCTCTGTAGGGAGCTAGGCCCAGCAGAACATTGCGGACATAGCAGGGAATTCTGGGAGATGTAGTTAAAGGATCACTATAGTGTCAGGAAAACATAGCAATTTTCCTAACACTATGGTGCCCTGAGGGTACCCCCACCCTCAGGGTCCCCCTCCCGTGGCGCTGAAGGCAGCCACTAGAGGCTGGCTTAACCCCAAATGTAAACATAGCAGTTTCTCTGAAAACTGCTATATTTGCATCTGAAGGGTTAAAACCTGAGGGACATTGCACCCAGACCACTTCATTGAGCTGAAGTGGTCTGGGTGACTATAGTGTCCCTTTAAGTATCATCATTCTACTGTTGGATACTAAAAGATGGACTGCAACTCACAGAACCCGAAGTGAAGACACCCCATATAATGATATTATTGAAGCAAAAAGGGAAACCCTGCAGGTTAGGAGGGAAGGGCATAAAGACAATACTTATTTAGCAAACAGTTTGTTATTTAAAAAAGAGCTAGAAATCTGCCCCAAATAATTATCTATAATTTTCAAAAACTCTAACATTATTTGACTTTTGAAGTTAGATATGTTCTTTTACAGTTTTACATTCAGGGTCCTTACCACGATACTCAATACTGATCTATTCCAATCCAATGCTTCCCTTTAAAAAACAATTGTGAACTTGTGGCGTAAACACAGCAATCGCTGTATTCCACCAATCCAGTACTTCTCAATGAGAAGCAGTAACGTCTGACAGCCACTAGAGCAGTGTTGCCCAAACCAGTCCTCATGGCCCCCCACCCTACCAGTCCAGGATTTAGGGGTTACCCAGTTGTGTCTAAGGTGTTTTTAGAAAGAATTGGTAAACACTGCTCTAGAGATATGGTTTAGGCAAAATGTAATAATTTCTGTTTCTCTGAAGCAGCAATGTTTTACATTGTCAGAAAAAAAGGAAAACTTTATTGAACCAAAATCACTTCATTAAGATGAAGTGGTTTCGGTGCTTAGCGTGTTCTTTTAAAATAGCAACTGACGTGTATGGGTGACTGGATTAGCATACACATTTCCCATAATGCTTGTGGTTCAGCTCTATAAAGATCCATTTGCATTGCATTCTGGGATGCTTGATCTCAATCCTTTGAACAGCCCAGGTAAGTAAATGGTTGACTCTATATAGAGCTCTAGCTGAATTCAGTAGTGCATGGTATAGATTAAATTGTTTAGGCATATTTATCGATGACATATCTATTTAAAGGGAGAAGACTGTGAGCAATGTAGATCACTGGATAGCAGCACAATATAGCACAACACATTTAATTCACTGAACTCTTAAATATGAGAAAATATAGCTGTAGCATAGTTGTGCAACCTTTTTCCAAATTTTTTTTTTCCTCAATGAATGCTTTCATGAATAAACCCTTATTTACTTATTACCATTGATATTTTATGATCGTTAATTTAGAAACTGGCAACTTTTCTCCGACTGCTTCCCTATGCAGTTGGTAAACAACCAAAAAAATAACATGACAAATCAAATACTAAATGTTTAAGTTGTGCATAAGAACAGAGTTGCCAGATATTCAATGCTTTTCTAGATGCATATTACTTACTGTTGGAGAGCACATGAAAAGTTCTGCCTCGCAACATTTAGTATTCATGTGTTGCGTGAGAGACACACTTTTTCAGTTCTGCTCTGGAGCAGGTTCCCCAATAAGGATGCCTAGTGATCCCATAAATGAGACGAGCATAGTGTTTTTATACTATAGTAAGCATACACAGACCATATTGGGGGAAATTATTATATTCTGGAATATTTGGGTCCTACAAGTGAGAACGTTTGTAAACCCTGATAGAATTTATGCTATTTTGGGATTTTAGTACAATGTTGAACCATTCTGACTTAGCAGTGTTTAGGACATTCTGATTAATGAGTTCAATTATATTTAGAATTTCTCAGTATTTGCACATAATGTTATGGCAATTAGAAAAGGTTTCTTGGTAATGCTTCCCTTAAACATCTTGCAACAAAACTGCATGCTAATTGGTTAAATGTTAAACTCTGGCAGGTGAATGTCACTGAGGCACTGGGTTAATCTGTATAATCTAATAATTAAAGAAACACTATAGTCACCTAACTTACTTTAGCTAAATAAAGCAGTTTTAGTGTATAGATCATTCCCCTGCAATTTCACTGCTCAATTCACTGTCATTTAGGAGTTAAATCACTTTGTTTCTGTTTATGCAGCCCTAGCCACACCTCCCCTGGCTATGATTGACAGAGCCTGCATGAAAAAAAAACTGGTTTCACTTTCAAACAGATGTAATTTACCTTAAATAATTGTATCTCAATCTCTAAATTGAACTTTAATCATATACAGGAGGCTCTTGCAGGGTCTAGCAAGCTATTAACATAGCAGGGGATAAGAAAATCTTAATTAAACAGAACTTGCAATAAAGAAAGTCTAAATAGGGCTCTTTACAGGAAGTGTTTATGGAAGGCTGTGCAAGTCACATGCAGGGAGGTGTGACTAGGGTTCATAAACAAAGGGATTTAACTCCTAAATGGCAGAGGATTGAGTAGTGAGGCTGCAGGGGCATGTTCTATACACCAAAACTGCTTCATTAAACCAAAGTTGTTCAGGTGACTATAGTGTCCCTTTAACCTCATTAAGCAGGGAAATGGTTAAAGGTAAGCAGTAGGCATTATAACTGCTTCATCTCATTTAATTGGTTATAGTGCCTGGAGTCCCCTAAACCATTTTAAATTTTTCTCTAACACTAAATAAGGATCTCTGGCCACCCACAGCAAAGCCTGTACAGGAGGTGAGGCTAAGGCAGAGATTACACACTTCCTTGTGATAGGCTGAACATAGTCAGCTGACACTTTCAGCCAATCCCATTCCTGCTCAGGCTAATACTCCTCATTAGCCCAAGCAGCACAGGACGATGAGTTGGTGGAAACTCTCGTGTCGCTTTAAAATATTAAATACAATTTAACGCTAAATGAAATGACAGCACCAGGGGCTTCCAGACACTATAACCACTTCATTGCAATGAAGCAGTTACAGTGTCTCTTTAAGTTAATGTGGTTTTAGAGTGTCAAGGAAACTGTGAAAGAGCATGGGATGCAATAAATATAGGAATGAGGAAGGTCCTGTAATGCGAATTAGCAATGTTTTTTACTTCCTCTTACAGAATAAGTGTGATGGAGTGAGCTAAACACAAGAGTGAAATGAAAACTAAATTGTACAATTTAGATCAAAATAACAAAGTTATGGGGGGGCGTAGCTAGCGCCCACCGGAGACAGACGTGTGTGCCTTGAGCTGGGTTTGCCTAGCAAATACCTTTCTAGACGGCACTCTCTCCTGGGACACACAGTGACAGATCCTTGCTTGTATAACATGTGGTGAAAAAAATTAGAAAACATCAGCCATGCTCTGGGTCGGGCGATATAGGAGCACTGTACTGACTCAGAGGCCTACTCCATCCAAGATGGCGCGCAATGGCGTCTGAGTTCTCAGAGAATTACAGTCTGGAGAAGGACCTGCCAGCTCCAACGAGAAAACAAGTCAGACCACCCCACCCTCTCACCCTCGGGGATGAAGCCACATTTACCAAAGCTGACATCAAAGCTCTCTTAAAGAACTTTTAGGCAATTTTCCAAGAAGATACAGCAATGATCAGGGAGGAGGTGCCAACCCTTAAAGGGCGCAGAGCCGCCGTGGAGGAAGACGCTGGGTTTACCAAAGTGGCTCAAGCGGCCACAGATTCTGCCCTGCTCACGATGCAGAAAAACCACGCTGACGGCCCGAGTAACCGATCGGGAAGATAGGGCCAGAATCTGAAATATCCACATCAGGGTAATGCCAGAGAGCGTTAATGATGGAGAGCTTTCACACTATCTCCGCTAACTTTTTGCTAAATTTTTAGTGCCTACGCTACTATCCCTGGACAGTTATTTCAGAATGTCAAAGGCACCAAGGACACCACAGGAGGCTCCCAGAGAGGTGTTGGCTAAGTATATGAACAATGCCAATAAGGCAATGTTTATGGGGGCTTCTGGGAACTCCCCCACCTTGTTTCACCTTACATTCTTCAAGGACTTCTCCAGGCAACAGTTCTGTGGCGACAAACATTCTGCTCGCTGATTACATTATTGAGGGATAAAGACATCTCCTACAAATGGGGAACCCAGTGGCTGCTGGTGGACCGGAACGACAACACCTATACCATCTCATCTATGGTTGATGCTCCCACCTTCCTGCAAACATTGTGACTTTCGGGAAACTCAAGACTACCGTTGGAGTGCCACCGATGGAATGTTGGCACTATTATGCCTTTTTTGTACCAGGATCCATCAAGTCTGGGGCTGTCACGGTGCCCAATCAGCACCTCCATGTGACCGCACCAGATCGGTGCGGTCACACTATTGCAGTGCCCGATCGGCACCACGATGTGACCACCTCTGATCGGTGCGGTCACACTAAAGGAGGCAGAGGTTACTCACCTTGCCTCCAGCACCTCTCCCTCCGTGAAGCTCCTAATACAGTGGCCGGGTCCATCATTAGGAAGGATGCCGACCGCTACAAGGCGGCGTTATCTAATAACACTGCACACAATGACATCACTAGTGACGTGAACCCCCTCTCCGTGATACAGTTTAATGGCAATTTTTTGCACTTGTAATTAATATTGTAAACCTGGCTCTGTACGCTTCACTCTTGCCTTAGACCTGCAAATTCTCCCCCTCTAGCTATCTTTCATGTTTCAGCATATATGCCTCCCCATATTTACCCTGTGCCAGTCTAAACTTCTTCGTGGGTAAACCACGCTAGCTGACTTTCGCTAATCTTTCACGCCTCAATTTAGCAATAGTTAATCCTCTACCTGTGGTCTTTCATGGCTACTTCTGCTGTCAATTTTCACAAGAAATGACCAGTAGCCACTTACTCACTAAAAAAATGACCTGCTGTTTCTATATATTCTTCTACAAGCCAGCTTTAGATATGTTTTCTTAGCATGTTTATTAGTCTGTCATTATAACAAAAAATTGTGTATGTTCTTTCTAAATGCCATACCAAATGTAAGCTATGTATTCTGATGTCCTTGTCACCTGATGTTGTGGCATGACATGACTGTATCACTATGCACAGCAAAAATAAAATAAATTAACAAAGTTGTGGGTTTGTAAATGCTCATGATTCTCTATGGAAGCTATCACTTAAAGGATCATTTAAAGGAACACTGGGCACCATAACAACAAAAGGTACTTACATTTTTTTTTTTTTTTTCATTCATGGATGAGAAACTAAAGATTTTACTAATGGGAGTGAGTGCAGCTCCATACATTTTTCTTCAAAAGGGAAATTAAAGATTGGCTTAGACCAGTCAGATTTAAGCCAACCAGCGTCACCCCTGCCCCCCAGTGGCAGACTGTGCTTCCTCTAGAAGTTTTGAAAGCAGATGTGAATGAGGAGCTTTAAATAAGAAGTCTGGCACTGAATAAGATAAATGTAATTCTACTTTAACTCCATTGCCATATTTTAACCAAGAGATAAAAATGAATAATCATTTATTATTTGATAAATGCAGTCCTCGAATCATGTGTTTATGCCAAATACATTTTATGTAGCATCACATTTGTGTATTCAATATGCAAAGCTGCCCTGGGCTTCAGTTTGATTACCGGCAATCAGTAGTTTGAAAGGATAGCCTTGGGTTTTACTATGGAGTGCATGTATTGGAATGTTTATTGAACGTTTTCCTATATGACTACTGTTGAACAAACCCTTTCATGCTCTCTGAATTACAGTTATAGTGGGAGGAAGTAAATTATCTTCCTTTGTTTTGTAAAATGCTAGAAGGTAAATCCATAAAACATTTCATTTTCTGCATATTTGTGATTCCCCTCCCCATTTGGTAGTATGGTGGGTGGGGGCAGCATGAAAAAGCGATTAGGAGAGACGGTCACGACCGCTGATTTTATTCACAGATCAAGTGAGAAGTGACCCATTGAGGTCACATAGAGCAATAGTGTAACGAACGCTGGTATATCAAATACCCGCTGGTTCTTTTCCTCCCAAACTGGTAGAGGCTGAGTCATTATAGCTCGCCGTTCGGGTGTTGATTCGAACGTTCTCCAGACGAAATACAGCATTCAAGTAAATTCACCAAGCAATCAGACGAATACCCAAACATCAGCCTAGATTAGATGAATGGTTTATTCAGGCCAACTGGCCAGTTTATATGCAGTTACAAATGTACAGGGTTTATTGTGACACATTACAGGTGCATTCCCCACTGGACCTCAGAGGGGACAAGGACAAAGTACATTCTGCAGTTACATTGACTCTCAGTTCCAGGATACTCCCACATAAAATAACATAATCCTTCCCCTCTGCCTGGGAGATAATTGAGTCAGGCACTATACTAAACTCCATTATCTCCAAACACAAACACACATTTCCACAAAACCCCCAAACCCCATGGAAACCCCACAAAAGTCATATCCCCTGATAGCCCTCATCTGGGGGACCAAGATATTAAAAAATCACCCAGATTGGTTCTGGAGTTCCATGGAAGTCTTAATTTGACAGACCGCACTTGAGGCTCCTGCTCAGAAAGAGGTCCATGAAATTAGGATGTACGGTCGGTCTCTTTCGGGAAATTTAAAAAACGAAAAACCGTCTAAAGGTGAAGTGCTAATATAACAATGGAAATTGTGCCTAATGGTACCATAGGACACAGTGAATTAAAAGCATATACTTTAAAAGGGTTCACTATTTTGGAATCTTGGTGCATGAATAGTGTCCCTTTTAAAAAGTAAACCTAAAAATACATATATTGCAGACTGTGCAAAAAGTTGCTGTATAAAGTGCTATGCCAAGTAAACCCTCACAAATTTATTGAGCTAAACACTTAGCTCAAGTATATGTGCCTTCGGGTCCGTTGAGGCAACCCTTTTCCTTCTTTGCGGTCAGTTTTCTGAGTATTCTGTCAATTTTCAGGATGCGACCAGTGCACTTAGGTGTATAGCTCACAGTGCGAGTAAAAATATGTGAGCTATATATTTCTTATGATTTGGAGCGGAGGAGGGGTATATACAGCAGTAAGAAGTCAAAGCAGAGCTGACAGACCCCTCCTTTTTTTTTTTACCCAGCTGAGGAAGCCACTAGCGAAACGCGTCCTGCCTTTCTGCCTTTGTCTGCCTTTGAAGCCAGCTTGGTCTGAATGAATAATGTGTGGGAGCATATGTCCTAATCGTTGGGCATATATTTTAGCATACAATTTGGCATCCGTGTTTAACAGAGAGATACGGTGAAAGTTTTGGGGGCAGATGGGTGGTTTTCCCGGCTTGGGGAGTGTTATGATGTGGGCTAAAAGTGTTTCCTGACGTAAGCATTGATGTTGGGTGGCCTCGTTATATGCTTTTGTTAAGTACGGTATTAGGGTGGTTTTGAATGGATGAGAGTTCGTGTTGCTGGAGAGGTGTGAGCTAGGGCAGTAGGATCTCATTTAAGTACTGTTTGATAGCCTGTGTTCAGGGATGTCCTGTATCCCTTCCATATCTGTTTGCAGATCCCCGTACGCCTTTTTATCCTCTAGTGTTGAGGTTCTTGTACCCAGATCCTGGATATCTGCTCTGATTTCTTTCAGGGCTGTTTAAAATGTGTGCTGTAATCTGTCGTGCATATGGTCTAGCATACGTTGCAGGATCTCCTGGGTCACTGGCGCTTCAGTGTGCAGAGTTCTTTCTGGTTTCTTCCTCGGCGTCGTCTTGCGCCTCTTCTAGCGGTGTTGCGGGTTTGGTTTGGGCGTTTTGGACATTGAAGAAGCTCTTTTTGTCACTTCTGTCCGCCTGTCGCCTGCTTTTCTGCTGTGACATCTTCTAGGTATGTTTTTATAAAGTTTGTTGCTGTCGGGTGTTCGTTCCGCTGAGTTTTTAGGCCTTGGTAGCATGGCTGCTTCTGTTGAGCTCCAGGCCACGCCCCCCCCCAGTAGTAAACCCTTTTTAAAGGTATATATTTTTATTCACTGTGTCCTATGGTACTATTAAGCACAGTTTCCATTGTTCTAGCGCTTCACCATTAGACTATTTTTGGATTGTGATACTAAGAGATAAGATCACGGTGGTATAGCAGCTTATATATTAAATATTAAGGTATATTACTGTATAAATTCTATTATAAAATATTAGCGCTAGTACACTACTTTTTATAGAAACCGAACAAATCCACGAACGGTTCCCCTGGCTCGTGGGTAGCGTTTGTTCCCAAAGGTCGTGGGAACAAACCTACCGAATAGCGCTCCCCTGGCTGGTCAGCGAGAAGAAGCAGGCATTCGCGAAATTTACCCGTGTTCGGGAAGTAGAGTGTTCGATTTTTAGTTCCAGACACTCAACGAACAAGTCCCGCTGCCCCTTTTCGTGCGACAAGATGGCCACCGTTTTCTCCCGCAAGTGGCGTTTGGCTATACGAACGGGAGCCACACAGGGAGATCACTTAATCTGCGGTTTTCTTTGTAGTTAATGAGCCATGGGGTGGTAGGTGTTCGGTAGTTTTATCTACCGAACGAAGAAAAAAAAAATTACCAAACACAAAAAGTAGTTTCTTCACAAGTAGTTTTAACCTAAAATAGAATTGTTTTTCCCCTCTATTGGTTAGTTTTTCTTTATCTGTAACCAACTGGTAGGAAAATGCTCTGATTAGTGTACTGCTGCGAAATATGTACATAATATTTATATGCATATTACGTATATATTTTTCAGTACTCTGCTCCATTTTCACGCCTCTTACGGCGGTCCTAAAACTTCTTTTCTTTTTTTTTCAGATGAAACAGTTAAAATAAACTTTCACATACACAAGTTTAGTTTTTATATCCTTATGTTTCCTTATTTTTCTGCAGAAAGTGGTGAATTCTTGGTGCTGGACCTAGGAGGAGGCAAGTTTCGAATTCTTAAAGTTAAGTTGGAGAGCTGTCACAGAGCAGAGATGCAGAGCGAAATATATGCCATTCCCGAAGAAATAATGATTGGGACAGGACAACAGGTAGATTCTAGAAGACCCTGTCTTATCCTATTTTGTTATCTTGGGGTCTCTTTGATAAGATATACTCAAAGTTGAATTCGGCTACATGTTCCAAATACTCCTGCTATACACATTTATACAAGCTTTTGAGATATTTTGCAAAGCACTAAGGTTTCTACTGGAAGCAGTACAGATTGCAGCAAATATGGCTGTGAGTAATTTGATTCCTGAAAAACATGTAGGAGATTAGATTAATGTATTAATAGAAGTTGCAGTGTGGGTTTGTGATCATTACCATGCGTGTTTCAGGAATGGTGCTTGTCATGGCCACTTGTCTCATACATACATGGAACTGCTGTACAGTTGGCTTCCATTCTCCATACATGCAGTGGATTGTTGAGTGGGACTCTTTGAAGTTTTTCGTTTTTAAATTTTTTTTTTTTAAATGATGTGAGCAAAAAGGTTGCTTTCAGTGCAGCCTGTATCACATTAGAAATAAACTGCTATGAGTTGCTCATCACAGATTGCTCACTAGTCTCAAGAGCCCAGACAACTGTTTGAAATAACAGTATTTTTTTATTTTATGATGAGCATGTTATGTATGCTCAGCATAAGATGTGGCCATTTAAGCACTAGTTAGTACTGATATTTGAGCAACAATTAGTGACATATTTAAAGCGGGTCTGTCCCTACCAGAGGTCATTTTGCAGTGATCCCGTAAAGTAACATCTTGAGTGATGATCGGCGGCAACGGGTTGCAGGTGGAGATAGTTGTCCCTCGCTGCCACCACCATCTTCACTATACGCATGCTCTTCAACTCCTGGTTTCACCTGCCAGGAGCTGCATCTTTACCATACTCTTATGGATACTCAAGGGTACATGTAGGTTTTCCGTGGAGGCTCCATAGATCTATATCTGAATCCCACAGCGGTCAATTGTGATGGCTGCTGAAATTAAGGGGAAAAAGGTGACCATGGAGCTCTGTCTCTTGTCAACCTCAGATTTACCATAAGACAAAGTAGTCATTACGTCTCTTATGGTTATCTCTGGATTGCATTGGAATTTCAGTGAAACCCTAATAAGACTAGAATTCATATTCCATAAAGATTGTATCTTTTTAAAATACTGAAAAGTGACAATTGCTTCAGGCATTTATCATAGTAACTGTAGAAGTTGGCTTATCTTTGTGAATATAGGTTTTATTTAGCGGGCCATGAATTGACAGGGAAATACAAATTATTGGCTGATAACCAAACTGGAAAAATAATCTCTATTTCTGTTTCTCATAATCCTCATTCAATCGTATTTGGTTACATATATTTCAATGGTTGGTTTATTTTAAATTTTTTTTTCACCTAAACTTTGCAATCCCTTTTGTCAAGTCTCTACAATTCCTAACATAAAAAATTAAACTGCAACATGTTTATATGCTGACAATGTCTGTTCTGTGCAACGTTTCTGTAGCTTTTTGACCATGTTGCTGAGTGTCTTGGCCATTTCCTTCATCAACGAAACCTCAAGAAAACGATCTTGCCCTTGGGCTTCACTTTCTCTTTTCCTTGTGTGCAAAGTAAGTTGGACAAGGTAAGAACCTATTCCGTTTGTGTTGTATATGGCTAGTAATGGCTAGTAGTTTTAAGACAAGTTTGAAAAGTAAACTTGAAAACAAGTATCCTGAACCTCAGAGACCAATAAATCAACTTGACAATAGATTAACAGCCATCTCATGCGTTCACCGCAGTTGAAAGGGATCTGTGCACAAATCTAGTGCTTGGTATCACTTTCATTTTGCTTTTCTAAAGATATGATAAAAAGCAACATTGGTGCCTTGTTACATGCATGGACATCTGTCTCTACAGAGTGTTTTGATCTCGTGGACCAAAGGATTCCACTGCTCAGGAGTAGAAGGAAAGGATGTGGTACAGCTGCTGAAAGATGCCATTCATAGGCGAGGGGTGAGTGTCTAAATGGGAGAAAGGAGGAATCGTGTATGTTACATTGTCTGCCAGTGATAACCTTTTGGGTAGCGTACGGTGGAGAGTTTTAGTTTGAATACCCTTAGAGTATTGGGTTAACTTGTGAAAGCTCAGACTACATCTGTTGGGTATTGTGAAGTAGTATGTTTGCACCTGTGAATCTTAGTCATGCACTTCTTAAAAAAAAATATATATATTTTTAATTTATTTATTTTTACTTCCACCACCTCCCAGGATTATAAAGTTGATGTTGTTGCCATAGTTAATGACACTGTTGGGACAATGATGAGCTGTGGGTACCAAGACCACAGTTGTGAAGTTGGCCTTATTGTAGGTGAGTGTGAAATGACCTGTAAGGATTTAACGTGTATATGTGCCACACTTGTGTTTTGGTGATTAATTTTTAAAAGGGTATTTATTTTCTTTCCAGTTTGTCTTTATGTGTGTGTGTGTATGTATGTATGTATGTATATCTATCTCTCTCTATCTATCCAAACGAAAGTATTTCTAAAACCTGTAATAATGTCATTTTGAGGGAGCCATTTGAATAAAAATTCATAGTTTTCCTTTCTTGTGAACTCATGTTTGTGCAACACCAAAGAGTGATTCTTCGTGAAGGCCGTATTGAATGATTAAAGAGTAACTCACAGACTAGATGCATAAGATCAGTCCCCATGTGGGATTAACTCTTTAACTTCCTGTGGCTTTGAACAGGATTATTGATGGCTGTGCATGTTACCCGGTCTCATTGACACTAGAGAGCAGTACGTTGATTGTTTGTTTTTGGGGGGGAGGGGAGAGGTGATAGGGAGTTCTTTTAATTTTTGGTTTGTATGTGCATTAATAGTGTTTACTTGCTGGGGGGGGACGACCCCAAAAACAATAGTTCTGGTTCTTTGGTGAAGACCACAATATGTTTTATTTCCTAATGTGCCTGCATGTGTCCTTTAGGAACTGGAAGCAATGTGTGTTACATGGAAGAAATTGGGAACATAGAGTCTGTAGAGGGGGATGAAGGTAAAATGTGCATTAATGTTGAGTGGGGCGCACTTGGAGATGATGGCGAGTTAAGTGACATTCAGACAGAATTTGATCATCAAGTGGATATTACTTCAATAACACATGGAAAACAATGGTAGGTGGGAACAACACTGAATTGTTTTTTCTTTCCTTTTTGTAACCAATAATACTTTCTTATATGTTCTGTTACTGCCGAGTGTCTTTGTATTTTTATTCTTTTTACAAGAAGCCTGGAGAATTACAGAGACATTGTAAGACGCTGCAATTCATGGAGTAATTTGCAGTTGTTGCTGCTGGGCTATATTCATTAAATGGATATAGTTTTTTTTCTGCTATAGCTTGTGTTCTCTCATTGTTCGGTATAGGTGATTTGACATGTCATCTTCTAACCATTTGAGGTGGAAAGCTATCACATGATCACTTGAAACCAGGGACATGTGACATACACTGAAAAGGTTTAGCATCAGGTATTTCAAGGGGTTAATGCTAAAGTGCCATGTTCTGAATCGGCTGGTTAGCAATGCACCCAAAATGAGCATTTCCTGAAATATGGTGCCATGTAATCATTCATTGTTTTGTGCATGCAGCATTGCCTTCCTTTCAGGCATGGTATCCTCCATTGGATAAGTTGTAGATGAAAATAAACTGTTTTTGCTTCACGTGGCTTGGACCTTTGGAACGTTTAGAGCTGGAGAAAGGCCGGTGGTGCCTCTAGCATTGATCTTCAGCTAATATGTAGTTTCTGAACCGCAGGATCCCTCTGGCAGTTACTGGATTACAGAAATCCCTTTAGACAAAGAATTGTGCTTTCAGATTTTGTGGCAACCATTTACTGGGTGTAAATGAAGAAGATGGAGGTGGAGGGGTGGGGGGGGGAAGCAGTTTGAGAGCATTTTCATTTTCTGCTACTTCCATAATCCTTATAATTATGACATCTTTAAGGAAAATGTTAACTATTGCAAGCTGTGTGTAATCCTGCACAAAACAAAATATTTATACTATATTATTTATTTTGCTTTTCTTGTATTTGTTGAATTTTATATATATATATATATATATATATATATATATATATATATATATATATATATATATATATATATATATATAATTTTTTTTTTTTTTTTACATAATATAGACTAAAAAACAAAGTAGTGTCCATCAAGTCACTGTGTTTGATCACTGATTTTAATACACTAATCCTGCATGACTGTTATGGTTTTACACTGCTAAACATAAAAGCAAGAAGGTTAAATCTTTGTTTCTAAATACTCTATCCAACAATTAGCATTTTTGATGTTTTGCTCACCTTTTCAAAGTCTGGTGTTTTTTTTGTTTTGTTTTTTTTTTGACAATTTTTATTGTTTTTGTTTGGGTACAGAAGAGAAGGGGTGGTTACGGGGGGTGGGGGGGAAAGCAAAAAGGTTTATTCAGATTTGTTTAATGTGTAAAAAGGTTTAAATTCTTATTAAACCACACATAGTATGTAGATACATGGGCAGCTGTTAATCTACATTTATTTATTTATTTATTTATATATATATATACTTTTTTTTTTTTTTTCTGAAGAATGTTGTACTTTCTGCCAAATCTCCTTTTATTTTTATTCAAGTCTTGCCATTAACTACTGACTTTAGTATAGCAGTCAGCACTCCCCAAAACCATAGGGTATGACTTTAGTCTTGCGCCAAAAAAATTAGCAAATACAAATTTTTAACTTGTATACCATCTGCACTTTTAAAGCTGTTATAGACTTAGTGGATACTTTAAGAAACGTTGAACGATGTATTACTTTGCTGCCACTTGGTTACTGACTAGCAACATGCCTCCATATCTGGACTTTATTTTTGTGCTAATTGCATTGTGGAGAAAGAGTTTCTCCGTGCACAGTAATTTTTATTTGGTAATTACAGCAAATATTCTCAATATAGTTAAATGCACGTATAACATTAGAGAACATCTCAAGACTAATTGTTTTGGGGGTAAAGCAATAATATATTGTCATACAAAGATCTATATTAAATTCCATATTAAGTTTAGGTGGGGGGGTGGTTCCCCCTCTTTTCTCTAGAGATGTGTCATCTAATTTAGCATATTCTTTTAACAAGTTTAAATTTAATTTTTTTTCTTTCTGCTGAGCGCTAGTGATCCTGATTTTCATAAAATCTACTTTGGTTCTGCTGTATGGCACCGATACCATTGCAAAGTCAGTAATTTGCAGATCGAAATAAAAACAGAATTGCTATGTATATGGTAAATGGAGGCAGATGAGTTCTGATATATTGTGTGATACAGTAAGTGAGAACTTCTGAAATGCTGCAGTAGTGATTAGTGAATAGGTCAGTCGCTTTATTACAAGGTAATTCAATATTCATTCTTGCTTGGGTATGTTTTTCAGTTTGGAATGGGAATGGAATTTTGTTTACCTGCTGTTCCATATAAGTGTAATAAGAACTTTCACTGATGCTGAATCTTTGCTGAGTGCTCCCTTTATCGGTCCTTTACTCAAGGAGTAACACCTGAGCCTGCCTTAACTTAAGGGGACCCATCGATATCAAATTGACATTATTATTATTATTTATCCATTTTTTTTTTTTTTTTTCTTCTAAGCTTTTTGTTTCTTTGTCAATACAGTTTTGATAAAATGGTCAGCGGTATGTACATGGGTGAAATTGTACGGATGGTGCTTATTAAGTTGGCCAGTCAAGGACTACTGTTTAATGGTGTGACCTCTCCTGCACTTCTCACCAAGAGATGTTTCCAGACTCGAGATCTATCTGCAATAGAGGAGTGAGTGCCCTGTTTATTCCAGTCTCTGCTTTGAAATAAGAGAAATCAGAATTAGTCTGTTCATTTTTTTTAAAATTTTTTTTTTTTTTTGCAGTGATCACACTGGTTTGGATGCAGCTAGGCAAATACTCTCTCTCCTAGGGCTGAAACCAAGTGAGCAGGATTGTTTGATGGTGCAGTGTGTATGTGGTGCCGTATCTGCGAGATCTGCCAGCCTTTGTGCGGCTGGACTGGCCGCAGTAGCGACCCGTATACTTCAAAACCGCCAAGACCCAAAGGGTAGTGTTGTAGTTGGTGTGGATGGTTCCGTATACAAGATGCATCCAAAGTAAGACACTCTCAGCTTACATTAATGATCTCTGCTGTCTCTATGCTGCAGGTCCTTTCCGCTGGTTGCTACATATTCAAAGTCACTTGTCCTCTTTTTGATGCCATTATGGTCCATTAGGGACTTGATTTAATCTTTCTTGCCAATGCAGTTACTGATGACCCGTTCTATGAAGAAGTCTTGTTTTATTTTTGATATCCACAAGATGTATACTTGAGTCTTATGACCAATATAAACAGAACAATTTCACATCTTACATTTCACTTATCACATTTATATTGCTTGACATACTGTGAAAGATTATTGCTAATCCCCTTGTTTTCGGAAGATAATTACCTTCACAGCTTTGCTGGTCACTAGTTATTTATTTATTCTGAATTAATTTTAACTTTTTTAGATTTAGTGCACACCTTCAGCTGGCTTTGAAGGATTTGGCTCCAGGTTGTCAAGTTAAATTTCTGCTCTCAGAGGATGGAAGTGGGAAGGGTACTGCCGTAGTGACTGCCGTAGCTCAAAGACTTGCCACACAGCGACTTCGGATTAATGAAGTCCTGGCACCATTTAATCTCTCCCTTGAGAAGTTAAAAGAAATACAGGGCCGGATGAGGATGGAAATGGACATTGGTCTCCGGAAGCAGACACAGCCCACTGCTTCTGTAAAAATGCTCCCCACTTACGTAAGAGCTACTCCGAATGGAACAGGTAAAGTGACACCGGAGCCAAACAATGTCTGTTATTTTGCCTTTTTTATATAGAAAAATTTATTTCATATGTTCTCTTCCAGAACGTGGAGACTTCATAGCATTAGATTTAGGAGGAACCAACTTCCGGGTTTTGTTTGTCCATGTTGGGAAGAAAGAAGAAGGTGGTGTGCAGATTGTGAGCAAATCTTTCTCCTTGGCCCAGGAAGTAATACAAGGAACCGGAGTGGAGGTATATGCTCACACATAACATTCACGTATTTATTTTTACTATTTACTCTTGCTTCGTATTAACCAGTACTTGCAGTATGACGGTCTGTTACTGCAGTGATGTTGAAAAATATGGTTTTGAATCTCTTTTTAAATAACTACTAGGTACTGCTAGTACAACGTACTTAAAATAAAATATTGCTTTGTTTTAGCTCAAGCCTCATATTATGATTCAATGTAATCACTTAAATTTTTTTTTTTTAACCCCTGATTTTTAGCTTGAATGCAATAGATTTCTGGACTTAAAGGCACTCTCCAACAACTACAACCCGCCACTTGAGACTATTTAATTGGGGTACTCCCTTTACATTTTTGTAAATATTTTATTATATATATTTTCATGTGACCACACTGAAGAAATTTCCTACAATGTAAAGTAGTAAGTGTACAGCCTGTATAACAGTGTAAATTTGCTGTCCCCTCAAACTAACTTAACACACAGCCATTAATGCCTAGACCGTTGGCAACAAAAGTGAGTATACCCCTAAGTGGAAATGTCCAAATTGGGCCCAATTAGCCATTTTCCCTCCTCGGTGTCATGTGACTCGTTGGTGTTAAAAGGTCTCAGGTTTAAATGGGGAGCTGGTGTATTAAATTTGGTGTTCTCACACTTTCCCATACTGGTCACTGGAAGTTAAACATGGCACCTCCATGGCAAAGAACTCTCTAGATCTGAAAAAAAGTGTTGCTCTACATAAAGATGGCCTAGGCCAGGCATAGGCAACCTCCGGCACTGCAGATGTTTTGGACTACACCTCCCATGATGCTTTGCCAGCATTATGTGTGTAGGAGCATTATGGGGGATGTAGTCCACAGCCTCTGGAGTGCCGAAGGTTGCCTATCCCTGGCCTAGGCTATAAGAAGATTGCCAAGACCCTGAAACTGAGGTGCAGCATGGTGGGCAAGACCAAACCGTAGTTTCCCAGGACAGGATCCACTCAGAACAAACCTCGCCATGGTCGACCAAAGAAGTTGTGTACGTGATCCATGTCCTATCCAGAGGTTGTCTTTGGGAAATAGATGTATGAGTGCTGCCAGCATTGCTGCAGAGGTTGAAGGGGTGGGGGGTCAGCCTGTTAGTGCTCAGACCATACACCACACAATGCATCAAATTGGTCTGCAAGGCTGTCATCCCAGAAGGAAGCCTCTACTAAAGATGATGCACAAGAAAGTCCCCAAACAGTTTGCTGAAGACATGCAGACTAAGGACATGGATAAAACTTATTTGGTTCAGATGGTGTCATGCATGTGTGGCAGCAACCAGGTGAGCAGTACAAAGACAAATGTGTCTTGCCTACAGTCCAGCATGGTGGTGGAAGTGTCATGGTTTGGGAATGCATGAGTGCTGCTGGCACTGGGGAGCTCCAGTTCATTGAGGGAACCATGAATGCCAACATGTACTGTGACATACTAAAGCAGAGCATGATACCCTCCCTTCGAAGGCTGGGCCACAGGGTAGTATTCCAACATAACGACCCCAAACACGCCTCCAAGATGACCATTGCCTTGCTAAAGAAGCTGAAGGTAAAGGTGATGAACTGGCCAAGCATGTCTCCAGAACTAGAACCCTTTTGAGCATCTGCGGGGCATCTTCAAACGGAAGGAGGGGAAGCTCAAGGTTTCTAACATCCACCAGCTCCATGATGTCATGGACTCCAGTGGCAACCTGTAGAGCTCTGGTGAACTCAATGTCCATGAGGGTCAAGGCAGTGCTGTAAAATAATAGTGGCCACACAAAATATTGACACTTTGGGCCCAATTTGGACATTTCCACTTAGGGGTGTATTCCTCTTTTTTTGTGTGTGTGTGTGTTTTATTTTTAGAGGACAGCAAATTTACTGTTATACAGGCTGTACACTTACTACTTTACATTGTAGCAGAGTGTCATTTCTTCAGTGTTGTCACATAAAAAGATAAAATATTTACAAAAATGTGCAGGGTGTTTTCACTTTTGTGAGATTCTGTATGATCATGTTTGCACGTGCAATCACTGGTTTATAAATCCTTCTGCAGAGACACTGAAAAATGAGACTGAGAGGTTCCACATACCTGTCTGAGAGACAAAGCCAGATACAGACAGATAATGCTTTGGCATAACTGAACACTTCTTCCATTAATTATAAAGCTAATTATAAAGCTCATACTGACTGTGTTAGAATTTTACTGAAATTCTCACCCAATTAAAAGATATACGGAGACAAAGTAGGGACTCCTTTGTCTCAGTATATTTCCTACGCCTGGCACTTCTTGAAACTGGGCAGTGCCACCATCATCTAAAAGTGTAAATCTTCCAGGGGTCACCAGTGACTGCTGCAGAGATACTCGCTTTAACTTGCAGGATCCTCCGTAGCAGAAGAGGACTGGCCAGAAAATCGTGGTGACGCGAGGGACAGGTACAGGTAAGTAAATCCCCCTTCCCCTGCCACCGGTCCACCTGTAGCAATGTTGCAGTCAGAGTTCTTTGTAAATTATGCAATGTCCCCAGACTGTGACAGTGCCGCTTTAATATTGTATTGTAGCCAAGTTTTGGTTTTTAGTTGTAAGTTCCCGTTTTGGAATTTACTTGTTTCCAAACCCTCACTTTCTGATTGTAGCTAAAGCATCTGATATCTAAAGCAAGTTTGAAACTTGTGATCATTTTGAAGTGTGTTATTTGCCCCATAATCTTGCTTATATTAATTTCATTTATATTGATAAGATGGTTGAATAAATTGCAGAGCTAAACACTAGTTATTGCCAAGCGACAATTTCTGCAGATTTGGAACTGGGATTTGTCGATCCCTTAATTAAAGGACTCCAAAACAAACTATATATTTTATTTTATTTATTTATTTATTTTGAAGGGGTTGGTGGATGGTTGACTAGATTCATGGTAAAGTGCCATTTTTCAAGCTGGACTGGGAGGGTTTACAGGTTGATTTAACTTTCTGCAGGTGAATAGCTGACTCTTGCTTGATTTCCAGCTGCGTGTCCGTCTTAAAAACTCAGTATTTTTTTGTGTGTTTTGTTTCTGTAGAAAGCTAATTTTAGGATTTCTTCTCACCAACTCCTAACTGCTATGTATTCTTTTTATCTCTGCAGCTCTTCGACCACATAGTTGATTGCATCACAGAGTTTCAAGAAGAAAATGATCTCAGAGGAAGGAGGCTACCCTTGGGCTTCACTTTCTCATTTCCCTGTAGACAGACGAGCCTTGACCAGGTATAGCTATCAAATTGCTCTGTTTCACAAACTCTTTTTTTTGTAATATAAATATATCTCTAAATAACTTCTTGTGGGGAAAATTTTTTCTTTTGCTTGCAGGGTATTCTGATTACATGGACAAAGGGATTCAGTGCATCTGGCTGTGTAGGGGAGGATGTTGTTAGGCTTCTACGGGAAGCTGCCATTCGAAAAGGGGTGTGTATTTTTTATTTTTTCAGTTTATGGTCCTGTTTTTTTTTATTTTTTTTTATTTTTTTTGCTATATAATGCAGGTATATGCTGATGAGCTTTTTTTTTGTTTGTTTTGCAGAACTCTGACTTAATGGTGGTTGCTCTGGTAAATGACACTGTGGGGACAATGATGTCCTGTGGATATGATGATCCAGCTTGTGAGATTGGCCTTATTGTAGGTAAGTCAAGCTCTATACTTTAAAGTAATTGGAAAAATACACTTCCACAAACCTTAACCACATGATGAACGGAAATTTAGAAATACAAATTGTTCTTGCCTGCTTGGCACCAGATAGCCAAACTTGAGCACATGCCGGATAATCTAATACAAAGAGAATGTGTATGGGTCACCTTACTGTAAAAGGTAACATTTTAACCAAATAGAGCTTCATCAGACTCTCACATTGGTGGCTTGAAGACCAATGTTAGGTTGAAACCTTGTTTTTGTTTGTTTTTTGTATTGGCACAAAGTGCTTTTGGATGTTGCAAATCCACAGTTAACCAGGTTGCTTTTCTCACAATGTATTCTTTATTCCATGGGTAAGAAGCCTTTGGTACTTCAGATGTTGTGGACTACATCTCCCACAATTCTCTTAAAGACATAATGCTGGCAAAGCATCAGGGGAGATGAAGTCCACAAAATATGGAGTGCTGAAGGTTGCCTACATCTGCTATAGTCCACTGACTTTGTATTTGCAGTTCGATACAGGTCAAAAACTGCTGTAGGGAGCCGACTATGGGTCACAGAGACAACACAACCAGAGAAATATTTTGCCATTTATCTTATTATATAGGAGTAATAAAAAGTTAAATGTTTTCAAATTGGCCCCTCGTGACCCTATACGCCATATGATCTGACATTTTAATATGGCCAGAGGGACACTTAAACACTGTTTGCTCTAATCTAACTGTCCTCTCTTCTATTTCTCTTTCTTTCACATACTTCAAAGTCTTGCAATTTTTCTCCACTCTTAATAGCCTGGTAATACTCCCAGGAAATTTGCATATGCTATTGTGTTCATCTACACGGCTACTGCCGTTTGGTTTATCTTCTCCTGCTATTAGGCTTTTCATTTCAAGGTTTCATAACACGTTGCCTTTTGATGTAGTCATTTACTTTGCATTGCTATTAACACATGCATTGTCTGATCCACTCTGCTCCTCCTCTGCTGCCCAAGAGTTATAGCCACAGACAAGACTGATGCAGTTTCTCACTTCAAAAACACATACAGTTCTAACTCTCTCTTCTTTTCCCCGTCATCAAAGACTTAACTCTTTTTTTTTTTTCCCCCCTGTAGCTAGGGAACTGGTCTCTCTTACTTCATTGCCTTCGGTTTGATGCAACCCTCTGCCATTTTCATCTTAATGTGACTCACGAGAATCTATGACCTGTAGAATATTGCATCCCCCGACTGGAAAATTACAACCAATTGCATGAAGTCTTGTATTGTGCCTCCTCTGAGATGGTTGAACTGTTATGGAACAAATTTTTACTAATTTATTACTGATGGCTTGGCACTTTAACATTTTATCCTATGACAAAAGGGTTTCTGTGATAGTCATTGATACCCCCATGCAGGCCAGAAAGACTGGGGTGTCTTGCATCTACCATGAGGTTTGCGGAGTGTATTTGCCTTTTTTGGTGGTCTTCCCACAGCTATAAGTGGTTCTCTGAAACAGATTTTAAAAAGGCCTGTTAAAAAGACCCGTGTGACAGTACCCTTAAGTGTCAAATTTCTGCCCTTATTTATTCTAATCATGAGGTACCTGACTTTTCTCCTTGTTGTCCTGATCTTTGTGAAGGCTCTGGCCCATTTTTGCCAGGTAGTTCATTCTACGGCACCACTGTAGAAACTGAATCTGGTTTTGCAGTTATTTCAACACTCCCTCTTTGACCCGATGAACAAGCCAATATTGCTATATAAATTTAAAAAATTAATAAATAAATAAAAAAAAGTGTGTGTGTGTGTGTGTGTGTGTGTGGCTTGGCACTCACCCTGTCTCTCATAAATAAATACCTTGATGCCTTGGTGCAATCCCACGTTATAGGATATATGGAGAAATAAGAGATGCACTCTCAGGTCTTTACAATAAATCTGTTGGTATTTATTAAATAAGTTCCATCATCTGACCGACGTTTCGACCCTACAGGGTCTTCCTCAAGATCTTGAGGAAGACCCTGTAGGGTCGAAACGTCTTTCAGATGATGGAACTTTTTTTATTTATTTAATAAATACCAACGGATTTTTTGTTAAGACCTGAGAGTGCTATAGCTATAGAGATACAGATAGATATAGAGAGATTGCTCGAAAGTTATCTAATATGGAATGTAGAAGAAGTTGGTTGAGGTGTGCCGAAACCAATGTACGAGTAGGCCTGTAAAAGAGGGCCCACAAAGGTGAATTGTTGATATAGATGGGTGTATTTGGGTGGGGACAAACCGCTTGCATGACAAAGGTAAGTAGGGGGGGTAGGGTTTATATAGGATCATAACTCCTCCCACAAATTCAGGCCAAATGGCCTTCCGACCTGTGTTCGGAATTTATCTAATACGTAGTGGAATGTAGAAGGAGACGCAAAGTTGGTTGAGGTGTGCCGAAACCAACGTACGCGTAGGCCTGTAAAAGAGGGCAAAAGAGGATTCAAAGAAAACACACTTTATGCAAGTTTATACAGCTTGTGTACTGAAAGCTTGTGAGGAGCTTTTACCATGATTGAGGTGTATATGTAACTGCGCTGACAATTGCCCGTGGCCCCTACACTTAGTGATGTAGACTGGGGTGTAAGAGCTTGAAGCTGCTGATGCTTTGTGATAGAGAGGCCGGCGAAAGAAGCCATGATGTAGCTCCACCTTAATGGAATGTTTAGACGTGAAGTAGTGGATAAGGACTGATAGTGTTGAAGTAGTGGATAAGGACTGATAGTGTGTGGTTGACCTTGGAGACGTAAAGCGGAGTGACAGCATAGGAGGTTTAAGTAAGATGCTTGATTTGTAGGTTTGGAGAAAGAGGCAAAAAATAACCATATTTAACTGCAAAAGTCTTAAAAATCTTCCCAGCGCCCCTCCCTGTCATACACGCAGACAGCCACACACAGACATAGAACATAGAATGTGATGGCAGATAAGAACCATTCGGCCCATCTAATCTGCCCAGACAGTCACACACACCGAGGCAGACAACCACACGCAGAGAGCCACACACAAACACACAGGCAGAGAGCCACACATCATTACCTCTGTTCCTTGTGGAGGCAGACAGGCCGTGCAGCTCCTGGATTCTGGTTGTTGTGGGAAGCAGGGACTCCTTCCTGCTTCCCCTGCAGCAGTTACACAGCACTTTTAGCTACGCCCTGCCGCAAATTTATTTATTTTTTTTAAAATTTTTTATTTATTTATTTTTTTTTAAATTTTTTTTTTTTTTTTTAAATTTTTTATCCTGGCCGGCCATGCATGAGCTGTGTTGGCCACACGGCGCCCCCTGCTCCATGGCGTCCTGTGCAGCCGCACAGCTCGCACACCCCTAAGGCCGGCCCTGTGTGTGCTATCTTTAAAGGCTAGAAAGATTTTCAAATATTTTTACTGTCTTGTACCTCTTACACTACTACTTTTTAGTTTATATAGCGGTCTAGAATTTTCTTCTCTATTGTCTTGAACTCTCTCTATCCCCTTCATAACCTCCTTTTTTAATAATCTTCTTTTTCAAAGAAGCTTACAATTCACTCCTCTTCACTTCATAACCTAATCCTCTAATTAGATCGTTTACCCTGGTAAGAGAATCAAGCTCGTATTCCAGTACTTTTCTCTGGCAATAAAATAGCATTTTTTTAAATGTATTTATTTATTTTTAGTCTATTGCAAACAGGAGCACTTATTGAATTATCAGACTATTCTCTGGGAATAGACCTAAGCCTCTTACATTTCACGTTTCACCCTGGGATTGGGTTTCCTTGCCACCCTATATTTTCTCAAATATAGATCAGTAATCCGGGATGTACAAAAGGTTAAATTGGATCCTCATTGATATGAAGAAAATTGTTGGTTATATGAATTTAACTCTGACCTGATCAAAAGACTTGATTAAATTTCAGTGTTTTCCAAGTAATTTCAGCAATATCTCCATCTAATCCTGGTGATTTTGTAAATGTATTTTATAAGATGGGAGGGAGGATACACAAATTCAGCATGTAATATATTTTAATCATTTTAAGAGAAAGGGCTAATTTTAACTCTTAAAAATTACATATGGTCTATTGAAATTAGTAATTCTAGTATAAACAAAGAATACTATGTAACCCATGTTGTTCTTTACTGTTAACGTTACAAACACCCACTCATTAGGTGACTTCGTATAATTGGTTTATTTTAGGTACAGGGACAAATGCCTGTTACATGGAGGAAATGAAGAACATTGAAGTCCTGGAAGGAAGTGATGGACTTATGTGTGTCAATATGGAGTGGGGAGCCTTTGGTGACAATGGTTGCCTGGAAAACATAATTTCAGACTTTGACCGTGATGTAGATCAGTTCTCAATCAACCCAGGGAAACAAAAGTAGGTATACAATGAAAATCTGTAGTGGTCACAAATGAATTATGTAGTGCAGGGCTGCCCAAAAGGTAGATACCCAAATATTTTAAAACTACAACTCCCTTGATGCTTTGCATGCCTTTACATGATGCATTGCATGACTTTAGAATGACAAAGCATCATGTAAGCTGTAGTTCTACAACATCTGGGGATCTACCTTTTGGGCACCCCTGATGTGTGTATTCTCTTAAGTTTAAAAACAAACCACTTTGTGTATGTGTTGCTGTTGTGTTTTTTTTTTTCTTTTTTTTTTCTAATGGTTGTGTTCTGCAAATGAAAATGCTATGAGCATGCTGTACAATCAAACTAAGTGACTTTTATAAACTGCACAACCGTGAATGGAAGTCCATTTACCTTTTTTGGGGGAAAAGCCTGTAAAAAAATGTTAAATGCAGGTATTCTCAAGAATATCCCCATTTAGAGGATTCCTACATTTGGATTTTGTTGTGTTCTCTAGGCTTTGGGGGCCAAAAGGGCAAAAAAACTTTGAAGTGGGCATATCCTGCTGAGACCCAGCCCATTAACTTGTGTCCTCTGTACTGGACATTTTGTTCACATGCATCTCCTTTTATTTTTATTCAATCTCTGCTGTATTCTTTTGGGCTTTTCAGTGATATGTCATGTGATAGGCTGGGAACCTCCTCTTCCTTTTCCTCAAAAATGGAAAGAAATTGGAAGACCATTTTTTTTCCTCGGTTCCCAGGAGGATATGTAAGAAGAAAATGGAGGTGGCATCGAAGTGACATAAACTTTAGGTTGTCCACAGTAGAGAAACTAGTGAGAAATGGGCATGCATGCAGTGTAAATGTAAATATAAATATATATATTTTACATTACAAGAAGTAATTGTAAGTTTGTTATAGAAGGGAAAAACGTAACTGAGATGAATAACTTCCCATGGTCTATAAAGATGAGACGAGGTGGGTGGGGGTGTATGATAGAACCCTTTAAATACATAAAGAGAATTAACACAGTAAAGGAGGAGACCATATTTAAAAGAAGAAAAACTACCACAACAAATGGACAAAGTCTTAAATTAGAGGGGAAAAGGTTTTAAAAATAATATCTGGAAGTATTACTTTACTGAAAGGGTAGTGGATGCATGGAATAGCCTTCCAGCTGAAGTGGTAGAGGTTAACACAGTGAGAGAGTTTAAGAATGTGTGGGCTAGGCATAAGGCTATTGTAGCTATACGATAAGGCCAGGGACCAATGAAAGTATTTAGAAAATTGGGCAAACTAGATGGGCCGACTGGTTCTTATCTGCCGTCACATTCTATGTATTAAAATAACTCAATTTTAATTCTAATTTGGCACACTCCTATGGATATTTTTAAATTCATCTAGAACACTTGCTGTACAATCTTATGATTGAAGCAATTCCCAAAAGAAGACTCTGCTATCTAACTTTTGGTACATGTTTTTGTCTTATTGAAAGAAATCTGCACAAGCTCTACATATGCAAAGTTGACTTTTTAGGTTGAATAATGTTGTTGAAACTTGGCTGACATTTACATTTTGCTTTTAGTACATGAAATAGCAGGCAGTGTATGTGTAAAATCAACAGCATGTGTGCTTTTTTATATATATATATTGGCAAACTGACATCTGTCATTTTATTCGGTGAATAAAACCCGAAAACAAATCCTTTAGTATAGTTTCACACTTTGCGTTCTCCTCTTTTGACTGATTGTCATTTAGTAGTCGCCTGCATTTTGCCAACTATCAATTTCTAGCACCTACTGCCCTAGCTGATGTGCAATTTAACTTGCGCTAAAAGCACGTTTTTGTTCTTGTTTTTTTGGTTTTCCTCAAATACACAGATGCTTTTCTGCATATCTATACCAGTGTAATGAGTTTTCTACTAATAAACCTGCTCATTCCTTATTGAAACAAGAACGGACACTGTGTTGCGGGCACTTAATCCGTGGGTAGCTATTGCTGCCAAGCCATTGAAGTGGGCTCCAGGGATTCGGTTTATTGTATTTTCATTATTCTAATGATTGGCGCATTTAAGTCTAGATTTACATGCTCGAGTCATTACTTGTAAATCATGTAGTTGTCATATCAGATTATGCAAAACTAGTTTCACCTCTAATTGTTTAATATATGATCAAACGAGTCAGTCAAGTGTATATGTGAAGAGCCTTGTTCTCCTCTTTGTTGGCACCGTGCCCACGGCTGTCTTGCACTTAGCATTGCTGAACGGCAATTTTTTATTGTAGTATTTATTATTTTTGTTAATCTTATTTATTTTTATTATTTTTTTTTTTTTTTAACGCTGCGTATTGCTCTGTGAAGCTATGCTTGGCTGAAATCACGCCTTTTCTTGCAGTGTTTTTACTCATTCACTGGCTTTACAAATAATCTAATGCCACCTGTATTAATTATCTTGCGTATGATTTCCAAGGAATCGAGCTGGAAAAATGTACTCTTAGTGCTGTAATGGCTATTAACAACACGGGTAATTTAATTTTAATCTAGAGCACTGTAATATAATGTGTATATTTCAATTAATTTTATACCTTGTGAACTGAAAGCTGTGTTTTACACTCCTCTTATGGATTTTTGGAAAGGTTTGAAAAGTTCAGCTTGATGGACTTAGTACGGAACATTTTTTCCACGATTTTGTTCTCTGACCAGTAAACGTAAGAAAATAAAACTTAGTGTGTTTTTTTGTTTTTTTTTTCTGTGTGTGTATGTATATGTATGTGTATGTGTGTGTGTGTGTGTGTATATATATATATATATATGTGTGTATATATATATCTATCTCTCTTTTAAATTAATTTTTTTGAGGAGTTTGACTCTTGTGGACTTTTTATTTTTAGGAGTTTTCCAAGTGTGCATAACTGGTGTGGATAACCAGACAGGGTTCATCTATGCTCAGCACAAACAAGTCAGAGATCTGTCACTTTGATTTATCTACCTGTGCCCAACTTTGGATATTTTCTAAGGGGAATCTATCGTTCGCTGTACCTGTATAGTCATATATACACAGTCACTAGAGATTCGGTGCATTTTTTTAATATTCTCATAGTGCATATTGTTATGTTTGCAACATGGCTGTGTTTCTGCAACACTTAGAGAAGTATTCAGTAAACCTCAAAATCTCCATCGACTCTACCGACAGTGTAGAAATACTCATTCTGGTATTTGAGTATTTCAGGTTATTCCTTTTTCAGTTTATTTTCATTCTATTCTTTTTATCATTATCAATAAAACTTTCTATTTGTTTAACTTTTTTTTTTTTTATATTTCTTTTTCCCCTTCAGATATGAGAAGATGATTAGTGGAATGTACCTTGGAGAAATTGTTCGCCAGATTCTCATTGTCCTCACTAAATCCGGAATCTTGTTTGGAGGCAAAATCTCAGAGAGGTTAAAAACAAGAGATATCTTTCCCACCAAGTTTCTCTCACTCATTGAGAGGCAAGTCTCTCTTAAACTATTATCATATATTTTTTTTATTTTTTTTATCATCCTCTGTGTAACTGGTAAAGAGCCTTACAGGGCAGCCAGCTTTCAATAAGTTGCATTTGGTGGCTGTAATGTAACTTACCTGTGTATGCTTAACTATATGCTTATTTCGATAGTGTGACATGTGTTCAGTAATGGAGTGCATAGTTTTCTTATCTGATCCATGTCATCTCAGAATGATTAAAGCTTTTTTATATTACGGTATCTGTAATTAAATAGTAAATGCGTTTTAAGTTTGGATGGTTTGCCTGGTGGCTAACCTTTTTGAGCCCATTTTGTTATAAAACCCCTAATATCTAGCCGCCTGGATTCATATGCTCGTTTTTAATGGCATGCAGTGTTTTAAAGACCACTCTCGTATAGTGACTAGCACTATGAAGAGCATCACAGACTTGCTCATTTGCTAGTGCATCGAAAAGCCCAATTACATAAACTTTTATGATAGTGTAAACATCTTTACGTTTGAGATCTAGCTAGAACAACGTTAAAACAAACAAAAAAAAATACACTGTGCATGTTGCTATCCTTAAGTAATAGAGATTCATACTCTGACTATAAAATCAATTAAAAGTGCTGTATTAGAGCAGCTCCCTACAGCGAGGTATTAGTTTTAATATGCCGACCTTCAACACTATGGACAAATGTAATTGTATGTATTTATTTGTAAATGCTTTGTATACTAATGTTTCTACTTTTGTTTACTTATCTTGAGTGGGGTCTGGTCCTCATTCTTTTGATGGCCCGTCCTCTTTAATGGAGCAGTTCTTCTTTGTGTAGTCTATATAGTACACCACTTATTAATTTACATCCCATATTGCCTATTTCTTTTCATCAAATCTTCAGTCTGTATCATACTCTTATCTGTGTTTAATTTCAGCTTTTTTGGGGGCTCCTAACTCCTTCTCAAGCTTTTACCCTTCCAATCTCCCACTGCGATTGTTTAGTCTCTATTCAGTTCCCTTGGGCAATATCTTTGTGTGTGACATTTCTTATGCTAACTGATACTGTCCCCATTTATAGTGATACACTGGGCCTGGTCCAGGTTAGGTCAATCTTGACTGACCTCGGTTTGCGTAGTACATGTGATGACACAGTACTGGTTAAGGAGGTGTGTACCATTGTGTCAAAGAGAGCTGCTCAAATGTGCGCTGCTGGAATTGCTGCTGTTGTTGAGAAGATTCGAGAAAATCGTGGGCTAGACAACCTAAAAACCACTGTTGGAGTGGATGGAACCTTATATAAACTTCATCCTCAGTGAGTATATACCATCTCCTTCTCTCTACAGCTCTTCAACTAATTAGTGCCTAGATGGTACTCTCTTAGGACATCTCAATGTGGTCCATAAAGTCTGCTTGCATGTCAATAGGTCATTACACTTGTATGTGTTTTGTGGTTTGGGTGCCGCCATCTGGACTCCCTTTCATTCATTTGTTAAAAATCTTGCTCTTGTTTGCCATGCAACATAGTTAATGAATGGAAGATAAGAATCTCATTTGTATTGTGTGCCCTGGCTGTGCCTAGCTTGCACGAAGTTTTGACAGTATTGCTAAATCTTTAACCTACATTGAAAAGAAAACTTCATTGCATGAAAAGGTTGGCACATATCCTATGTAATTTTCAATGTTTTATTCAGGTTCTCCTTGAAGGGATTGAGATAGGAAAATTGTCAATACAAAAGATTGTTGCATATTCTTTGCTGTTTTGGTTTTTATTTTATTTTTATTTTGTCCACCCATATTTAGTAGAGCTTATGTATCACACTTTAATATTTCAAGTTACTTGCCACTCCAAGGCTGCAGGATCCAGGTGTGAATCTCTACTCACCAAGGCAGAATTTTCGCTCCCCAGTGACAATGGGAAGTTTTGAACCCTAGTATATTGTACATTCGAGTCTTGTCGTTACTTTACAAAAGAGGTCATTTGTGGATGCTGCCTGCTTTAATAATAAATCGTTCCGAATTGAGCAGTTACAAGGTTATACATTTCTGAGACTTAAAACCGTAACCAGTGGCAACTTTATGTGACAATATTGGTGATTAAGCAAATTATTATAAGAGCGGGCATTGTGAGACTAATCCACTGGTCCACTAATCGCATCCACTGGTAGGCCGCACGAGTTTGTGCTGCTTGTCGTTTAACTGGAAATCCGTGTTGATTTTATATTTCATATAGACACAGATTATCTCCAGCATGTAAATTGCTGTTTTGTTTGGGTAGAAAATAGATTTAACAGCACAATATCTGATTCTCGCATGGGACTCACACCAAGTGCGACTATTCAGTGCGGCGACCAGGCCCCCCCCCTTTTCTCACTGTTGTTGATAAGAAAGATGACAAAATAAAAACCATTTGAAGCACTTTCTAATTCTACAACAGTTAAAAAAAAATTTTTTTTTTTTTAATTCTCATGCCCAGAATGGCGGTTAGATCTCTCTTCGGGTCAAGAAGCTGTTAACCCACATGAAATAGTATATCCTTCTCATACACACTACCTAATGCCTCCCAATATTAATACCTAAAACTACAATCATACTTGAAGAGGCACTTTAAAAAAGAGGCCGCTAGTATCCCATCTACACACACTATTACACAGTGGGAACAAATGTGTATTAAAGGGACACTTTAGTCACCAGAACAACTACAGCTTATTGCTTTTGTTCTGGTGAGTAGAATCATTACCTTTGGGCTTTTTGCTGTAAGCACTGTCTTTTCAGAGAAAATGCTGTGTTTACATTGCAGCCTAGTGATATCTCCACTGGCCATTCCTCAGATGGCTGCTAGAGGTGGTTTCTTGGACAGTGCCTAAAATGCATCCAAACATTCAGTGTCTCCACTAAACTAAACTTTCCTCCTAGAGATTCATTGATTCAATTAATCTCTCTATGAGGAGATGCTGATTGGCCAGGGCTGTGTTTGAATTGTGCTGGCTCAGCCCCTGATCTGCTTGTCAGTCTAAGCCAATCCTATGGGGAAGCATTGTGATTGGATCAGGCTACCACTTCTGATGATGTCAAAAGGAAAACAGGGACAAGCAAGCAGCTCCAGACTTGTATTCGAGTAAGATTTTGCTATATTTAGGGACCCATGAGGGGACCTTAGTGGCTAGATGGTGGTTTGTGTTCCTGACCCTATAGTGCTCCTTTAACAAAAGGATGATACCTCATTGTAAGCTAATCTCCGACCACATACCCTTCTCCGCATCCAAACCAGCACTAAATTGGGAGCAAGACCTCCATTGACCCATACTCCCGAAACAATGGGAACGTATACTTCAGATGACCAAGGGCCTAATTAAAAACTCTGCACATATTGAACATCGTAAAATGCTGTACCGCTGGTACATGGTGCCTACAAGATTATGTAGAATATTTCTAAACACCTCTCCACGCTGCTGGAAATGCACGTGGTTGCAATGCACATATATAACTCTCCAATTTGAAACCTTGCAATTCCTCCTTCTAGATTTCTCACCAGACTTGCCCAAGGGCAAAAAGAAACTGGTACTCCACATCCTGCTGTCCACCCAAAAACTAATAGAACTGCATTGGAAATCCCCCATGGCACCAACAATACGAGAATTGATAAATGCCCTTGACAAACAACGTCTCTATGATAAAGGCTTTACGTTGCTCTTTCCCCCATCTAAGCCGTGCCAAGTGGCCTGGGATGTGTGGGACACATGGAGATTGGATAACCCTTGACTATGTAACCTTGTATTTCTGCTCTCTAACCTAAGGCATACAAATACATTCCTGGTATACCTGTACTAAACCCATACCCACCTTGCCTCGACTGAACTCCTGGCTAAGTGGCCAACAACCACAAAAAGAGTAATGTCCAACATCTGTGCTTCCGCCTTAAGAACTTAGGCCCATGGCTCTCTCCCCCCTAAAAATAATCCCAATACAGAAATGGGATGGATAACTGATGTCGCACCATATCCAAGCACACATGACCGAAGCTACCCACACGTAGTCTTTACCCAGTAGCGAGTTCTCAATCCACAACGCATGTTCAAGATTCACACACACCAGCACCACAGGCCGCATATCTATGACTTTCCTCGTAAACTACTCCACAGGTCTCACAACCTTAGAGATCTAGACATACTGAACCTTGTAAACGTCCCACTGATCTTTACTGTTTGGGCTGTTCAAGTGTGTGTGTGTGTGTGTGTGTGTGTGTGTATATGTATATGTATGTGTATGTATATATCCATCTCTATCTCTCTTAGATGTGATCAGATGTGAAAAATATGTGCCGTGTTGAAATTGACACTGTCCCCACCTCTCCCTTTTTTCCTTCTTTACTCCTCTCCCTACACGTTACAAAAATCTAACTTTTCAAGTGAAAAAAAAAAAAAAAACTTATATCCTTGAATATCTTGCTGTTTAAAAAAAAAAAAAAATGTAGTGACTCTGATAAAACGATCTCATCAGGCAGAGAATTCCACATCTTTGTTATTCCTGTAGAAAGCCCTTTCCTTTGCCTTAGATTAAATCTCTTTTTCGCCAGTCTAAATGGATGCCCTTGAGTTCTGTCTATAGTTCTATTTACTACTTGATTTCCAGACAATGGTTTGTATTGGCCCTTAATGTATTGATGCAGCGTTCTAATGTCCCATCTGAGGTGCATTTTCTAGACTAAGCTGATCTTAAATTTGTTACCCTTTCTTCATAATTAAAGTATTCCATTCCCTTAGTTGTGTAGTTTGCCTTTGCACATTTTCAGGTACTATTATATACTTTCTAAATGGTGTATCACGTTGGAAAGTGCTATGTGATGTGGTAAGTGCTACTTTTAAATATAGTAAAGCAAATGTCCACTTTTAAACTGACCTCCCAGTCGCTGAGAATGATGATTGTACAGAAAGTTACAGATGATGAACTCTACCCATATCCAGTTTAAATATCAGGTCTCCTTTCTAACAAATTTTTTCCTGTAGGTTTTAAATTCCAACTTCCAATTTATTTATAGAATGACATGTTTTTATGAATTTAGATTGAATGTATTTAGCATTTTTAATGCAGATAGAACAGAGGAGAGCTTTTATATAATGAAGTGCAAAATGTTTCTATAGTTTTCTATTCAGACACATCTGTCTACTTCATTTGTTTACTCTGGAGAAAAACCTGAAACAAAACCGAGATAGTTTGTCAAGTGGATTCCAGCACCCTAGGGCGCCACTGGGTAAAATACCATTTGAGAGGGATCGATTTAATCCTTCTGTTTTTTAATAAAGGACACATGGTTAGAATATGGTGTTGTCATTGAACTGACATGTATTACAATGTACAAATAGCCTTTCACATTTTCTAAAATGATATTTGTAAGAGCAGTTTGTTGCATTTTTAATGGTGTGCCTTCCATTTTTAGTTTTCAGTTACTCTTAGCTACTTCCTTACTCTGCCATCACATCCTCCTGTTCCTATCTTGAGGGCTTTGTGTGTTCTGCACTCGTTGGAATATAATGTCTCTTTTTACTCATTCTTTCTCTAGATTCAAACATAACCATAATATGGAATTTGTGAATTTGAAAAGCCATAAAGCTGGTCTCGTTCTTTGTAGCCACCCTCCTTTGCACTCCCACACTCAAATGGCTTCTCTGGCATCTCCATGTGTAGTCCTATTGTTGTTAGGATTTTGAGACAGTACCCAGATTTGTCTACTCACTCACTCATTTATTTATTTTTCTCGTGCCCACCCCCTGGTTATATATCTACGGTTGTGTTTTTATACAATATTTATTTTATACTTCTAGTTTTGCAGTCAATGTTCAAGAAACTGTGAAGATCCTGGCTCCCCAGTGCGATGTCACCTTTTTGCGTTCTGATGATGGCTCTGGCAAAGGAGCGGCGCTGATCACTGCCGTGGCCTGTCGTATTGCTGGTGCAGAGGCTAGAGCAGCTTAAACAGAAATTTCCTCAATGGAGTTTGATGCTTTATATTCTGCATTTACAATGTATACAAGTTTTAGGAAAACCTTTGGTACGTTATGATGGTATTTATGATTAACGTTATAAAAAATAAAATATTTTTGCATAAACTTTCTTTGCTTTCCGTCCATGCTATTTCAAACCTCGGGCCACACCATGCTTCCTGTTCGACAGGCAATCACACAGAAATGACACAACAGGATGAGAGCAATGTAACATACATTTTATTTTCCGAATCCTCGTCTAAGATAGAGGGTTTTTGTGGTAACACATTGAGCAATTTACAAATCTAGACTTAAGCAGAACCTGCCATTTTTTTAGACTTCATTTTAGATTTTGCTTGTCTATACATCATAATGGACTTTTTGTTTGTACTCCAGAGTAAAATGGTTTTAACGTTTATTTTTATATATATATATATATATAATTTGCTCTACATTTTTATACTTGTTTGTGGTTGTTATGCCACTTATTCAGTATTGACAATCTATTAAAAAGAAAAAACAAAAGTACATAGTGTAATTCTGCAAATTAATAGTGAATAAACCTATCTCCTATATAAAAACCACTCAGAGGATCAGGTCTTTCCTTGCAGAGAATCCACATAATACCTCTTTCTGGCTACTTGAGATATAGGATTCCCTTTGACTGACCTTGAAGGGAAGGCATGACTGCTGCCCATAGTAGGGGATGGTTAAATGTGGACACAATTTTGCAAAAAGGGGACGAGATGGGAGGGTACTTACCACTTGTAAGAATGTTGTTGGTTGTTGTGGTCTTTGTTCTTTTGTTTTTGGAGTTTCTGTTCTTTTTGTCACAGCATGCTGTTTCCTGGCTAGCGCAAGTGATGGAAGTGCCGAGTTGGCTTGGAGAGTCACAGCCTTCTAGGGCTGATGGCGAAAGGCAGGCTGTCTAAAACTATGGAAAATATATGTATTGCCTCTCTGTTGGGCAATCACTCCAACAGCTGACAGGTGGAAGGAATGCTGGAACATTGATTTAAATAAAGCTGTGGCCGTTGCCCTTATCCAATATACAAGTGTCTTGTCATTATTGGGGCTTATAACAGGAATTTATGTTCTGGGTCAGCAGTCAAGCTAAATACCGACAATCAAACCTCAGAAAATGTTTTTTTCTTCTATAACTGCTTATAATATATTAAAGGGACACTATAGGCACCAAAAGAAAAAATCTTAATAAAGCAGTTTAGTGTTTAGATCATGACCTTGCAATCTCACCGCTCAATTTTCTGCCATTTAGGAGTTAAATACCTTTATTTAAGAAGGCTGTGCAAATTACATGCAAGGAGGAATGACTAGGACTGTATAAGCACTTCCTGTAAATAGAGATCTAATGTTTAATCTTCCTTTATTGCACATTCTGCAATAATTTGGAATTTCTATCCTGCTTATTAATAACCTGCAGAAGCCTCCAGTGTGTGTGTGATTACATTTCCATTTATGGAGCAGGAGATACAAACTTCTAAAGCAAGATATCTGTTTGAAAATGAAAGCCTTTTTTTAATGCAGGCTGTAGGAGTCACTGCCTGGTGAGGTATGGCTAGGGCTACATAAACAGAAACCGAAGTGGTTTAACTCCTAAAGGACGGATGCAAATGTACAAGTTCTGACCAAAACAAAACCTAATGTGAGCTATCTGTTTGTTCAACCGTAGTATACTTCTTTCATATTAAGTGCACCAACACTTCTTATATATAGCTCTGTTCATGAAATGCGGCTTTCATTACACATCATAGATTTACATATGAAACCTAATTTATTATGCAGAAAATAAAGAAAAGGTGTGAAATTAAGAAATGTTATTTTCCAAGTTCTACATGGCATTTTAGCTATGAATGTCCTAATACGGTTAGCTTTTACTGCAATAAAATACACATTTGTATGGTGTGATGTCCCCGGAGTACAACAATGCCCTCCATGTACAGCTTTCGTGGTGTTTTGGAAACTTTCAGGGGCAAATATAGGACTTGTCCATATTCCTTTTTACACATTGAAATTTGTCAGATTGGTTTGCTGGGCCTATGTTGCCTTTTAGAGCATATAGCAGACTGGGTAATACCATGTCATGCATTTAGTAGTAGTAGTACTTTTTTTAGTGTTTTACTTACACACATGAATTCCATTTTCACAGGGCATATCATTGTCCGATGTGCATTAATGTAATAGTTTCATTATTTTTACTTGCCATTGTCTTACGCACGGTTCCCTCCATTTATGTTTTGTTTGTTTTTGTGCTTTTCTTTTTTTGGGGGGGTTAGTCAAATATAGTTAAATATATTAGATGCCTTATTCAGTTTGTAAAACTGACGGCTTTTTAGCTTATAAAACTACCCCCATTTTGTGGAGATAGATATATATCTATCCTTTGTTAAACTAATCTTCATATGCCCACCCAGAATCCTTTGCAGTAGTAACATCACTGCTAATTTTTCTGTGGGAAAAGAAAGTCTTATGGTTGACTGGTGTGCAGATTTTTGTTTTTAACATTGTATTAAAATATATATATCTTCACAGGAAATGTTAAAATTCTGATGTGCTAGTGCATTAAACTTTTTTTATTTATATATGCAGTATATATATATTATATATTTTATTTCACATTGTCTAACAAATCTAACCCTACCATCATGTACTGTTTAAAAATACAAAAAAACAAGTCCTGCGCTCAAACTCCCACTATTCTTGGGCGGCAGAAATTACCTTATTACACATCAGCCCCAATACATACAGTAAAAAAAAAAAAAAAAAAATTACCTGCGCGCTTTCCCAAATCCCTATACATATTTAAACAAATGGAGGCTTTTTTTTTACTGTATGTATTGGGGCTGATGTGTACTAAGGTCGTTGCTGCTGCCCAAGAATGGTGGGAGTTTGAGCCCAAGAAAATACCCCTTTCTGTCTCATTAGAGATATATTTGCCAGAAGCTCAAGGAAGAAGGTGAATGGCTAGTTGTAACGGATCACCTGGCACCCCGACTGGGTACCTCCGTTGAAGGATGCTCCTAGCGCTTTCTGAGGGCTCCAAGCACTCCAGCTGACACCATAACCACTGTAAACTCCTTCGAAGAGCAAGACCGGAACAAGCTCTTAAAAGAGCTTAGAAGTGATTATCCAAGGGAGAATGCAGAGCATAGCAATCCCTTGTAGTGATATAGCAATTCCCCCAATAAGAGACAGGACTCTAGATTGAGGGTGAAGAAGAACTCAAGAACTTTTAATCCAAAACTCTGCTTTTATGCCCATTTTACAAACATAGTACCGCCCACAGGGATTTGTAAAACAACCAATAAAATACGTACATTACAATTAAACACTCCCAGCAATTACACACAAACCCTCCCCTCTGCCTGTGATATAATTACTGAACACAATGGGTTGATGTAATTATCACAGGCAGGAAAAATATACTTTTTACACATACATTGCAACTTTAAAAATATACATTCAATCTTCATAACTCAGCACACTTTAATTACAAACATATCCAAAATTCAGCCAATTCCATCCAGGCGTTAAAAAGTTAGCTGGAAGTCCTTTATGACCGACCGCAAGCACATTTTCCTGCCCAAAACGGTCTATTTTACACAGAAAAATGACTAAGTCCCATTTGAATGCACGAACGTGGCCGTTCGTGCATTTGGCTCATTATAACGGAGTTCAAACAGCCGAACGGGACTTAGTCTCTGTTGCTGAAAACTGAGTTTAGGAGAAGGTAAGAGTCAGCGGTGTTCGTTGAAATGTGTGAAATTTCGGTTCCATGGATTTGGCTACACATACCGCTGACCTTGTTCGAATGAACAAAGATGGCCACCGCCATGTGTTCGTTTGCACGAACTGCGGCCACCCAGCGGTCGGCAATTTACCTTCATCAAGCTCCCAGCCTGGTTGGTAAATTGTCTGCACACTTCCACTTCTGGGTGGGCCACCTGTGTGGTACTTGGTTCAGTAAGCCCCATTTACTGAACTAAGTGGGAGAAAGCCATAAGCAAAGTATTTTAAAGGTCTGGGGACATAGTCTTAAAGGGGCATTGTTCCCAAAAGTCACAATATGTCCCTAGACGGTTCTTAAAGGGCCAGCACGGTCCAATAAAAATCCATAAGCCCCAATGCTGTTCTTAAAGGGCCATACCCAGCATGGCCATAATCATGAGGAAGGAGGCTGGCAATTAGGCTTCTCCATAAGCCAAGGACACAGGGCAATTTGTCACATAAAATCCCAGTTACAAACGGCAGTTTGTAACACTAGTGTAGTACCCACCTAAGAGGTTTGCCTTGATGTGGCAGGTGGGCATTCCCTCTAATGTACTGATTTGTTGGGGTTTTTAAATGTATTCGATGCCCTTGTAAACCTGACACTATGATTCTCTGGGCCTATGTCACATTTAAGCTAGAAAAATAGCATAAGGAAGTCCCTCTAGTGGCTATCTGGTAGACCGTCACTAGAGGTGGAGTTAACCCTGAAAGGTAATTATTGCAGTCTTTTAAAAACTGCAATAATTGTGTTTGCAGGGTTAAGGGACCTGGGACAGTGCACCTAGGCAACTTCAACAAGCTGAAGTTGTCTGGGTACCTATAGTGTCCCTTTAAATCAGAGATCCACTGCTGTAGAGTTTGTATCAGGGCTACCTGATTAACCCCTTAAGGACACAACAGAAATATTCCATTATGATTCCCTTTTATTTCAGAAGTTGTGTCCTTAAGGGTTAATAGAAGTTAGGGGTGCAACCTGCTTGGCCAATTTATGCCATAAAAAAACAATAAATGTCTGGTCGATTGTAAAAGCCTGGAGACATGAGCAACATTGGACCACGGTAATTTGGCTATTAGAGCGAGAGAACATTGCATCCTCAATATCCATTCACTGGCTGGATAGTGGGTCTGGACAGTGTAATAAAGCTTGCAATAATATGGTGGCTTGATAAAGTAACAAATTAGGGAGCACAAATCAAACCTAGATAACATACTTCTCCAAGGCATCACATACACAGAGCAAAATAAAGAATACACTTGATGCTTTAGCCCCAATAAACTTTCAACAATATAGAAAAAGTTGATGTTGAAAATGGCAACTGTGAAATATGGAAACATTAGTGTGCTTTTAAAAAAAAAATGGAAGTTAACTGCCTATGTGTGTTTGGTGTGTATCCCAGAGCTCCACAGCAATGCAGTTCACCTTAATGTACAGTATGTATCCCAGACCTCCACAGCAATACTGTTTACAGTAATGTACAGTGTGTATTCCAGAGCTTCAAAGCAATACGGTTCACAGTAATGTACAGTGTGTATGAGTGTTTCCTGGAGCTCCACAGCAATAAAACTTACAGTAATGTGCAGTATATATCCGTATATATCAGTGTATCTCAGCGATACAGGAAAATAAAAAATCTATGAGTTTATCACAGAGTGCCCCAGCTATTGGAGTTCATAGTAATGTGATGTCTGTGTATTTGAAAATTAGATATCAAAATAGAATATTACAACAATGGCTACATTTTACCTTGCATCGTGTAGATGGTTATGAATTATAGTCCCGTTACCCTTAGCAGAAAGTTTGACATTAAACTGGCTTACTTGGTTTAATGGGAAAAAATGTAGTTCATAAAATGTTTTTGCAGCACAACATTTAAAAGAAACTAATCAATGCAGGGGGGAAGAGCATAACATTGAAGCTATCCCTGCTATATTTCATTAGATTTTTTGCTGATAAATACTGACAATACCATATACGGTATATGTTTCTGGGCAACTCTTTCACAACCTAAAGCTCTGTAGCCAACTGCTGGGAGCACAGAGGGAGTCAGGGAAGAAGCAACTCCTACTATGTAGAGCAGCATACTGCACTATAGTCTCACACATAGTCTTTTCAGTGTCTGCATTTTGACAGTGAGGAATTCCACCTCAATCTCGCTGTAACTCGGCAGCAATGACCGTGTTGGTGCAAGGTTGCCATTCATTCCATCTGGCTTTCTGGCATCATGTTCGGAGTTTTTAGGTCAGTTTGGATACAAACGCTTTATTACCAAGGCTATCAGGGACAGGTTAGGTTGTGTAACAACGTGCTTTATTTACGTCAGTCGGCCCAATAAACTTACCCGTAGCAACGCCTTTGGGAATGTCCAAATACATTTAAGGACATCCTTGTGGATTCCAACTTGTAACCTGGAAAACGTTTAAGATATTGTTTGAAAAAAATCTGAAATTATTTTGGTAAAAGTATTGTTTTGATAATTGCCCATCTGCTTGACCACACAATCCCATAAGCTGGTCTACGCATTGTGTTATTATAGACTTACTTATTTTTCGTTTAAAAAGTGTGCCATTCATTGTACATATTTTATCTGCTGACTGTTGGATATCACTTTCTTTACCAACTAATATCGTTCATATGTGCAATACCCATGATGTATATATGCACGTCAAAAATATATATATATAAAGCAAAAAGGTGGTGCCCTTCAGTGTGTAGAATTCAAATACTCTTGGTGGGAAATTAATTCATTATTAAAAGAGCAATTCCGCTGTATGTGAATACTACCTACTATAGAAGCAACACATTTATCATACCGTCTATCAATATATAAAAATGTGCAACTGTAGACTTGCTTTGGACCAAGTAACCTGAAATGTTATTTTAGAGTAGTGTTTAAAGCAAAGAAAATTTACATTTTGTTTCATTTTTAGATGTGGAGCTTTGTGTGACCAAATTACAGAATTGCAAAAGAGGAAGATGGGAAATAGGAAACAGTTGTTACATACTAAATGGTAATTAAACCATGTAGACTGTTTTAGCAATATATATAATTTATTTACATTCAAGTCACCTAAAAGTACTATACACCTTCAGCGGAATGAACAGAATATATACATAAGGCCAAGTGTAAATACTTGAATGCACTTTAATACAGAATGTAGAAAAAAAACACCGGTCATTACACACTTTATTGTTCAAATGATCCTTTCTTGGTCTCAAATTAAGAAAACACTTTCTCAATCGCACGCACTTTTACAATCACACTCTCTCATTCACACACTCCTGGAGCAGGAAGTGTTCTTGTTTTGCATATACAGCTGGCTTGAGGGGTGAAAGGGCAAATTAACTTTTGTTTATTTTAATCTTTTCCGTCCTTATATGAAATATAAAAATGACCTTTTCCTTTGCTCTTGTATCTCAATATGGCTATTGATTTGGGGTATGACTATGGTGGTTTGTGTGGAACTTCATTACACTTTTTATATTGCACCTTTCACCACTTACCTCGGTTATAGGTGTTGGTTACAACTAAACAACACAAACACTGGGTGTCACCGTAGCACCTTCACTGGACAAGGTAGCGGTACAAGACACTTGATTTGGGGAGATAAGCAAAGTTTGGGATGTTCTGGTTTCATTTCCCTCAGCAGCGGCTTTTTTTTTTTTCGGTGCTCGATACGATGTGCACTGTGTTCAGAGGTGTGCCCAATACTGTGTAGTGGGAGGCCATATTGTTCTTTGGCAAGGCCCACAAAAAAAATATAGCATAACGTTGTTGTTGTTTTTTTTTTTACATAATGCCTTTTTTTTAGCCTGCAAAATTGTAACAAAATATAAATACAATTCCCACCCTTCCCACATCCCATGTTCATGATGAAGAGGACACTTTTTAAACCCCAAGATTGGTAAAGAAGAGCAGCAATGGTCCACTATATTTGGCTGCATATAAATCTGGCTTCTTGCTTAAAGTTCTGATGAGCTTGCTCTACATAAAGGAGCGGAAATGTTTTAAAACCTTGCCTTGGTATTGGGTTTAAAACCAAAACAAGCAAGCTACTTGCTTGTAAGTGGCAAGAGCCTTTTTCACCACTCTTGTCAGAGAGAGGGCATAACGAGTGACTTCCATTGCCCTATTCTTCTCCTTAGGAATGGGGTTTGTGGCCACCTCATCAAGTAAAGCCTTGACATGGGACGAGCTGGAAAATTTGCAGATTCAGCATTCTGCCTCTGACATCATGTACATCAATGAGTCTTGCTTGCCAATCTCTGCCACGAGGGCTGCCAGACGAGCCAAGTTCCCATTCGGGAAATTCTGCGCTTCCCAAAGGTTTAGGAGGACTGCTGTTGGACTTGACTTTGAGATAAAGAAACCCAGATGGCTGTAAAGAAACACAATAACAAGATTATGTTTTCCCATGTGTAATTTAAGAATCAGTCCTTTCCGGTAAATGTAGGTTCTGGTGTGTTCGGCAAGTTATTTCAAAATTTTAGTCTACAGATCTAACTTCTGTAGGTAAAAAGGCGTTTGTGATATGTCCATTTACAGAGTAAACTTATAAGCTCTTTTTTGGTTATATTCAGTGATGACTATTTTACCAATTCATCCAAATTTGGAGTATTACCACCAAGGATATCTCCAGTGATTGTAACAGCAGAGGATCAACAGATTCTGTATTACGAGTGTGTATCTCTATGGTATTTAGGGATATCCAATTGTATAATATTGATATTCCTGTGTATTTTATATATATGACTACTCATGAGACAGCATCTAGCATCTATCTTTACCACCCAGCACTCTATTGTGGAGCACAGAATAGCTCCTAATGTTGAGGGATCCCACATAATTTTGTTGAAGGGCTACTCCAAACACCATGACCACTTCAGTGATTTGAAGTGTTCATGATGTCTGGAGTCTGCATGTGCAGAGTTTAATCCCTCTGCTACCAGAGGTGTAACTCCACCTTAGCCATCCCAGAGCTAGAATTCCAGGCTGGTTAATGTCAGATGTACACATTGGACATCTGACTTCAGAAAGCACAGCATGCTAGCGACAAGTGCCCAAAAATGGTACAACCGCTCCTAAACTCCACGAAGGGGAGTGATGTCATCAGAGGAGGAACAAACTGCAGGGGGAACCTGGCCTAGGCAGGGGTAGGCACTCCAGATGCTGTGGACTACATTTTCCCTGATGTTTTGCCAACATTATGGCAGTAAGAGTGTTATGGCAGCTGTAGTCCACAACATTTGGAAAGCCGACGGTTGCCTACCCCTGACCTTAGGCAATGGAATGGAGGTAAGTTTTAGCTTATTATGTTTTTGCAACACAGCGAGGTAAAACCAAAAAGAGTGCCTTATGAAAACAGATTTGTACTGTTGAACTATGTTCCATCTTATAACCTGTATTAAACTAAACTTTTTGTGCATTAATTTAGGGCTGTCGATTGCTACATTGATCACATGCAAGGAAGTCCCGAGAATTAGAATAAAAAAAAATAAATAAATAAATAAATAAAAATATTAAATTATTTTTTTAAAATAATAAAAATGCCCTCCCCCCCAGTTCACACACACTACACAAACACACACATACTCTGCATTCAAACAAACACACACTCTGCATTATATACACACACTCATACAAACACACACTCTGCATTATAAACACACACACTCATACAAACACATGCTCTGCATTATATACAGACACACTCATACAAACACACACTTGGCATTATATACACACACACTCTGCATTATATACAGGATTATGTTCCAGGATCTTACCTAGGTAAAATTTGACAAAATTATAAAAATCACAGAATTTCATTGTCCCAAGTTTTACCCTCGACTTATATTGTCTTATCCACAAGGCATAGCATATTTCACAATTGTTGGTCACAAAACTGCACTCGACTTATACACGAGTATATATGGTAAGTCTATTCTTTTCTATTCAAAAATAAAATGTAAAACTGATCTATTGTCAAAAAATTTATCTTATAAAAAGGCATGATTAAAATGACTTTTTTTTAGTTATACTCCTTGTGAGGGCATAAGGATACATTCTGGTTGTTCCATATTATCAACATGTGCCCAGGCATTGAATCAGCATTTTGCATTATTTATATATGTGTTGATTTTCAAGTTATTTTACGCTTCTTATTCGGAGGAAAAAAAACAAACTAAAATTTTGCAAGCTATAGTTTGTTAGATTAGGGGAAAACCACATTTGCATTAATTTGCAATGTAAATTAGTAATTTCTTGTGTTCTGCATTTACATGCCATTTCTTGGTCTGATGTAAAACATAAACTGCACATGGTGTGAACAGCCCACAGAACTATAAACGTTTAACATGGTTTATGAAATTTACACAGTAGTAATACAGAGTTGATAGGTTCATTACAGTAGTTCTTAAAGTAACTCTGCTCTCAACAGACAAACTCCTGTTTAATGTGAAGTGGTCTTTGAATGTCAGATTGGCTTATGCCTAAAGGAAATCTATAGTGTCAGGAACACAAACATGTATTCCTGAACCTATAGTTTTAAAACCACTATCTAGCTCCCCTGGCCTTCCGTAATGCTCCCCTAAATATATCAACATATTACTTTTATTCCTGTCTGATGCTGCTGGCCCTGGCCCTGGTCCTGATCTGCCTTCCTGGCTGACATCATCAGAAGTGTTATTTAAAGCCAATCACAATGCTTTCCAATAGGAACTATAGAATGAGAACTCTAATTATCCTACCTGTCCACGTTTAACTTCTGGGCTAATATCCTCCAGTCAGCTCCATGGGATGATGGCTCATCGAGACTAGTAATGATCTTCTGTCTCATTAGGAATGGGATCTTGAATGCGCTAGGTCCCACCAGGGCAGCTCCTTCCTTTTCTCCTTCTTCCAATACTGTTGCTAATGGACGAATCTCCTGAAACAAACCATTCTTAGTCCAAATCTTTCAGCTAAAGTGGAAAAAGTTAGGGTTTTCATTGCATGACTTTTTTAGGGGAGGGTGGTAAGAGAGATCACCGATCATCTGTTATTGTGACTGTTCCACTCTCCAGTACCACTCATGATGGTTCCATGTTTTTAGCATGCTTTTCATCCATCACTGGTGAATCAACTGCACATATTACACTAACAAATGCCTGTCTTTACTCAACAATAAACTGTACATCCCTTTCTATTACCAATTTACAATTTGTTAAAAAATTTTTTAGTATTTTAAGATATCCTATCCAGCCTCAGGAATCTTCATTTTGGGGAAGTGCCATCCCCTCTATAGTGGCACTACACATATATACCTTAGAGCCAGGACTAAATAAGTGGAGGATATATCCCTAGGAAGGAGTGGTGTGATGCTGCCCTAAGAGCATAGCCGCCTGAGATACGGAGCCAATGTATATAGGCTCCGTAACATGTGAGTGGTCTGACTTTACACTATTGAATTATAGAAACATTTTTACCATCTGCACTATATTTGTGTTCTTTTGTTTTTTATGTACTGAATTTCTTTCTGTATATACCTGTTATAAACAGGGGTAAGTAATTCCCCATATTTATCCACTTTAGTGCTCCACTAAAGGAACAAGTGTATCTTGTACTGTTAGAAGGTGTTTATATTTTCGTATTGTGTGGGGAAAAGGGTATCCCACATTAGAGTGTAGAGCCGCTGTTTTCCATATGTATTTAATTTTGATTCCTAATTCTTCATTGCTGTCTATGTGATGCAAATTATATACCAAAACCAGGCAACAAATGTTGCCATATTTAGTGACTCTTACATTGTTCTACGTCATCGTCTTACTTGTCCACTGTAACAGTGATCGCAATAAAAATTTAGGGTTTGTTATATCTCTTATGGGTATATTGTATGCCAAGCAAAAGTTGTGGATAGTTCTAAAATCAAGGGTTTGGTTGTTTTTATATTTGATGAGTTTTAGACTTTTTGGAGTTTCTCAGTAAAACAGGCTATATCAGCCATAACATAACGAAACAAACCACATGTTCAAGTTACGGACAAAATTTATCTTATTCTAAATCACAAGTAATCTTTACGCAACTTGATTTCTCACCTTGCTTAGATTAATGTTTATATTGAAGCTCTGACCATCCCCTTCCACCTGCCAGACCCACACCCTGCAGGAGAGTTCACAAGTGCTGAGACTGAAGCGCTCTAGAGTGAAGGTGCAGTGAAGGTTCTGATGCACGCCATTCCAGATGTGGTAGAATGGAATCTCCTGTACAGAAGCAGGTGAATGAAAAAAATATATAATTAGAACACTCTGTGGTTTATTTACTAAAGCAGTTATTGTGGAGAATTAACAAAGGAACTGCAAATTGTAGCCAAAATAGACAAGCTGGAAAAATATTGAAACTTCAGCATTTTCCAATTTGGCTACTTTGGCATAAAACTTAATTTTCTTGACAATTATCCACAATTCCTATATTTTTTTTAATTATCAGTCAATTGTAATAAAGTGGGAACAGAACTGCAATATTTAGGCAAAAAACTAAAATAAATTCTATTTTAAACAAATTTTTAAAGTCACCTACAGTAAACATTGCAATTCAATTTTAAAACCACTACAGGTTGGTGTTTTTGTGAATGATCCCTTTAATGTTGCTGTGTATAAATTAGAGGCATCTTGTTGACCGGTGTATTTTTCCATAGATATATCCTAATATTTTATTCATTGTAGTTTTAAAACACAAGACTCAATTAATCTTGAAATTGCGTTCCACAAACAAACCTTAGAGGGGTAGTCTAAGTACTGTAACGTATACAGCCTGCTGTAGTAAATAAGGTCCCAGCAGTCTCCTAATGCTGTCCCACACTCCCTGCCAATGAATGTTACTAAACATTGCACAAACCTTATGCAGATAAATGAGAAAGAGGCTGTGGGAACCAGGTGCATTCAGATAAGCATCACACTTTTTACAGAATGTATTTAACTCCTAATTGGAGAATTAATAACAGTTCAGGCACTCCAGGATAACAGAAATAGCAGCTTTATTGGGGCAACATTTCGACCTTACTGGATCTTTTTTAAGCTTGATAAACACTTGGTAGGGTCGAAACGTTGCTGTTTTTGCTCCAATAATGCTGCTATTTTTGTTATCCCAGAGTGCCTGAACCGTTATTTATTCTGCATATCTTAGAAGGGAGGCCTGGCCAGCCCTGGCTTCAGAGCATCTGGGTTATTTGGTGAGTACGGTATCCAGTACGTCTCTACTAACTCGTTATTGCGGGATAGTACCAGAATACTTCTGGCATCATAAACACTATAGCAGGGTGTAGTGGTTTTGGTGCCCACTGATTTATTTTTCAATTGTGATGTATGCTAAAAGTAACTTATTGGACTATCGCTAGTGTACACTAGAGAAGTGTACCTACAGTAAGCAATTTGACTGAAATAGTTTGGGATATAATTATCAATGTGTTCTGAAAAGTGGCAGTTCAATGATGTCATTATTTCTATTGTATTTATTTTTTTATCTAAAAAGTGACAGTTTTCTTTATAGTAAATACCACCAGTTTTTGCAGAAATTTCCATTTCAGAGGACCGCCAAATGTATGGTGGCGTAAAAGTCCTGCCACCTTTCGTACAGAATAAGTGGGGGAATTATTCATACTGTTTCATAATATTTACAGTTTCGCATAGCGTCCATGAAAAGTTACATTTTTATAGCACAGAGTGTTTACTTTAGAAGCTGTTTTTTTTTTTTTTTTTAAATCTCCTGCTCTGTTAATTGACCTTTAATTACACACAGGAGGCTGTTGCATGGTTACTCAGACAAGTAACAGAGCAGGAGATAAGACATCCGAAATTAAACAGATTGTGTAATAAGGAAAGCTAAAAATGTAGACTCTTTTATACGGTGTGTAGGGAGGCTGTGTGTATCACAGCACTTGAAGGTGTGGCTAGGGCTGTGTAAACAATGTGATTTTAGTCCTAAAAGGTTTTTTTGCCACTCAGAATGCCCCTAATGAATATGGAATGCTGGCAAATTAGACCAGCATTTCTCATTTAACCTATAGCTTCTGGACTCCAGTTTGTAAACATTCTCATGGATCTGGCATGATATCCCTTTCATCATGTGACCAATCCATTCCGTCCCTTGGGTTAAAGGAATGCAGCACAACACAACACGGTTAAGTTGTAACATGCCTGATAGCTGGCCAGGAGTTTGCTTTTCCACATCGTGCTGTGCATATCGTGCACAGAGAGGCGCAGGTTGTGGTAACTGTCTTTGAAATGCAGGAGACGTGGCTCATCCATCAGTTGTCCTCCCTGTTGTTTTTCAAGCTGTATCACTTCCTGCGGGATGAAAGTGAACATTTAGGCTAAATATTCGGCAGATCTGCATACACTTGCATAGCTTACTTGGTCTAAAAATGGCTTTGGGTTGGAACCTCTCACAGTAAACATCTCCTAACAAAAAATACAACAATGAACCTTGAGAAGGAAACAATTGTACATCTAGACATGAGCGAGGACGTGCATGTGTGCACTATTGTTCGGGTGTTACGTGACCCCACAGCTGTGTCTAGCTGCCATCCTCCAAGGGACGTAACTCAAAGTGGGCACAGCTGGCAAAAGACATTCACAGTCCGTCGCCTGCCGCACATGCCTTCCTATACAGCTGATGAACTTTTGATTTCATCAGAGGAAGATTGTCTTAGTGAAAGCTTGTTACGGGCCCGATAGCCACATAAATACTGAAAGAAGGATGTAACTGAGCCTTGGTGATAAGTGGCTTGTTAGCACATGCATAAACAATAAAGAGAAGAAAACGGCATACTGGAATTGTAAAGATTAATCTTAATTCACTCTTCTAAGAAGATTAAATTATGACTCCTTTTCACAACTGTAGGAGCATAGTTTTGCTTTGATTGCTTTGCAGCTTTCATTACCTGACAAAGCATTGTATAAGACAGCTTTCTTCTGATGTCTGCCAAGCAAAGCTTCTGCTCTGCTTTTCTTTTTTGTTATCATTACTACCCCAGGTGTTGTTTTTTTTTATTATATAAACCACGAGTCTTTCCAAGCTCCCGGGAAAGTCTTTACGCTCGTTATAAACCATCAGATCTAGCATCCTTTTGCACACATTGTATCAGGGATTTTAACTCTTCCATACCTAACCATACCATGAACAAGAACGCTGAATCAAAACACATCGATCTAGATCTCTTAATGAGAATCTGTCAAGTCAAACATGTTCTGTTCTAATGTGCACATGCATTCAAAATACAATTGAGGTGAAGTGGTCTGGTTGCCTATAGTGTTCCTTTATGGATTACGTTTACATCAATGGACATTCTTCCTGTATTACTTGAATCATTGTTTACATTAACATACTGGCTTGCTTGCGTCTATAAATTAACCATAACATAATGCATAATCTAAATCAGGGTTGCCAAAAAGCTAGATCCCCAGATGTTCTAAAACGACACCTTCCATGACGCTTTGTCATGCTTAAGGCATTCCAAAGGCATGAAAAATATCATGGTAGTTGTAGTTCTACAATATCAAGGGGGATCTACCTTTTGGGCACCCCTGACCTATATAATGCGTTAAAATAGGTTCTTTGTTTCTGCTGTTGTACTCCTTTAAGGTAATGTTCCCTGTAGATGAAAGGGTAATTTAAAGGACCTTGATGACACTTAGCTGTAATGGATTGTGTTTTTGATTAATTTAGCAATTATCACTCAGCATATGTAATTTAGACTGTTAGCTCTTAGCCTTGGAAATCTACTGCAGTTTTCTAGGACATTGTCATGTACAATAATATGCACAATGCACAATATGTACAAGCAGTTCTCAACCTGTTTACACTAATCTATTTTATTACGTGCAGACAGATTTTTATCATTTTGTCATTTTAATTATTTTATATGTAGTGATGTCCCGAACGGTTCACCGCGGACTCATCATTGAGTAAACTTTGACCCTGTACCTCACAGTCAGCAGACACATTCCAGCCAATCAGCAACAGACCCTCCCTCCCAGACCCTCCCACCTCCTGGACAGCTCACTAAGAATGCAGCTTCACAATTAATGTAAAATGGATGCTGTCCAGGAAGTGGGAGGGTCTGGGAGGGAGGGTCTGCTGCTGATTGGCTGGAATGTGTCTGCTGACTGTGAGGTACAGGGTCAAAGTTTACTCAATGATGAGTCCGTGGCGAACCGTTCGCGAACCGTTCGGGACATCACTATTTATATGACATAAAATCCATAGATCACGTTACACTGCATTGATGTCTGTGTCTTATATTGTTATTATTGATATAAAACAAAATAACAGCATTTAAAAGTAGCATTGTTATATGTAGTTCTAAAACAAAACTGGGCAGCATGCAACTAAATACACCCAGCAGTATGTGCACAACACAATTAGTGTCACTGACTAAGTTACCGCCCATAAACTGAAGACATTACTGCCCATGACAACCAATTCTGTGTCATCCTGGTGCGCATGCACATCAGCATGACCAGCTCCCACCAAGAGACATTTTAGGGAGTTGCTGTAGCACTCGCATATCTGCTTAGTGCATTTAAACATTGTACGACAGTTGGGAATTGGGAAGACTATTGGAAACTTAAGTGATACATGATCAATAAGTTTAATAAGTCTAAAAATACATAAAATTGAACATAAAAAAATAACATAAATATAAAACATAAAATAAACAATAGAACTCTGGGTACTTTGGAAAAAATATTACAAAAATAAAGTGCTCCAAATCCAGCAGTTGTGAATATTTATTGGGTGAGATTTTATTTAAACTAGTGCATTTAAGTTCACTTCACAAATCTCATTATTATTACTGCGCTATGTTTTGTGCTTACCTTTATGGCATCTTGTGTGTCGGTGATGCAGTACACGCGCAGACTGTACTCTAATGATGTACAGGAGCTCGGAGCAAAAAGAAGAATCTTGAGTCGCTTTGTGGCCGCCATATTGAGGGACTCTCCTACCAGCGCAAAGCGCCCAAGTTGCTCTGTAAATAGGTAACAGCAGCGGGACTCCATGTGACAGTAAAAGAAGTGTGATGGGCTTGCTCCATCCAGCTGCAAGACGTCCTATAAGATATAACAAAGAAAAGGAAAAACAAAAAAATACAAAAAGGGGAGTGAATTAAAAGGAAATTCGAACTATATATTCTTTGCCAACAGCATGTCCGATAATACAGAATATTTACTAAACATAATAAAAAATTCTAAATAACGAGTAATGCAATAAATAAATGCCACTGTTGTCTATATATTAAGTTATAGTGTGGTTGGCGATGAATACCCATTAGTCTTTGACTAAAAGTCAAAGTTGCATTTTTTTACAGTAGGTTTTATTATTATTAATAGTAACAATTTGACAATCGTGTATAAAAGTGACAACAAGATATTTTATTCATGTTTTATCATATATAAGTGAAGAGACTGAGAAACGGCACCTAGTGTTAATGGAGATGAAAGCATATTGTGTTTGATCAACTGGAACAAAGGAAATATATATATGTTAAAGGGGACAATATACAGGGCCGGACTGGGGATACGAAGCAGCCCTGGAAAAAAATCTATGCCAGCCCCATAAGTCATTGTGCTATGTAGGGTGTATATATATATATATATATATATATATATATATAGGCAATTGAAATAGTTGGCTGCACTCTCGGATTTCCTGAAAATGTAACTTTTATTGAAATATTTAAGAGAAGATCAATGTTTCAGTCCCTCTTGTGGACTTTCGTCAGGATCATGACGAAAGTCCACAAGAGGGACTGAACCGTTGATCTTCTCTTAAATATTTCAATAAAAGTTACATTTTCAGGAAATCCGAGAGTGCAGCCAACTATTTCCATTGCCTATATATATATATATATATATATAAATATAGGCAATGGAAATAGTTGGCTGCACACTCATGCTTACTACAGACAAGCTCACTGTACACACATGCTCACCACAGACAGGCTCCGACACACCCATGCTCCTTACAGACAAGCTCACTAACACACACACACATATGATCCCTACAGACAAGCTCACTGACACACATACAAGCTCACTAACTAGCAGGCACACACACACACAAACTCACTAGCAGGCATACACACACACACACACACAGGCTCCCTCACTAGCAGATGCGCGCACACACACACAGAGGCAGACAGTCACTGACACCCAGGCAGACAGCCACACACACACAGGCAGACAGTCATTGACACCGAGGCAAACACCCACACATACAAAGACAGGCAGACAGCCACACACATACACAGACAGACAGCCACACACTCACACACAGGCAGACAGTCACACACACACACACGCAGACAGTCACACACTCACAGACAGTCACACACTCACAGTCACACACTCAGTCAGACAGTCACACACAGACAGTCACACACTCACACAGACAGTCACACACTCACACAGACAGTCACACACTCACACAGGCAGTCACACAGACAGTCACACACTCACACAGTCACACACTCACAGGCAGTCACACACTCACACACAGTCACACACTCACAGGCAGTCACACACAGACAGTCACACACTCACACAGACAGTCACACACTCACACAGACAGTCACACACTCACACAGACAATCACACACAGTCACACACTCACACAGACAGTCACACACAGTCACACACTCACACAGACAGTCACACACTCACACAGACAATCACACACAGACAGTCACACACTCACAGGCAGTCACACACTCACAGTCACACATCACACACAGGCAGTCACACAGTCACAGGCAGTCACACACTCACACAGACAATCACACACAGGCAGTCACACACAGGCACAGACAATCACACACAGTCCCACACTCACAGGCAGTCACACACTCTCACAGACAGTCACACACAGGCAGTCACACACTCACACAGAGACAGTCACACACTCACAGGCAGTCACACAGAGAGTCACACACTGTCACACAGCACACACTCACAGGCACACAGACAGTCACACACTCACACAGACAGTCACACACAGACAGTCACACACTCACACAGACAGTCACACACTCACAGACAGTCACACACTCACACAGAGACAGTAACACACTCACAGACAGTCACACACTCACAGGCAGTCACACACTCACACAGAGACAGTCACACACTCACAGACAGTCACACACTCACAGACAGTCACACTGACCTGCTTCTTCCCTCCTGCTTGGAGCTCCTGGAGGCTGGTTGTTGGGGAAGCAGGGACTCCTTCCTGCTTCCCATGCTGCAGTCAGCCAGACCCCGCCGCACGCTAAGCCCCGCCCTGCTAAGCCCCGCCCCGTCGCACTAAGCTCCGCCCCCGTCGCATTTTTGTTTTATTTTTATGATCCCGGCCGGCCGTGTGTGAGCTGTGCCGGCAGGCTCCCCCTGCTCCCATGGGGCTCTGTGCGGCCGGAGCTGTCAGCCCAATGATTAGGGCTGTCAGACCGGCCCCAGGTGCCGCGGCCCACCGGGAAATTTCCCGGCATCCCGGTGGGCCAGTCCGGCCCTGACAATATAGTCATCAAAACAACTTAATTAAAGGACCACTATAGTGCCAGGAAAACATACTTGTTTTCCTGGCACTATAGTGCCCTGAGGGTGCCCCCACCCTCAGGGTCCCCCTCCTACCCGGCTCAGGGGAGAGGAAAGGGTTAAAAACTTACCTTTTTCCAGCGCCGGGCTGGGAGCTCTCCTCCTCTGATCCTCCTCCGTTCCTCCCATTCAGCTGAATGCGCACGCGCGGAAAGAGCTGCGCGCGCATTCAGCCGGTCGCATAGGAAAGCATTTACAATGCTTTCCTATGGACGCTTGCGTGCTCTCACTGTGATTTTCACAGTGAGAATCACGCAAGCGCCTCTAGCGGCTGTCAATGAGACAGCAGCTAGAGGAATTGGAGGAAGGATTAACCCATTTGTAAACATAGCAGTTTCTCTGAAACTGCTATGTTTATTAAAAAAATGGGTTAATCCTAGCTGGACCTGGCACCCAGACCACTTCATTAAGCTGAAGTTGTCTGGGTGCCTAGAGTGGTCCTTTAAGTAGTTCTGATGTATAGATCATGCTCCTGCAGCCTCACTGCTCAATTCTCTGCCATTTAGGAGTTAAATCACTTTGTTTATGCAGCTCTAGGCACACCTCCCTGCATGTGACTTACACAGCCTTCCTAAACCCTTCATGTAAAGAGTCATCTAATGTTTAAACTTCCTTTATTGTAAATTCTATTTTATTTGTAATTTCCTATCTACTGCTCTGTTAATAGCTTGCTAGACCCTGCAGAAGCCTGCAATTTACAGCGCAGGAGATAAAATCTTTTAAAATCTTTTAACGTAATGGGAGTGATTTGAACTGTGAAACTTCAGAGGCATGATCTATACACAAAAACTGCTTCAATAAGCATTTGGTGACTATAGTGTCCCTTTAACAACTGTCCATGCTGCAATTTGAGGGATCACAATCCTGACAAAGAGGAGTGATCAAAATTTTAATAGTACCGTCAGACACCAAGAGAATTCAACATTTTAAAACGTTTTGTAAAGGACTTGCAAATGGTTTTCTAAGAAATAACTAATATCCCAAATTAATTGAAGTGTTTGTATATGAGCAGAACAAATTTCACAAACACCTCTCATGGCATGATGATTGACAGGACTTAGAATGCAAGTAGGACATGGAAATACATATCTTATAAATACACATCTGAGGTATCTCCTTTATTTTGTTACAAAATACATTATTTATGTAGATGACTTCTTGAGCATTTCTTCAGCTGAATATAAGCACCCGGCACCCTGTAGAATTCCATGGAAAGTCCACTGAGAACTTTGCAGCCATGCATTCTGTAGTGGTTATGGTTCAATGAGTCCCTTGCCACTGTCCCACAGAATGTAGTCCAACCACTTTCAAATAGGTTGAAATTTACCTAGTCTTCCCAAAGGTCAAAAGTCAAGCTGTGACTATAACTGAGTTGAAGAACTGTATTTCCATATTGGCTATTGTAGCCTATAATTGAGAATATATAGAGAACATTTGTAAGTTAAACTATAGAACATAGAAAAGTAAATTGCACTGTACTTAATCTTGCAATGCTGAAAGGTACCATAAAAAATGCAAAAGAAAAAAAATGCCAGTTATATCTTCAACCCAATAAGAATCTGTACAATTACCAACATCTGCTTCTCATTTCGTTTTGATCTAATTACAGTATTGTTGAGCAGAGTGACTCATTAAGCATTGATACAGTTTACACACAAGAACTTTATTCTTAGCAAAATGTAATACTGGCAGAATCAGAAATGGAGTCATTTTTATAGGGTGCGATCTGTTTTCAATGGAAATTATATGGTAGAGTTGTACAAAGTGATAAAACTGTGTTCCATGAATATTAAAATGATAATCCTTATAAAGCAGTTGGGAGGAATTAAAACTATTACGTTTGGATCATTTTCATAGCTGATGAATGTAGGGAATATTCATTAAACAGGAAATGTTGGTAAACGTACAAGCATAATGCGAACGTTGCCAAACACAGGCAAGCTGTGGTTGTAGTTGAGATGGTATTTTTTTTTACTAAATCGATCACTTGGCCTAAATTTTGTAAATGGTAATTCAATGTTTAGTGAATAAATGTACGCTATTTGGACAAAAGTATTGGGAAATACCTCTTAATTATTAAATTCAGGTGATTCAATCAGTACCGTTGCCATCGGTGTACAAACTCAAGCACCTAGCCATGCAGTCTGCATCTAAAAACATTTGTGAAACTATATGGGTCGATCTGAAGAGCTAGGTGAATTCAAATGTGGTAATGTGAAAGGATGCCATGTTTGCAATAAGTCAGTTTGTGAAATTTCCCCCCTGCTAGATATTCCATGGACCAACTGTAAGTGGTATAATTGAATAGTGGAAGCATTTAGGAAGAGCAGCAACTCAGCCACGAAGTGGAAGACTACTTAAAGTCACAGAGTGTGGTCACCGACTGAGGCGCATGGTGCGTGAAAGATCGCCAATGCTCTGCTGATTCCATAACTGAAGAGTTCCAAACTTCCTCTGGCATTAATATCAGCACAAAAACTATGTGGCGGGAGCTTCATGGAATGGTTTCCTTGTCCAAGCAGCTGCTTGCAAGCCTCACATCAATAAGCACAATGCCCAGCGTCGGATCAAGTAGTGTAAAGCAAGGCACCACTGGGCTCTGGATCAGGTGTGATGAATCCTGCTTCTCTGTTTGGCAATCTCATGGGCTTGGCAGATACCCGTAGTACATTACCTGCCTGACTGCATTTTGCCAACTGTAAAGTTTGGTGGAGGGGAGATAATGGTATGGGGCTATTTTAAAGTGGTAGGGCTAGGCCCCTTACTTCCAGTGAAGGGAAACTTTATGCTTCAGCATACTAAGACATTTTGTACAATGCTATGCTTCCAGCTTTGTGGAATCAGTTCAAGGAAATCCCCTTTTGTATTCCAGTATGCCTATGCCCACACTGCACAAAAGAAGGTCCATAAAGACACGGTTGGATACGTTTGGTGTGGAAGAACTTGACTGGCCCTCACAGAGCCCTGATCTCAACCCCCATCATACATGTTTGGGATGAACTGGAACAGAGATCGAAAGCCATGAATGGGCAACAATTCCCTCAGAAACAACTCGAAAATATTGTGGAAAGCCTTCCCAGATGGATGGAAGCTGTCAGAGCTGCAAAGGGGGGCAAACTACATATTACTGTCCATGTATTTAAAATGTGAAGGTCCCTGTTGGTGTACTGTAAAGCTTAGGTGTCCCAATTTCTTTTGTACATATAGTGTATCTGTGAACAAGACAAAACATTGTGTGAAGATTTGTGAATGACAGAAAAACTAGAATAGTCACAACATAAGCACATTAAAGGAACACTTTAGTGTTAGGAATACAAACACTGCAGCGTTGGAGATACAGTTTAGGTCCCCAGAGTAAAGTAAAAAGGTTTTAAACCTAACTTTTCTTAATCGTTCAGTCAGTCTCTTTGTGACTAGACCATTGAGAGAGAGTGTGACAGCAGCTAATCATGACAAAGGTATAGAAAAAAGTTATAAAAATGAGATCTACATAGAAGATAAAAGGAATGAAGAGACTTGGGGGATAGGTTGAATAAAGATTTTCCGGCAAAATAAGTAAAAAAAATAAGAAAGAAAGAAATAGTGAACTAGGCAGATATAGCTATGGTAAATCAGTCAAATAATTATCTCCGCCTGGTGTATTTAAAACATAAACCTATAATAACTACCTATCACCGGTGAGTATGCAATATTACAAATAACCACTAGTCACTGCCAGCCTTTTTTTCAACTTGACATTATGAATCTACAGAGAACCTTTTTATTTCTGCATCCCTGATACGCAAATACCAGTATATTAATCTTCAGCCGGCTCTACAAACACATTGGCCAAGGGACCGATCATATTCATGAAAAGGTTTTTGATCACAACACAGTCTCAATCTACCTGGTTTTATTGGCTTAAAACCAACCAAAGGACCGGACATCTATATAGTGCGGCTTGGGAACTCAAATTCTATTATACTGACTGACAACTACCATAGGGACAAACATCATGCAAATTTACAGCTCCCATTTACACCAGGTATTGGATGATAAAACGAACAGCTGCCATGTTATCAATAAGTCAACTGCAAACACCTAGCAAAAGCCTGATGAAGAATAAAAATAACTGTATTCCAAAACCAGAAAAGAGAAATAGCGCCACCTATGGAGAACACTCTGCATTGTCCATTTATATCTCAACACAGAATGGAGCCAAGACCTGATTTTCACAAAGATATATAGCATTAGTAATTCTAACCACAGTCTGCCCTGCAGGTTATTGCTTTTCATATTATCCTGTTTGCACTTGGTAAATTTGTAAAAATACAAAACCACTGACCAAGCAATGTTATTATGAAATTAATACAGTGGCTGAAACTAAGCTGTTGCTTCAATTTTCCACGGCACAAATAATATTTTCTGGATAAAAGAACAGTGTCCCGGCCATGTATGGCTTAATTATGGGGATCGTCAGGGATCACCGAGTCCGAATAAACTATGATTCAATCTGTTTCAGCTTTGTCACTGAGACAATGGAAGAAACAATGTCCTGTAGGCATAATCTGGAAAGCCCTTAGTCGGAACTTGCAGTAATGTGAAATTTGTATTGTGCTTTTCACATGAGATATGTGATTACATGTAATGTGCCTGAGCAGATACTTCATAAAAATGTAAAAACATAATTGGCCACAGTCCATCCTTATATTACTATGCAATGGAATAGAAGGGGAATTGGAGACAGAAGAGAGGCGTCTGACAAAAGGCCAAGAACTTGCACAGACCTTTTTAACAGTGCTACAGTCACACCACACAACCACACAAAATTCTACAAAAGATGCTCCTGATTCATGAAAGACCAGACTTGACGGTCCAAAGACTAGTCACTAAATACCTAATAAATAATTAGAAATAAAAAACCTACACCAGGCTGGCAGTGCCATGTTTGTACCTGGTGTCCTCACCAAGTAATTAGTAAAACCACTTTAGAATGGTTTGACAATTGGGTCTCGAAGAAGGTTCAGGTCACCTCGACTGAGTAGCTCTCCTTTGCTTAGCTCATTGAAGACTTTTCCTGCAGGTGTAGATGTGATGTGCAGCGGGCCCCTCAGGGACCCAGGTTGGATGCCACACTGTTCTACAAAAGTTTGACAAATTACTGTGGAAGGGTGCCAGGAAAAATGTGAAAGTGTGCTCTAGTAGTTGTGGTGCATGGGGTCTTTCTTTAAGCAATTGCGTTTAGTCACTTTATCCATTAAATTATGCATTCAGATATGTATTAGGCACAATTCATAAAAGTTTGTTTTGGAAATTATGAAAATATCAGCACTATTGCTTGCTGTGATTGACTATGGTGGAATAAACCTATTTCCTCTTCGTGATCCTGACAAAGGAGACGGAGAAAGAATAAATAAACTCTTATTGTGGATTACAAGCAAATATGTGGTAAACAATGCTTTCAAAATCAATTGATGAAGATTAATCTGGTACAGGTACAAAACTCAGAAAAAGGAACAGAAGTTGCAGGCTTTGATGGGACGTTGAGTGTGATGGCCTTACTAGAGAGGTGGATGCGTCTATCAGGTTGAGTATTTACAGCCATGTAGCCAGTATTTTAAACTGCAATTTGTTTATATGAGCTGATAGTAAAAGTCCATCACATCAGTGATATTTCACCATTCATATAAAAGAAAATGTAGGAACCTCAGTAATCTCCTGTATCACCTATCTACTGCATCACCTAACACAAACTGTATGCAGGAAATGCACATTTTGTATACACAAAATCTCGTAGTCTGATACAATAGAAATTAAAGGGACACTATAGTCACCTGAACAACTTTAGCTTAATGAAGCAGTTTTGGTGTATAGAGCATGCCCTTGCAGCCTCACTACTCAATCCTCTGCCATTTAGGAGTTAAATCCCTTTGTTTATGAACCCTAGTCACACCTCCCTGCATGTGACTTGCACAGCCTTCCATAAACACTTCCTGTAAAGAGAGCCCTATTTAGGCTTTCTTTATTGCAAGTTCTGTTTAATTAAGATTTTCTTATCCCCTGCTATGTTAATAGCTTGCTAGACCCTGCAAGAGCCTCCTGTATGTGATTAAAGTTCAATTTAGAGATTGAGATACAATTATTTAAGGTAAATTACATCTGTTTGAAAGTGAAACCAGTTTTTTTTTCATGCAGGCTCTGTCAATCATAGCCAGGGGAGGTGTGGCTAGGGCTGCATAAACAGAAACAAAGTGATTTAACTCCTAAATGACAGTGAATTGAGCAGTGAAATTGCAGGGGAATGATCTATACACTAAAACTGCTTTATTTAGCTAAAGTAATTTAGGTGACTATAGTGTTCCTTTAAGAAAAAGAAAAGGGTTTAATGATGGTAATTCTTTAATGGGTTTTTGACTCTTATCAGTTGTTGTTTCTCATTGTATTAAAAATAATTCCATGTACAGAGTTCAAAAGAAGAAAATGTGACCTGATATTGTCGGTACAGCTGTCGTTATCCTAAACCTTAAACTTGTCACCAGAGAATCAAAGTGATGCGTAGTCTAACATCAGATGGAAGGTTCATTTGGCTGTTGTATTTTATAAAAGATTCTACACTTGGGCATCTTTATAATTTACTAAATCCTGTCATCCAAAAATAAACAGCGTTGTCAGACTACACTTTGACTCTATAGATCTCCTTTCATAAACTAATGATATAGCACAGAGTGTGATTTGGTTAGTTTTTAATGTGACCATTGCACACCATGTCATGAGTTCCATTTTACCATCCAAACAAAAGGGTCACCATTAAGAATCAATCCAGGAACGTATTAATGGCCTACACAAATCACAATCTAATTATAAAGAAAGAATATTTAATAAGAATTATCCCACTGAGATACCCAAATCTTTTGATCGTGGAATAAAGCAAAGATGTTTTTTCTACTTCACGTAGACTTTTAATAATAAGATAAAAAAGATAAGCAAGCTTATTTTAATCACCTATGAAGCACAATTAAATTCCGAACACTTTTATCATGTGCTCTGTGGCTGGTTTCCTTCACATATGATCCCGGTTTAATAATAAAGTGAAAAAAATAAAATAAGATTAGAGATAGCAGGAAAAGTTCAAGGGAGAACATTAGTTCCACGAAAGGGATATTTAAAAAGAAAATTAAAAAATTAATAGCGAAGGTCATCCTTCCCATCTTCACCTTTACCATGGTGAATCATGGTAATCGGAGAACAGCTTTATTATAGGGCTTTTACTGGCTGGGATTAGAAAACAAATCAAATCCAGCATGATAAAGATGTTTAAAGCCAATGTTACACTAGGATGGTTTAAAGGGACATGTTAAGCACCATAACAACATAAACTTGTTGCATAGGTTACAATGCAAGAGGGTCCCCAAACCTGGTTTTACCAAAAGGCAGACTAGGCAGCTGCCCACAGAAACTTGTCTATTAGAGGCACCGACCCTGGATACAAATCTATTTTTTGTTATTTTCATATATATTTTAATTTTTAGACGTAATTGCATTTTTTTCATTTATGGACGGATGATGCAAGAAATACAGTATACTTCCTGACTGTTGTGTGTCCTCTTAATGTCCCTACAGCTATTTGAATGGTTACTATAAGCGTATTAGCAGTTCCATGTATCAGACCTAATCAATGCAACTGCTCCTGGTAGTTGATAAGATGAAATGGGACAAAATCAACCTCCCACAACAGAAAAAGAGGTTCCAAAATAGTGGCATCATTTTATGGTCTAAAACATGGGCCCTCAAAATCCGGCCCAACAGATGTTGCTGGACTACAACTCCCATGATTCTTTGAGTTACTTAGATAGCCAGAGAATCATGGGAGTTGTAGTTCAGCAACATCTGGGGGGCCGGAGTTTGAGGACCCATGGTCTAAAAGAAACTCTATGCTGCTCTGTGGATAGGAAGTGGTTATAGGAACTGGTTTTTTTCTACTACATCATTTTTTTTTGTTATTTTATCTACATAATACGTAAAAAATGAGGTTTATTTCCAACCCAGAGTGCCGCTTTGCATTGTCAAATGTTTTGTTTGCGAAAATCATTTATAAAATCCTTAATGAAATTAATTTTACATTCAGTTTTTAAAACCACAGAATGTGAAAAATGCTTGGTTACATGATGGGCATTGTGTGCTGTTGGAATAAGCTCTTGGTCTGTCTCAGAGATTACGCTTTTCACAATCCAGTTCATATTAACATATAGGGATGCACAGTCATGCTGAGTAATGTGCAGTTAATGATGCAATGGCTCTTTAGTGTGCCGAATGAGGAGGATTAAATCAGTCTGTACACAACGAACATATGAATTATTATTTGGTTTCCATGGGACATGTTATGTGCTTCTCCCAATTTACACATTTTGCAAACACAGTGCCCTCTAGCAGTGCAAGAGCGAACAGCATAAATAAAAGCTGCAGTATACGCTGAACAGCCACAACAGGAAAAGTGAATAGCATTGATTATATCATTACAATGGAACCTGTCAAGGGGTGGGATATATTAGGCAGCAAGTGAACAGTCTGTTCTTGAATTTCATGTGTTGGAAGCAGGAAAAATGGACAAGGGAAACAAGTGACTATAACACAGGTCAAATAGTGATGGTTAGATGACTGTGTCAGAGCATCTCCATAACAGTGGTTAGTACCTACCAAAAGTGGTGCAAGGAAGGACAACCAGCCTTAAGATCATGGGTGCACAAGACTCATTAATGCACGTGGGGGGCTACTGTAGCTCAAATTTCTGTAAAACAGTTTGTTGCGAATGGGGCTAGGTAGCCACAGATTGGTCAGAGTGCTCATGATGTCCACCACCGAAAGCACCTTCAGTGGGGCAATGTAAGACGATTGCCTGTTCTGATGAATTAAGTTTTTGTTAGGTTAGGTGGATGACTGGGTGCATGTGCGTTACTTGTGGAAGAGATGGCAGCAGGATGCACTACGGGAAAAGGGCAGGTAGGCAGGCAAGGGCAGTGTTTTGCTCTGGACAATGTTCTTCTGGGAAACCTAGGGTCCTGGCATTCATGTGGATGTTACTTTGACACATACCAGCTACCTACTTTGTTGCAAAAACATACGCCCTTTCATGATGTAATGTTCCCTGATGGCAGTGGCCTGTTGGAGCAGGATAATGCACTCTGCCACACTGCATAAAATGTTCAGGAATGGATTGAGGAACATGACAAAGAGATTAAGGTGTTTCCTTGGCCTCCAAATTTCCAAGATCCCAATCCGTTTAAGCAACTGTGAGATGTTCTGAAACAACAAATCCGATCCATGGAGGACCCACCTCGCTACTTGCAGAACTTAAAGGATCTGCTGCTAATGTGATGGTGCCAGATACCACAAGACCTCCAACGAGCCCATGCCTTGACATGTCAGAGCTGTTTTGGCAGCACAAGGGTGACCTACACAATATTAGGCAGGTGGTTTTAATGTTGTGGCTGATCAGTGTATTTATGTAGTACATTTTGAGTGCATGGCAAAAGTAATTTCTAGGGAAATCTGTGTTTTTCTGTAATTCATTAGGGGGTTACATATAAAATTTTTTATGTATTTGCTTTATCAAGTTTGCACTAGTTTTGTGCTTTTGCACCATTTAAAAAATAAAAAAAAATTGTTACTCCACCACATTGATAACTTTATTTCCTCTTTCTGTATAGTGTGCCAACATAAACATATTTTTGCAACTTATTATTCTTCTTTCTGAATTGTTTCTCTTTTTTTCTGTTAATTTTACCATTTATTACAGTTGCGGAAAATATCGGGAAAAAAGGCAAACCTCTTTCTTATGCATTGGAAGCAAAACATTTGTGAACCAAAACAAAGAACAAAAATAGAACAGGAAAATTAAGTGATGGAAGAGGCACAGTAAGGAATATTTTGGCACAAGTAGAAATGCATCAGAAAACCAGCCAGAACTGAGCTCAAAGCTTTTTATACATAACATGTACACAATATAACACGTTGGTTGTGGTGTCTGCTGGTTGCCAGACTCACACAAGTCTGTCTGCACTCTGGTCAAACTAGGATTTAGTCCCTAAATGTGGAATTGAGCAAAGGTTACACAGAAAATGTGAATTTAATGCCAACATTGCCATATTAGCTTTTTCAGCTTGGATATTTAGTTATTCCCACATTACATTCTCGTCTCTATGCCTTACCTCCCAGGTTCCTTCACAAGACTGTTTCTTAAGACGCACAGTCCAATTCTCAGGGTTGGCTTCCACACAGTGATCCATTGACAAGATGACAGGCTGCGTAAGCAGGACTCCTGGTGGTCCACAGCTGACGACGGGTCCCAAAAGCGTCTGGCAGCCAGCTAGAGGTAACCTCAAAGGGGGAAGAAGTAAAAGGTGTGAGATGTGATTGCAACTGTTGATAACACTGAAATTGGTTATGAGCAATCACATGGGATGTCAGATGGAATGTCATGATTTGTAGATATTACAGCATACATTAATATTAATCACCCTTTATTGTTATACACAAAAATAGAAAAAAAAATGCAAAAAGATACTTATGTACAAAAATGTCCCAGAAAGGTGCAAAACTCTGCAAAATACTGTACCAACACAAACAGCCTTATTCAATGCCATTTCTTGAAAACAATACAGCATTATCGCAATAAGATCTACATCTTTGTAGGACATGGATCATTCCCCTAGTCTTTCATAAGACTACCGATCAGATATTATAACAATACATCAGATATTATAACTATAACAACCCATCAGATATTATAACAATCCATCAGATATTATAACTATAACAACCCGTCAGATTTTACAACTATAACTACCCATCATATTTTATAACTATAACTATATTACCCATCAACTACTATCAAAAGGAGTTAGTGTATTATGCATAAAACATTAAAGAACAAATTACTGTAGTGGTTGTGTTGCCTAGATTGTCTGAGTGCTGTCCCTGAGTTAATGTAAAACTGTGTACAAATGATAACAGAGGATTAGCCCATCACTTTAAGCCAATCAATTATGAGGTCAAGTTCAGGTTGGGCAAAGCTGACACTGAGTTATCAATGTCGCCATGGAACGTACAATCTCCGCATGCCCGAAGAGTCCCTATATATGTCAAACTATTCCTAAACAGTTTGACATTAAACCGGGAGATGGCACCTGGATACTCTAGGCATTCAAACTGATACACTGAGCTTTAGTGGTTATGTTACTTAGTATGTCCCCTTAAGAGTGTCAAGATACCTACCTCACATCCTCCTGTTTGTGTAGCGTTAGGTAGATTTCATAGATTTTTCCTCGCGGAATTGCATCTGGAGGTATGAGTAGGCTGAGACCTATGAGAAAATTATTAATAATATATTCGTATTCTTGGTATATGGGGAGTGTTAAGAAAAGTCATTGTGAAAGATTGGTGACATCAGAATTAATTTTAAATAATATAACTTGTCTGTCTTTCAAGTGCTCGTCTAACTGCCTTGTCTGTGAACTGTTCTGGATGTTGATTTTCATATAAAGTCTAATGAAGTATAAAGGAACAACACTGTGTGACATCTAAAAATGTGAAAATGGTAATATTTTTAGATTTGCATTTAACAAAAACAGTACCGTTTTTTATTTACATACAAAATTCTAAGAGTGAAAAAAAAACAACCCATGGAAAACATTAATGGCATTCCAAAATGTCTACGAGTCCCAGGTATTTAGTTTCTTTATGGTCAGTTTGTTCACTACAATGTAATAGAGATATATAGGTTCAAATAGTTTCAGAACGGTCATCTTTGTTACTTGATCTCAGGTAGATAATGAGTGTTATGGGCTTCCTGCAAATAAATCTGCCCCTACAAAATTTGCACCCTCAAGTGCAATTATTAGGTACGGTCCAATGGAACATCAACATTGCAGTTGGGGTAAACTCCCTTTGTTGAACTTAAAACTTGATAGTACCATCTCTTTATAGGTTTAAAATTTATAAGATCCAATAACATTGGAACAGGTGGCCACACCGGGAAGGAAAATGTTGTCTTTAAGAACATCTGTCTATTCCCTCCCTGCTATGTTCTGCTATATAGCACTTTTTATCATTTCAATTGCTTCTCTAAATCATTTTTCCTCTAAAGGAAAACACATTCTTCATATTATTTTGGTAGCAATTTCAGCTACTTGGCAATGTGCCCAGAATGATCTTTGTACAATTACTTTGAATACAAGGAAATCTAAATACATTGCTGGGGTAAGAATCTCTCGAACAATGTAACTAATGCATGTCCGCAACATGAATTCCAGGAATACATTTGTAGTATAGATCTATATTTGTAAACCTCTAGACAGCAGTATATTAAGACTAAAATTCCAAAATGGAACACTGCTGAAAATCAGTATATTAAGACTCACATTAACATTCAAAAACGTAATATTGCTGAGACTATTTGGTAGATGTCTTCAACCATTGGATGACTGGTGTATTGTGTTTTATTTTGTGAGAGCTGTGTTATTTCAGTTGATCGCTGCAGAGAGGAAGCTGGTAAAGTAACCATCAACTATAGTGGGTGACTGTGACGTTTGGATCCGCATCTGAAGTGGCCATAACACAAGCGCAAAAAAATCCTCTGGTTTACCTGTGTTTGGGATTCTCAGACGTCCGCCTAGAAAATTAAAGGTGCCATATGCCATGTTACTGGCTCCACGTGGCAAAGTGCGGAAGTAGCTCTGGGTGGAGAGTCGTGGTAAGGTGTGGCTGTGCTCCCTTGGTATTCCAGGACCCATAGGGGGGAGAAGGTGCCCATTGGTTAGTTGGAACTTATTGCCACCATCCTGTCGAAGGCACAAGGATCCCTGATATGTCATGGTGGCTGTGCTGAGATCAGGCTGAATGGTCAACAAATGAGCCTGGCCTAGGGAAAAAAATGGAATATGTATTTTTGTCTACATTTTTCCATCGAAATTGGATGTACCCAAGAGTTTATTCAAATGGGAGCATATAACAGATAATAAATAAATAAAATATATTAAATTAGTCATTGAAGTTCTAGTCTGCTGTAGTTAGAAAAAGACAAGTTAGTGGACGTTTGGTGGAAGGTGTCAATGAAAATCTCTCCAGAGATGCTAGATAAATATGGATATAGTGATCAGGGAGGGATGGGGCTCAAAATCACTGATATATACTGTAGGTTTTACTTAAAAAAGTGTCATCACACATTATCTAATGTTATGATCATTTTATATTCTGCAGTTTTCACAATTACTTTTAAGTACATACACATGTGTGACACAAATTGATACGATGGCTACTTGTTAAGGTATACATCAACTTATTTATATAATGTGATATATTAAGTGTTAGCACTTAGTGTGAATTCTCTTTCTTTTTGGAATATATTTATAAATATCCTGATAATGTATGCATGTTATGCATAAACCATTATTACATAATTTCATTTAGATGACAGATCTGCATGTTCTGCCTAATATATTACACTTAAGGGTGTCTATGATTAAAGATTTGATGAATGATATGTATAAGACTTTACATTATTCAATAAACTGGAGATTATTAGAAATTGACCAGGGGATCGCAGTTTTAAGATAACATAGATGGTATGGAAATATTTTGCTAGGTTTCTGTTTTGCACTATAAATTTTAATGCCCCAGTCAAAGATTTAGAAATTCTAGTTTAGCGAGTGTTCTCTTTTACACATATACTTATGAATAAAGTTTTGTGAAATACAATTTTGAATAGTAAACATTTTTTCTCCACTCAATTTCCTTTTTTGGCAACACACTGTGTCCTTGAAACAGGCTATATTATTTTTTTCATTTCCTTCCCTATTTTATTAATTTATTTGTATCATGTTAGTGCTAGTCTGATATCTACCATGATGTTTGCCAACTTTTTAATGTGGCATGAACACGACTCCGAAATGAATTTTAGAGTGCTAGATATTATTAGAAAAAATATTGGGTAATATAGAAGACTTTTTAGGAGTATGGGTGCCTTTTAAAAACACTTAAAAAGGTTTAAAGAAGCACAGTCTCTACATAGGATTTTTTATTTCATGTTAATTTTCTTCTATATTTAACAATTACGTGTTTATGAGGTCTGATGAATTACATTAAATACAGAATCACAACACTGTATTTAGCTCCCTCCTAGGAGAGACCTTGGTTCCCCTTTAAATATTATTATAAACGCTACTCAATTCTGTCATTGAACAATGTTTTATTTCTCGTCCAATGCAAGTTTTGCCCTGGATGTGCCAAGACTGAACTGGATTGTGATGCCAATTGGTAATCTTTAATATACATTTACAAGAAAATTGACCACCATATCTAAAAAAGTGAACACAAGTAAGAGGTGATTGCCAGTGTTTTCAAATATGTAATTTCTAAAGAAGTGATGGCATCCCTTTAATTCACAGAAGAACTAGAAGAAGGCAGACAGTGATACAAACGTTGCTTTTAAAGCCACACAAGGTCTTCCTCAGGATTCTATCAACAAGCTTCCTTACAGAGACCCAAATGTCAAAGAGCCCTATATGTTTTGGTGAATTCTCAGCCAATTTTGTTAGATTTGGAGATTAGAGTCAGTTTTTATAGTGGTTGCATATGCATTATATATCCATATAATGCAACACAAGCCCATGTGTTTTCATCAAAGTTAGATCTTTTCAGCTTTTTAACTGATCTATAGCATGTGCTGTGTGGGTGTAATCTAACTCCTATATGTATTGCATTGAATGTTTTGGTTATTTAGGCAATTGATAAAGGATTGTGTTGATGAGTGCTTCCCTTTTTATCCTTTTTTTATATATAACAAAGTGTGAGTTTTATGCAATTAGAAAATGAGAAGGGTATTTTCTTCCAAACAAAATAAAAGTGATGGTGAAATGTTAAGTGATTATCTTTACATAAAAAAAAAATTACACAAATGTGTGTTAGCTCATCTGTAAATTATGAGTCAAGTAGTTGGACAGTAACTGCAGCGACAACAATTGCTTGAGCGTAAGTGTGTTTAATAGTACTAGCGTCAACATGATATTGTTTATACTGTAAGCTTACTTGAGTTCCAATGCCGAACGTATTTCATCATTATTAATTGTACTTTTTGTTAAGCTACCCTGCAGTGATGTGGTATACATTGGTACTTTAGAGATAAAAATAACCACAAATAATATCATCACTATTTATCATATAATTATATGAGCTGGTTTGGATGTTGTTGTGTTATACCTGAATATGAAACTTAGTGTTTTCTTCATCTGCATTTATGAATTTAATCCATCATTGCAGAGAGAAATTAAGCAAATGGTAATGCCATTTTCTACCATTAAAGTAAGGCCATGCCAGGTTAAACGGAATGCATTTTCATGATTTTCATTCAAGAAACGCCAAACAACTAATTATCGTTCTCATAAAAATTTTAATCTCTTCCAACCATTAGGACATTCCATGCAGTCCTCCACAGACTGGTATTTAATGTCAAGGTGACATGGAACATCCTGGCATTTTTGTGTGTGCAAGGTAAAAACTAGAGGGTTTACTCTTATCACACCAGAGAGACCCAAGAATCATTTGATATCTAAGGCTGCCCTATGTCAGCTAGGGCCATATTTGTGGCCCCACACTGACCCATGAGCTGTATGCAACGCTCAAACTGAGCACTGTGTACTGTCCTTTAAATAAATTTAAATCCTGACCAGAATGACTTAATGTGGGCAGGAGATGCCCAGAATGTGATTGACAATTGACAGGGAGAGCACGCAGGAGCTGCAGCATGAAAGGGAGATCTCCATCTCATTCTACAATCATCCAGTAAAGCGTGCTGACAGAGCCTTATGTACAGTGTAAGTTAGCAAATCCCTCTGCTGGTGTCACAACTGATGTCATCAGAGGGAACCCTTTTGTGTTAAGGTTTAGGGCTAGTTTTAGAGTAGGTTTAGGGTTATAGTTAAATGTAGAGTTAGGTAAGGATTAATGCTATCGTATGGTCAGTGCTGTTTTATGGATAGGTATAGTGTAGGGTCAAGATTAGTACAGTTAAGGTAGGTGCACAATTAAGAGTAAATGTAAGAATAGGGCTAGCAAAAATATTTAGATCCTAGACATATGAAACATTTACCAATCAGGACTAAAATGTGAATCTATTGTAACTTATCTTTCTTTAGTTGCACTTGATGTTAAAATTTATCATAAGCAAAAACTGTGGTGAAAAAAATAGTTTTTCAACTTTTTAACATTTTATTCATACTTAATATTGTGTTATGAATCCATGATTATAGCATATTAAAATAATGCAATAATGCAATGTCTGTTCTTTAAAAGACAATATATAATATGTATGGGTGCACATGAGAAACCATCAAACTAGGATGGAACAAATACATAATACAAATTCTAGTTTTTATTTTGGGTCCGACGTGGACAATTGCTTCTGTCCTCCGGGTTAATAATATTCTGCCGTGTTATTTATTTTTCAGCTGTTTATTAAAGTAACTGGTGTCTTGGCAAATTTGGCCTCACCTGCTTTGCCAGGCTTGAGACTAACAGGCTGGAATGCAGCGGTAAGAATGGAGGAATCAGCGACATCTGCATCCAGACCTTCTTTCCGGCGCCAACACACCAATATCACTGCCAACAGCAGCACTAGAAACACTGCCACTGCCACCACTCCCACGTACATTGCCACGTCTTCAGGAGCACCCACAGCTGCACCACCCAATGTAAGAGAAAAAAAAAGAAAAGAAGACTAACTCATGCGCAGTAGGTCAGTGAAATGAATATTTTGTGTCAGCGTAAACATTGGCATTCATGCAGTTACGTTGTGGATTTGCAACATTTTTCTAAAACATTTTGTATCAAACATCACCCAATAAAAGCGTGCACTGCTGTCAGACAGACATGAATGTAGCAGACTTTTTTCTAATTTATTGACTATTCCTCAACTAATTCTAATTCTTTCCACAGGGTTTCAGTATTATTTTCATCGTAAATATTAAATTCCGAGATTAGTTGAAGCTTACTTGATGGATACACATCAAGTCCGTCTAATGGGCTATCAAATGCAAAGTCTGCGCACTATAACCACTGCAGCTCATTAAAGCAATTATGGTGCAAAACGATTTTGGACACTGCCCCCGCACACATTTTACTGTCATATTGCATCATATATCCAGCCTTGGCAATGAGAGGCTGTGATCACTGGGCTAATTGCCTTGAGGTTGGTCCATGTGGCAGGCAAGAGGCTAGGCTTAAGGTGACAGGAGACCTGCTGTTTGGCAAAATGATCAAAAGTGGGTCAAATTCTCTGAGTTACAATAAGCTGAAGTGGTCATGGTGTTGAAAATGCCCTTTTTATGCTATTGCCTTAATGATGTGCAGGTGTGTACACATTAGCTTGCACTTACAAGGCCCAACTTTAAATGCCCAACAAAATAAGTTATTTTTGAGAAGAAAACAGTTAATGTGCTGCAAATTACACATATATCAAAGGCCTGAATCGCCAGTAGTGTTTATCGCCATGCATCTGTCAGTGTTATTCACGGAAGTGAGAATTCAAAGTGAATTTCAAATTTAAGGTCAAAATAGACGAACTGCAAAAATCATCTAAGTCAGCAAAGCTTTTAGTTCAGCTACTCTGGCCTTACTTGTGAAATTCACTTTCAATTCTGTCTAAATTCTCACTTTAGTAAATAACTCCATGTGTAACACATTATCCATAAACCTTGTGAATACCCAGACCGCAGCAGAAATGTACATCACTGTACAACAAACCCTGTTTATCAGCTCATACATGTCAACAGTACGAGCAATATTTTCTACTACAACTCCCATATTTATTTTTTGCTGGCTGAGAACTGTGGCAGTTGTAGTCCAAGAATCCCAAGGGAGATTCAGCACCAGCGGTCTACAGTTTTTTTATACATTGTGATGTAAATGAGACAGTCAAATGGACATAAGATCCACCTGCAGAGCAGCCATGCTGATTAATTAAGACCCATTCCTTTAAGATATATGAGTCTGCAGTGCAATGGTTTAATAAATGCATAGTATTCTCAAGTGACACACGTAAGAGTCACACAAGGTCATGGGAGTCTATTGCATCTTAGTCATGTACATACCTACATTTGACTTTACAATGTTCAAAGGGATGGTTACAGCTGCGTGGAAAAAAAATGTATTAGCTCATAGAACAAAAATCAACATTTCAGGTCCCAGGAGACCTTAATCAGGATTAAAAAATTTAAAGGGGCAATTAATTATTCTCTGAAATTTTATAAAATCTTTCACTGCAGCAGAGGTTACTGCAGAGGTCAGCCGTATATTGCTGCTTTCAAAGAGGAGGCTTTTCACCTCTTCTGCTTAAAATTAAATAAATGTTCTCATGCAAAGGAGAAATTGATGCATGGCCTACAGGTAAACACACGTGATGAGCTGAGCCACATGCAAATCATTAGTCCAGATAGCCATATCCATGGTGTGTGGCTCAATCCACAAGATCCACATTTATAGGTAGCAACAAATTGAAGAATAATTTAGAAGTGAATTGAGCTACACAATTTTGCACCAATGGCTTACACTGACAGTGTATCCAATCAATGTGCCTTATTACATTTGAAATCATAAAAAAAAGAGAGACCCATCTGAGATTCCAAATGGAAGAGAAAATACACCCCTAGAAGATTAATTTTGCATAACTTATTTTACATCTAATTTCCGTTAGTATACAAATTTTAGAAAAATGTTTATCACAATGGATTTAAAAATATTAAGGTAAAAATAAATTATGGCAATGCCAAAACAAATTGCTAAACCTGTTATTGCCAAGTATTTTAATAAAAAATTATACATAAAATTAATTAAAAACCAGGGATGCAAAACCAGATCATAAAGTAACAGCGAGGTTTAGTTTAGAATACATTTCAAGTTACCGTACCTAACAATAAACATTATGTACATTTCTTGAATTTTTATTTTTATTTATATTTTTTTGCTCATACTTTGCATAACTTTTGGGGCATATTTAGATAGACATTAAAGAGCCATAGGTGGTTCAGGATTATTAGTATAGAAACCCAAATAATATTTGTACCATACAATAGCTGTAACTAAATTGGTGAGATACCCATTTTATCGTCTGGTATTTTGAATGCAGATTCCCACAATGGCAGCAGAATGGAAAGATTCTGAATACTTTTTTTCCCCCTAAATGCTTCCCAGCACCCTATTTCACTTTTTTGGATACTATTCAGGAGTCCTGACTACAGATCTCTGTGCAGACATCTGTACAGATCACAGGGAGAAGGTATGGCCATCCGATAATTTACAATCTCTCTGTAAAGGGAATGACTAGAGTTCTAAAAGTGCAATTACCTTTTCCATCAAGTAAGACCTACGGTGGAGTTGGGGATCAAACTATAGGGGGTTCTTGAAATATATACTTCTTTTTTTTTTTGTTCTTGTAATATATTTTACATTGTATTGCAACTCAGTACAAAAAAACAAAAAACAAACAGCTACACATAAACACTTGATCACAGGGCCGGACTGGGAGAAAAATTCGGCCCGGGCATTTTTTTAACACAGCGGCCCACTAAAAAGGGGGCGGGGCAGAGGAGGTGTGTTTTGTCATCACCAATGACAAACATGCCTCCTCTCAAAGTGAGCATGTTGGTTCAATGCTCTTCCAGGGCAGACCATGCGCAGAGCTCTGATGAAGAGCTCTAGCATGAGAAAAAAGTCCTGTATTTGTTCTGCACAGTGCAAGCAAATTTAATAACATGCTTGCACTGTGTTTCCTTGCAACTTGTCTCTGGTGTCTCTATAAATGGATACCAGGAGACAAAAGGCCAGGAAAGAGTATTGTGCATGTGTTTGGAGCCTGCTTGTGGTATTGCGTGTGTGTAGAGTGAGCTGGTCGTGGTGTGGTATTGTGTAATAAGGTCGGTTTTAGTCGTGTTGTGTTTGTGGTGTAATGTGATGGATATGTGGCTCAGGGACCCCCTCCCGCCCGGCTCTGGAAAGGGGTTAAAACTTTTTCCAGCGCCGGGCGGGGTGCTCTCCTCTTCCGAACCACCCAGTCGGCTGGCTGCGCGCGCATTCAGCCGGTCGCATAGGAAAGCATTTGTAATGCTTTCCTATGGACGCTTGCGTGCTCTCACTGTGATTTTCACAGTGAAAAGCACGCAAGCGCCTCTAGCGGCTGTCAATGAGACAGCTGCTAGAGGCTTTGGGGGAAGGCTTAACCCATTGATAAACATAGCAGTTTCTCTGAGACTGCTATGTTTATAAAACAATGGGTTAACCCTAGAAGGACCTGGCACCAAGACCACTTCATTAAGCTGAAGTGGTCTGGGTGGCTAGAGTGGTCCTTTAAGAGTGTAGTGTGTGTGTGTGTATATATATATATATATATATATATATATATATATATATTTGGAAGTATGTGTGTGGTGCAGTGTGTTGGGGGGGTTCTGTGTGTATGTGAGGGTGCGGTGTGTGTGTGTGTGTGAGGGGTGCGGTGTGAGTGATGGGTGTGAGAGTGCCGTGTGTGAGGGTGCCGTGTGTGAGGGTGCCGTGTGTGAGGGTGCAGTGTGAGAGTGCTGTGTGAGAGAGTGCTCTGTGAGAGTGCTGTGAGAGAGTGCAGTGAGTGTGATGGGTGTGAGGGTGCTGTGAGAGAGTGCTGTGTGTGTGAAAGTGCTGTGTGTGTGAGAGTGCTGTGAGAGTGCTGAGAGTGTGCTGGGTGTGAGAGTGTTGTGTGAGAGAGTACTGTGTGTGATGGGTGTGAGAGTGCTGTGTGTGATGGGTGAGAGAGTGCTGTGTGAGAGAGTGCTGTGTGTAATGTGTGAGAGAGTGCTGTGTGTGATGGGTGAGAGTGCTGTGTGTGATGGGTGAGAGAGTGCTGTGAGAGAGGAGTGCTGTGTGTGGTGTGTGAGAGTGGTGTGTGTGATGGGTGTGAGTGCTGTGTGAGAGAGTGCTGTGTGTGATGGGTGTGAGAGTGCTGTGTGTGATGGGTGAGAGTGTTGTGTGTGATGGGTGTGAGTGCTGTGTATGATGTGTGTGAGAGTGCTGAGTGTGCTGAGTGTGAGAGTGCTGAGTGTGAGAGTGCTGTGTATGATGTGTGTGAGAGTGCTGTGTGTGAGAGTGTGTGTATGATGTGTGTGAGAGTGCTGTGTATGATGTGTGAGAGAGTGCTGTGTGTGATGGGTGTGAGAGTGCTGTGTGTGATGGGTGAGAGTGTTGTGTGTGATGGGTGTGAGAGTGCTGTGTGTGATGGGTGTGAGTGTGCTGTGTGTGATGGGTGTAAGAGTGCTGTGTGTGATGGGTGTAAGAGTGCTGTGTGTGATGGGTGTGAGAGTGCTGTGTGTGATGGGTGTAAGAGTGCTGTGTGTGATGGGTGTAAGAGTGCTGTGTGTGATGGGTGTGAGAGTGCTGTGTAGAGAGAGTGCTGTGTGTGTGATGGGTGTGAGAGTGCTGTGTGTGATGGGTGAGAGTGTTGTGTGTGATGGGTGTGAGTGCTGTGTATGATGTGTGTGAGAGTGCTGAGTGTGCTGAGTGTGAGAGTGCTGAGTGTGAGAGTGCTGTGTATGATGTGTGTGAGAGTGCTGTGTGTGAGAGTGTGTGTATGATGTGTGTGAGAGTGCTGTGTATGATGTGTGAGAGAGTGCTGTGTGTGATGGGTGTGAGAGTGCTGTGTGTGATGGGTGAGAGTGTTGTGTGTGATGGGTGTGAGAGTGCTGTGTGTGATGGGTGTGAGTGTGCTGTGTGTGATGGGTGAGAGTGTTGTGTGTGATGGGTGAGAGTGTTGTGTGTGATGGGTGAGAGTGTTGTGTGTGATGGGTGTGAGAGTGCTGTGTGTGATGGGTGAGAGTGTTGTGTGTGATGGGTGTGAGAGTGCTGTGTGTGATGGGTGTGAGTGTGCTGTGTGTGATGGGTGTAAGAGTGCTGTGTGTGATGGGTGTGAGAGTGCTGTATAAATGTTATTGTGTGTGTGGGGGGGGGGGTAAATAAAAAAATAAAATAAAAAAAAAACCAGTCATTATTCCCCCCCCCCTCCCTTCTTACCTTTAGCCTGGGAGAGGGAGGGGGGGGGGACCGGCACGCTGGCACCTGGCAGGCGGGGTGGCGGGGTTCCCTGGTGGTCCTCGTGGGTGAGTGAACTCTCGCGAGATCCGGTCGTTGCTATGGCAACGCGCCGGATCTCGCGAGAGGAACCCGGCGGAGCTGCAAATTAGAGCTCCGCCGGGTCCTCTCTCCAGCCTGGCTGGCTCCCTCCCTCCCTCCCTCCCCGCCGGCGGCCGCATGTGGGCCGGTCAGGGAGATCCTTGATCTCCCCACCGACCCGTCGTGGCAGACAGCGGGGCCGGCGCTAGGAGAGTGCCGGCCCTGCATAGACCGGCAGGGGAGATCCTGTGATCTCCCCTGCCGGCCTCGGCCCATGGCCACCGCGGCCCACCGGGCATTTGCCCGGTGTGCCCGATGGCCAGTCCGGGCCTGCTTGATCATAGTAAAGGGGTTGAGCTGGTACTTTGCTTTTGTTCAAAACAATATCCGATTTATAAACCATTACAAAAATGGAAGCCCCAATGTTCAATAACAACAGATGGCTTTTAAAAAAGAATTAATAGATACAAAAGCATTGTCTGCATGCTGCTCTCCAGTAAAATTCATTAAAAAGGGCAAATCGTTGCCAAGGAAAGTAAAGTATATTAAGTGGCTTTTAGCAGCATGTATAGCTGAGGCTAAATGTCGCAATAGCGAAGGAGAAAATAAGTCTGTGTCTGCTAAATGTCTTTCAAAAAAAGAGATCAGTCAAAGTGTTAAGCAAAAAAGTTGGGCAAGTTCTAAAATGGGAACAACTGCCATGGAAACAAATGGAATTCGCACACACACTCCACTGTTAGAACTTTTCCTGAGTTTTTTAGTGACCTCCATATAAATCTGCCCAATTTTTACAGCATGACTTATTGCCAAAGGCTAAACCAGGCCAGGATAAGGAAACTGTATGGGGAGGATAAGACGCACACCTAACATATCTTCCCATTTGAGCAATACTTACTGTGCATACAGAGCTCACTTGTACAGTTGCGGGTCTCGTTGTCAGCTCCCTGGCACTGCTGACCCCCATTCCTTGGAGGAGGCTGGGTACACTCTCTACTTCTCCAGTGGGTGCAATCCGAGGCACAGGCGGACCAGTAGCTCCACTCTGCCCATCCTCCGGTCACTGTATTGACAGCCCACCAGTAAAAACATCATCAGAGAACACTTGAGCACATCTAACTCACGCTATACATCTTAACAATTTGACTGCTACAAAATTTCCACTGTATGCAATCCACCTTCTATGCAATTCTGTCATTCACTGCTGTTCCTGTTCATTTAAAGCAAAGCGTTATCTTCCCGTGAAAAAGATACAGCTATCTTTGTCTGCTGGTCTCTCTCCAGCACAATGAAATATCTTGATCTGCCAATAATGTCTCCTCCTTTTCTTTTTACTACTTGATGCAAAGCATTCTCAACTATGTCAGCCACTGATAATAAACATACATATTTCCTTTTCCAGTCCTCTTTTATTACAAGATGCTCAGTTAACTGATCTTTTTTTCATTATCCTGGTCCATTATCTTGCTCTCCATAGCTCAGCATTTTATGGGTACGCTTGGTGTATTATAAGCAGCAATCTCTCAATCATTTTCCCCCTATTTTTGGATACACAATATTCCAATTCCCCTGTCTTATTAGTTACTCAGCAAATTAATTTCATCACACAATGGGAAAGATTTGCGTTGTGTTCTGAAAAGTGGTGCGAAGATGTAAAAGTAGAGGAGTCGCAAATGGAATGTGCACGCTGCTTCCACAGTTATTGTCCTAACTTTAGAACTTCACACCATTTTTTAGAACCCAACATGTTGATAAACCTCCCCCAGAGTTTTCTGGGCAGATTATATTACCTGGGCATAGAGTTGTACAAGCTGTTTTTTGAATGTTTTGCCCCTCGCAGAAGGATCCACCATTAAGAGGTGTGGGATTGGTGCAGCTTCGGCTCCTTTTTTGCCACCCTCTTCCACACGTCGTACTGCAAGGAGACCAGTCCGTCCAAGAGGACCACCCTCCATTTACTGGGTGGAAGAAGAAGAATTAAATGTAACAGTAGGTTGTAACTTTCAGAACCAGTGCCATCTGTTCAATGGACATGTCATATATATTTCAAATGTTGAAAAATTCCCTGTTTTTGTCACATAACAATGGTTGTTGACTACCTTCTTTGAGGACTACATTTACCCTTACCGTATACAGTGATGGCTGCAGAACTGCTTCTCCGCCGAGCCACTATATTCTTGGCCACACAAGTGTAATTCCCAGTATCAGCCAGCCGAGCCTGTCTCAGAACAAGGCTGTGGTCGGAACCAATGTAAAGGTTAGAATCCACTTCAGGGTCCAGTACTTCTTCATTTTTCAGCCATTCCACCTTGGACATGGAAAAGAAAATCATGGCAAGACAGATCAAGAATACAAGAGAGAAAGAGATGGTAGGTATACAAGCAAAAACATAGCTTGCTCTACAGTAGGTTTATTATCCAAACCCCCCATTACACCAAAACATATAAAACAATTACGTCAAGTAAGTAATTTTGACGTGTTTTAATATTTCTAATAACGTTTTTATTACGGTTGGGTTTTTACTGAATTATTTTATGGTATGTAGGGATAAAAATAATAATATTAAACATTACAGCATCTTCTTATTTGATTTGCTGTATTTTAGAGCCGACAAGAATGTTGTGAATTGAATATTGTGTGCAGGCCATATTTCTTATTAGTCAGAGTAGGCAACTGCCTACAGCAGGTATTGGCAATCTTGGGCACTCCAGATGTTTTGGATTACACCTCCCATGATGCTTTGCCAGCATTATGGGTGCATTATGGGTGTAAGAGCATTATGGGGGATGTGGTCCACAACATCTGGAGTGCCGAAGGTTCATAATTTTGAAATTCGGAACATAATGGCATACTGAAGGCAATGTGGCTATTCTAGTTTGATGGCATACTCAAGGCAATGTGGCTATTCTAGTTTGATGGCATACTCAAGGCAATGTGGCTATTCTAGTTTGCGTATTTTAGCCTCATGTTTATAATCCATTAAATAAAGAACTATAACAAAGTAATTGCCCAATTTAGACCAAAATACAATGGAAACAGCTCAATTGCACTGGTTATTTTTCAGTGCAGCTACTGTGCCCTGAGCATTATCCTGGTCAGGTCACAGTTTAGCGAATACGGCCCATTTGTTAATGGATTGCAGTTCATGGTTTAGCATTAACTCCTGGTTGTTAAAATACAATTTATCTAATCTTCTGATGGAAACATAATTCAATAATAACTTCCCAGAATGTACGTTGACTATCTCAGCCAAATCCCCCCTATATCAGACCAAGCCAGCTTGTATCCTGAAGGTTCTAAAGGAGACTTTTTTTTTTCATTACTTTAGTAAAAGCAGTTAATTGTATCATTTAATTCTGAATATCACATCTAACCTTTTAATTCCTCAAATAAATACAATCTCAGCCTATTCCGTCCTTTTTTTCTGCTAATTAATGTTAAGAAACCCAGCTGCTTATTGTTTAGTATTTCTAGAAAGTAATTCCTGTTGCTAATAATTTCACGTTCTGTATTTAAGTTTGCAGAATCTAATAATAAAGAAATAATCAGAATGTAAAAATAGCTTGCCCTCTACGTGATTTAATTCGAGTGGAAACAGTGATTGCGTCGGCTTCATATTCCCATTACAAAAAATGTGCTGTGTGCTCACTCTTCGTCTCTCCATCTGCTGTAAGGATGGTCAGACGGAGGTCAGAGGCGTAAGCGGTTTATCATTTATCTCTAAAATATCATTTTCATTGATTCTTTATTTGTGCCTGGATATTTTTTTCCTTGCACTCATTGCATTAGTAGGTCCGGCAAGACAAATTCATAAAGATCTCTCTGTTTATGTATAAATATATATATATATATTGTTTTCTGCTTGTGCTCTTTAAATTATATTTGCCGTGCGTCATTGCCTTTTTATCTCTTTTTTTTTTTTTAAAGAACATTTCTGTTTTTAAGAGAAGGAGAAAAAAAACTATGTTGTAAGCCAATGTATTCAGAACTGTTTGAACAATTAAAACCAAAGTGTTGCAGATAAGAAAGTACATTATAATATAAAGTACACTATAATAACATTTTAGATTATTATTATTTTTTTTTGCAAACTACTATTTATTAAACCATTGCTCTGTGAAATGGAGGTATAATGCCTCATTTGTATACATTTACTCACATATGGATATTTTCCCTGTTAACTTCCATTTAGACATACAGAATGGCCCCTTCCCTCCAAACAACACCTAAAGATGTGTTTTCACTATGCATTGAATAGCAATATAAACTAGAATAGTCCAATACTCTCAGAATGATTTTCACTCTGCGGAGAAACATATTTCTCTGCCAAGGCTAGATGATGAACCTCTGCATCTCTGCAGGAGGACTGTAAATGGAATTCCTCTTCTCCAACACTATGAGCTGAGATGAACAAAAGAAGGATCCGTAGCTGTTGTACAACACCACATTCTTGATTCTTTGCCAGCATGTTTGCTTTACAGAAACTTTTGGTGGTCGCATATTCTACTTGCAACTTCGTGTACAGTCCTGATATAACTGAGAATTCATTGTGTATAGTTCCACTGTGATTTAAAGGGTAGCACTTCATTGCTCCCACTATTAGTTGGGATATGACCGCTATTATGGTGAGAATAGATCAGCTTTATTACAACTACACACAATATCACAACCAGCCACCTTGTGCATGCTTGAACTTCCTAGAAGTGAACCCACAAAACCCCATGGGGTTTACACACTGAAGTGGGAATTGTGGAGAATCGACAAAGGAATTGTAAATTTTAAGCTGACACAGCTGAAACAGAAAAAAGCTGAGTTACAGAAAATATCTAATTCACCTCTTTTGGCCTATTGCAATTCCCTTGCCAATGTTACACAGTTGCTGGTTAAGCGAATAAACCCATGAGTCTGTAGCATTGAGTAACTTGATATTTTAATGGACCGTGATTAATAAGAGTGATAGTTAATATAAAAATTGGAGTTTAGACAGATCATTTATATGAAAGTTTATTGCGGTTAATGTAAACAGTATTTAACCTAAGTACTTGGTGTCCTTGGCACACAGAAATGATGTTATTGTTATTGATTGTTGGATTAAGAAGCTTCATAGCAATCACTTGCCATCATCTATATAAAGGAACACTATAGCATTACACAAACCTGCATTCATAACGCTATAACTCTCTCCTCTGCCTTTAGTTTCAGCCCACCCATCTGAATAAAAAAAATGGAAAACATTTTTACTCACCTTTTTTCCAGCACCAATATCCAGTCTCTGCAGCCGCTTAATCCACCTCCCACGATATCATGTCAACTTTCCCAATCAGATGAAAGTACAAGGAGTGGTGCAGCGCCTGAAGTGTCCTTAAAAATATATATAAAAGCAGGGAGAAAAAGAAAAAAAAGGGGAAATACACAGTGTAGTATTTCACTGTCCAAATAAATAGACTAAAACAAAAGGAATACACTCACAATTTGGAGCTAAAATTGTGAGTGTACTCCTTTTGTTTTAGTCTATTTATTTGGACAGTGACATACTATACTATATATTTTCCCTTTTTTTTTCTTTTTCTCCCTGCTTTTATATATATATTTTTAAGGACACTTAAGGCGCTGCATCACTCCTTGTACTTTCATTTGTTTGTGGACGGGGCGAGAGACCCCGGCTCCGGTGATTTAGCTGCCATTTGGATTGTTCCAGTTATTGCTTAGCGCTGAATACCCTTTAGCTTTTTCAACTCTCCCAATGCTCCTCTTTGAGGAGCATTGGGAAACAAAAATGCATATGTGCCCAGTGCGGCACTCCTCCAATAAAACGATAGCTAGCTGTGAGAACCGAGTATGAAATCTGCTGCATTTTAAGTACAGATAGCCACAATGGCAGCAGAATGTACAGATTATGACTTCTTTTCTTGAATGTTTCCCTGCACCCTTTTTACCTCTCTCACTTCTTTGGATGCTATTCAGGAGTCCTGAATACAGTTCAGACGTTTGTACAGATCACAGGGAGAAAGTTTGGACTTCCAGTAATTTACAGTCTCTCTGTAGGACACGGAGGGAATAGGCAGAGCTCTAATTGTGCAATTACTTTCTGCGTCAAGTAATGCCAACGGTGGAGTTGGGAATAAAACTACAGGGGGTTCTTGTAACATATTCTTGCGATATGTTCTTGTAATATATTTCACATTGTATTGCAACTCGGTACAAAATAAAAAACAGCTACACATACTACCAACACTTAATGGTAGTAAACGGGTTGAGCTGGTACTTTGCTTTTGTCAAAAATTATATCGGATTTCTGAACCATTACAAAGATGGAAGCCCTCACGTTTAATAACAATTGATGTATTTTAGAGTGATAGTGTCAACCAGATACAAAATAATTGTCTGCATATTACTCTCTAGTTTGACTAAGTTCTCACAATGGAAGCTCCTTTAGTAGACAGCCAATAGAGGCTCATTTAACCCTTATCTACTAAACAATAATGTTTTACCATGCAGGGTTAAAACTAAATGACCACTCCACCCAGTTTGAGATGAAGTGATCTGGATGCCTTAAATATATTAGGAGAAGAGGAGAACTCATGAACTAAGAATAGGATGACAGATAAAGCATGTCGGAATGTCACCACTCTTCAGGACAAAGGAGAGTAACTCAGCTGTCAATCCAGTTTAACCCCAGTATCACAAAAGCATATACTGTTTAAAACGTTTAAAATTTCCAGCCATTTTTGTTTGTAGTACAAAAATATGTTTTTTTAGCTGATGAAATAGCTCAGTGGTTACTACTCCAGCTTCAGTATTTTAGAATCAAAGGCTTGATTTTCAGCAAAGTCTACTCAGCTTTTCATCTTTCGGAGGTCAATACCTGGGTACCTTTATGTTGGGTAATAAAAAAACATATCTAGACCTCTCAACACACTTTCAATCTAGAGAAAAGCTAAATACTTTGTTAATACTATCCAATACTGGCTCCTGAGCAAATATATGTGGTCATATTACAGACCAGATGCTCCAACATAAAGTCAAAGAGAGAGCAGTTTTACCGCTCTCAAACACGTGAGTTATATTCAACTTTTTACAGTCACCTCAAAGCTGTGCATAGAGAGCACATTTTCTTCTTAAATGTCCTCATCTGTGACCTGAAAACACCAAGTCCATCATGGAGGATAAGTGTTAAATTATGCATTCAACCGTGTTTTGTGCTATTTAGATTTTGTATGTTTTAACTCTATTTCTGCCTGAGCTGATATGTGTTAATGAGTTTGTCTAATGAAAGATTTTAGGATGATTAACATTTTTAAAATATTATAATTTAATATTGTTTAATGGCTTTCATACACTAATTTTTGTACATTTTGAATTTCCATCAACATTTTTCTCTCTGTTCACTAAATTGAATAAAATTATTTATGTTTAATATTTATTATTTAATCTACCTTATTATAGTCAGTTAAAAAAGTAAGCCTAATAGTGTAGTATTTGTTCATGTATAATTAAAGTAAAGCAAGTAAAACCTCACAGATAGAGAGTGTGGGATACACAGAGAGAGATATCTACGTTAAGGCTTTTAAGAGAGGCACTGTTAGTGGTTACTGGAAGAAGTCTTTTGGGACAGGGAGAATGAGAGATTATAACGTAATAAGCAAATTACTTTCATGAGAATTATATCAGATAGGGTCCAGGGGTATACAATCTTAGATATGCACACATCTATGTGTCTGTCTATCTATTTATCTGTTTGTGTCTGTCAGTCTTAAAAATTGTAAATGTATGTAGTGCCCAAAGTGCTGCAATATTTTTATATGACTATGTTTCTGTTTGGCTGTATATCTAATGATATAATAGTTCCAAGGTGGGGGTCAGTAAGAGATTAAAATTAGACTGGTGCTTTTGCTTTCAAACAAATTGGGATACATTGAAAGCAGGATGCACAAGTCTAATGTTCACAGGGCGATCGGCAGCGTTGTCCGAAATCTGTTATTCTGAATCGCCATATGACCAAATCACAAAGCAAACAAAACGGACAATGGACAAACAGTTTTGTTTGTTTGTGATTCAAAGTTCCATCCGTAGAGCCAAAAAAGGTTGATTGATGGAAAAAAAGATGATTAATGGTTAGTGGACAGACGCTAAATGTTAATCTTATTTATAGATCAAGTGTGGCCTGTCGAGTTTAAAAAGGAGGACTAGTAAATATATATAATAAAAATATAGTATAGAAATACGGATTTATTGTACTGATCCTTTTTTTCCCTGTTTCAGTAATTTTTTCTCACATGATCTGTACACCAAATCAAATGGCAGGAAATGTGCCTATCAGTATGCTGCAAAATATATACATAATATTCACCTTTTTACATTGTCATGCCCTTTGGTTTTTTTAATCTTTTTTTCTGAATGTTTTGCATGGACAGCATTCCGCCAAATTTCTGACCATCCCAAATTTTTTTTATTTTTTTGGGCTGAACTGATTCGGCTGAACGGATTGTTTTTCACCATGCACAAGTCTATGAAGTTCTGTGTATCAAACTATAGAGGATCTGAAATAGTTATAGTGCCTGATTAAATGGAATACCCCTTGCTTTACAACGATGACTCTAGTGCAGTCTTAATTTGTTTGTTTCTGCATCGTCTTTCACAGTTCATTTCTACCCTTACTTTCACGTCTAGTTATGTAAAAGCAATCAAAGCTATGTGGATAACGAATGGTGACATTTTGGTGGCACTCACCTCTGCAGGAGGAATGCCCTCAGGGGGTTGACACAACAGCGTCACCTCCTGGTCCAATGACACTTCTTTCGACGTTGGCTCTTGCTCAAAATTCTTCCTGAGGTCTGAATAAAAGAACAATCCACAGCATGGTCGTGACAATGGGGAAAGAAGAAAAGAATCACATCAACATAATAGCCTACATTAGAACTGGACAAGCAGAACTCGACTGGAAATAGCTGTAAATCTGCACAGCAAAGGCTGGCGAGATCTATAAACACCAAAGGTACAAACAGGAAGCTTTACAGACAGTCTAATGGGAATAATGCTGCAAAGTCCCTTAGTTGGCGCATTAAAAGCTGCAGGAAGCCTATACCCAAGGAATGTATATTTTTAATTTTGCCTTTGTATTTTTGTATTTTATATCTCTATTCCTTAATATAGGAAACTCATTGTTAATTGCTTTGTTTTATAAGTTACAACCTCACTCTAAGCTTCTTTTAATAAAATGACATTGCAAACTCTTTGAAAATGGGTAAAGCAAGTCTGCAATGTGTGCCAGCTTTGTGTACGCACACATTACTGGCAGACAGTGATAGAGAGTGACAGACAATGATGTATGCACAGTGTCAGGGTGTCTCGCTTTCCCCTCCCTTTGGGGTAAACAGGTCTGAAAAACTAGATTCTGGATGCATTTTGCCTATCCTGTTTTATTTCTCCTTGTTACGTCCCTGCTTGCTGCACACACAAATGGATTGCTAGTGACAGCCATCGATGCTCTGGTGAAGAGTCCCCCGTAGCATGGTTGTATTGGCAGCCCATGGCAAAATACACCAGCTCAGTATTAACAGAGACCACCTCTTGGCTCACCTGTCGTGTCGTGTTTGCAGTTAAAGATTTAAAAGGAGCCTGACAAGCGATGTTCGGCAAAGAAAAAATGTTGCTTAGACTCAAGGCTTTATATGTCTAGACACCAGGCACAGGTGCTGTCAGAGGCCAATTTTACTAAAAAAATATATCCTAATTTTGTGCTTACAAGAGGAGAGGTGCTTCAATGAAGCATGGATAATTATTAATTTGTACCTGGGCATAGAGAAAGACAATTTGCACAGACAGACAGCTGAAGTGACACAAAGTTCCAGTGACATTGAGTATCAGTAACGAAACAAATAAAAAAAAGAAAACAAAGGGCATCATGGGATAACAATGAGAAAACCAGGTCTGAATATGCTCATCTAAAGACAAAACACAGTGCATGCAACGCAGAGCTCTCATAACGTTTCAAAATGAATGTTATTGGGAAAATAAGTGAAACAGAAATAATGTAATGATCTTGGGATTAGCTGTGAAAAATGGATCGGATCAAAGCATCAGGAAATCAGTAAATGTTCATTGATTAGTTTAATAAGTAGGTTTTAGCCAGCACACTTAATACAACTCAATTATTTGTTTTTTAAATTGCTTTCAACACACAGAGACACACACTTTTATGCACACACGCACAAACACCTGTGCAAATGGTATACAAGGCTTCGTCGGCATGTCAGCTTGGACAGATACTGAGGATCCTTTGCATAAATTCAAAGGAGAGCCTGGGCTAGTATGATGGACAGGAAAGTGAAGGTTTTCATTACATGGTAATAAGCTTGGAGGCATGTTTACTAAAGGACAGCCAATCGATCGCTTAATATGCTCAGAAAAGGATGTGTGTGTGTGTGTGTGTTTGACATTTTTATTTACTTAGAAGCTGGTGAATTAAAATATACAGGTCTCTCCAAAGACTTGCTCATCCTGAGCAGATCCATGAAAAAAATGCCTTAACATACATTTACTGATGTATCTGTTAGTAAATCACAGAATTGGACTGTAAATGAAATAATCTGAATAAAAATGCCACACAGGTTATATGTGTATATGTATCTACGGATTTGAACAGCACACTTACAGAGCAGGCCTGCTTCTACGTGCTTAGAAAATATAAAGATAAATAAAGATTATACAGTTTGAGTGGTAAATTATGTTAAGTTTAGTGATAATGAATGAAGGCTGCATTGGATCATGTCCTTAGTTTCTCCGTAAACATGGTATCATCTCCATAGCAGTCCATGCTGGTTTTGGGCTGAGTTGCGCATGTCAGCTGTTTCAAAATTCTAACCCATCATTTACAACTAGGAATAACTGGCAGATGAGACTTTTAACTGCTTTCATACACTCTAATGGGAGCTGTTAACCACTTGCAACGACTGGCTTCCAAGCTTGTTGCTAAATGCTGGCTGTCTCTGTCACGTGGAAACAAACAAAATCAGGTTATAATCCCATAGAGAGAGAGAGACCTGGCCATCCCCCTCACTCTCTCTAATAATAACTATACAAATCTTAATTAAAACAAGTGTGGTCCAACATGACACCAGTAATACCACTTAATGGACTGATGAGTGTTCCATACCCCTTCCTTCACCCCATGGTTTCTGGAGTGAAAAGTAGCTATTATGCATCCCAGGATCTGCCCAGTCTCCTGGGCCCTGTTACACACCTCACAAGGGGTTAAGGTGTCAGGACCCCTTTATTGAGCAAGGGGCTCATAAAATGCATAAACTCTGAGGCCAATACTATTCCAGTATGCCCAGTTATCTGGGCCCCATAAAGGACTAACACCTGTAAAGGGTTACTTCAAGCACCATGAACACTTAAGCGATTTGAAGTGGTCATGGTGCCATGGAGTCTGTACTATTAAACACCTTAGATACAGAAATGAACCCCTCTGCTGCTGGAGGTGTAACTCCACCTGCATTAGCATGAAGGTGGAGTTATATTAGTCTGGAACTAATGTAAATTCTGTGTATGCACGGAATAGCATCACTGGCTGAAGGATTTGCATTCGGTTCTGCATCTCTACGAAAGCCAGATGCACGTCATAGCCAGCCATAAAGAAGAACAGGAGCCAGTGGAAAGCTGTAGCGGTTATGATACTTGGAGTAACCCTTTAAGCATGCGTGACCCAGGATATGCACTGCCCTCCACTGTGGCACTGAAAAGGATTAAACAGAACTTGGTACTGGTGAAGTTGCTATGGTAATTATTTGTTAAATGCATTTTTTATAACTTTGCAGATCAGAAAAATGTGTAATGGTCGGTATAACTTTCAGTAGACATTATTATGAAGGTGACTTTAAAGGCAATGGCAAAGCTTGGAAATGTTTTGGTAGTGGATGCAAATATCTACCGACTGCAAGGATAAATGTCTAAAAGGAGAAATGCCAATTGCCTTTTAATTAAAACTGTATATTACTTTATCACATTAATAAGAGCGATATAACCAACACATCAGTATTAAAAATGTGAATCCGGTGTATGTAGACTGGGTTGAGCAGGATAACTAAGGAATCCGGTGCATAGCTGGATGTGCGATTGTAGTGAAAGCTCAGACACCTGATTGGAATCCCCAAAACCACCTCCAATGGGGAATAAACAAATCATACATACATAAGGTAGAGCTATAGGGCTGAAATACAATATAAATCTGTAAAACACAAAAACAGGACAGGAATAGTGCAATATTATCAATATAAATGACATGTAAACCAATGGCAATAAGAGTGTCACTCACAAGCATGGATTCAATAATACTAGAATTCCCTTCGGCAGAATACAGGGAACACACGAAGATCTTATCCAAGGGTTCCTTTATTTACAATTGCAGAAGCCCTCGGTTTGGGTTAAAATCCGTTTTGGACTATCTATTGGACACTCATTTAGCCAAGGTTACTCTTGGACTATTTGGTATTTATTTTACCTTTTTTTCATTATATCTGTGATTTTACTGAATGAAATAAAGGATCCCTTGGATAAGATCCTCGTTTGTTCCCTGTTTTCTGTCAATGGGAATCGACTTACTGCACTTACTATCTGAGTCATTTGTTATTATTGGCTCCATGCTTGTGAGTGACACTCTTATTGCCATGGGTTTACATGTCATTTATATTGACAATATTGCACTATTCCTTTCCATTTTTTTTACATCAGAATATGGTATTAGTTATTCCTTGCAGAGTCATAGATAGAGTCATCTAATACCAAATCATCATATGTATTATTCATTTTCTCTTTCTCTATCTGTCCTTATCTGGTTAATTTCTATTTCTTTCTTTCTATTTCTTTCTTTAAATTTTATCTTAACACTATTACAAAAAATACTTTCAAATACGTAATGAACTAACGAACTAAATGACACACCTACATAAAACATTTGCTCGGCTAGTGGTGCGACAAAAAAAAAAAATACATACATACATATATACATACATACATATATATTCATATATATATACATATATACCCATAACACGGAAAGAAATCCGACAAGAGGGGAGCCTCCATATCTAGATTCCATTTTTTTAATCCATTTATCCCAGTATGTGTATTGAGATCCCTTATTTCATGCAAAATTAGTAATAGCCCCTTCCATTTTACATTGGATAATACTTTGAGCATGCATCTTAGCCCAGTTATCTACCTATTGAGGTTTTAACAGCCATAAAGATATGTAAAATAATGGGTCTAAATTCTTTATCGATGCCCGTCATATCCATATGAAGTAGAGCCATACTCGAAGTCAGCTCTATCCTTATTTCCAGTAGGGATGATAAATATTGATTTAACTCGACCCATAAAGATCTAATTTTTGGACAGTCCCACCAGATATGTTTGAAGTCTGCAATCCTTTCATTGCATCTCCAGCAGTTAGGTGGGGTTGTAGGATACATTTTTGCAATTTTATGGGGAGTATTGTACCATCTATTTAATATTTTATAATGCGTTTCATGTATATTTAAACAATTACAGACTCCTTTCCATTTTTGTGTTTTACAGATTTGTATTGTATTTCAGCCCTATAGCTCCACCTTATGTATGTATGATCGGTTGAGCAGGAGGTAACACTGTATTATTTTGTCAGCATCTCTCATATTTAATTACTTTCATAGCTTTGGGGCAGTTTACTGCTATATCTTGCAGTGCGTTTCACTAGGATACTGGTCCTTCTCTCTTCCCCTGTCTCCCTCCAGCAAGATACCATTATCATAAAACCCCATATTAAGCGCCAATCATTGTGTCTGCTAGATACCACTCTCTAAAAACGACTCTAATTTAAATTCACAAAGTGACACTCAGTATCTCAACAGCTGCATATTCACAGATTGTTTGATCTCCACTCCATCTATGACAATTCATAATAAAAAAGTATGCGATATAGTGCTTGGGTCTTAAGCCTGGCTTTTTCTTTAAAGCTGGCATTTATTTGAAACCTTTAAATAAGACTTCAGCTCCTTTTAGTGCCTTTTAAATTGGTGCCAAAATCGTTAGCAATTATAACAAAGTCATATTGGGCTTAGGAACACAGGGTATAGACATGCTCACCCACATTAGAGTTGAGATCTAGGAGTTGGAATATGGGTGTGTACAGTGTATATGCACTACATGTGCTTACCTGAATTGAAACCTTGTGACATGACAATATTTAATTCTTGCTACTTAGATTACACATTATTATTATTATTATGATATTTATATAGCGCCATCAATAGGTGGACGAACAGACATGTAGTTGTAACCAGACAAGTTGGACACAAAGGGACAGAGGGGTTGAGGGCCCTGCTCATTGAGCTTACATGCTAGAGGGAGAGGGGTAAAATGACACAAAAAGGTAAAGATTAGACTAGTGACAGTTGCAGAAGAGGAATCAGTCAGGAGCTATTAACAGTTTAATTGATACGCTTTTATGAAGAAGTGCGTTTTTAACGATTTTTTGAAGGAGTGGAGACTGGGTGAGCATCTAACGGAGGAGGGAAGCGAGTTCCACAGGAACGGTGCAGCCCTCGAGAAATCTTGAAGGCGAGCATCAGAGGTGGGAGTACGGACAGAAGATAGACGTAAGTCTTCAGCAGATCGTAAGGGGACATACTTGTGTATAAGGGAGGATAAATAGGTGGGAGCAGCATTATGTAGAGATTTGAAATCAAGAACCAGAATTTTAAATTGAGCTCTATATTTTATAGGAAGCCAATGTATGGACTGACAGAAGGGTGAGGCATGGGAGGTGCGGGCGGACAGGAAGATGAGCCTCGCTGCCGCATTCATTATGAACTGTAACGGCGCATGTTGCGAGCTCGTAAGACCACTGAGAAGCGTTTAACAGTAGTCAAGGCGAGAAAGGACAGTGGAATGGACCAACACCTTAGTCGCATCTGGTGTTAAGTAGGGGCCGATGCGCGCAATGTTTTTAAGATGTAAATGACAGGATTTGGCGATAGATTGAACATAAGGCTTGAAGGAGAGGTCGGAGTCAGAGAGAATACCTAGGCAGCGAGCCTGCGTGGTGGAGCTGATGGTAGCACCGTTGACTTGGAGGGAGACAGACACAGGAGTAACAACACTTTAGGGAGGAAAGACCAGAATTTCAGTTTTGGTCAAGTTTAGTTTAAGGAAGTGGGCAGCCATCCAGTTAGAAATAGCAGAGAGGCAGTCAGATACACTAGTCAAGAGGAACGGGGAGAGATCAGGAAAGGACAGGTAGATTTGCGTGTCATCTTCATGGAAATTATATTGGAAACCAAAGGAGCTAATGAGTTTACCAGGGGAGGCAGTATAGATGGAGAACCATAGGGGACCAAGCACTGAATCTTGGGGGACACCAACAGAGAGGTGTTGGGGAGAAGAAGCAGAGCCAGAGAAAGAAACACTGAAAGAGCGCTGGGAGAGGTAGGAGGAGCACCAGGAGAGAGCAATATCTTGTCGACCGTTATTGCGGAGGATGAGAAGAAGCTGTTGATGATCAACAGTGTCAAAAGCCGCAGACAGGTCAAGGAGAATTAGTAGCTCAGTAGCAAGAATTAAAGAATTAAATACACATTACGCTCGAAGAATAGTAAATTGAGATCTTACACTGCAACTATATCCTGATTTTTAGTGCATGGTTGTGGCAGCGAATATAATAATTCTGAATGTACATGTTTCCCCCTGGAGGGAAAGAGGTAAACATCTCATTTGGGTTCATCATTATTCTATTAAAATTAACTTCTTCATTTCAAAGAGACCAGCATAAAGACAGTAATGATTGATGTTATTTTTACACACATCAGACAGGCATAAACATTTTAAAAAGTCATCTTAATGTCTCCATAGTAACCACATAATCTGGGTACTCTTACTCGAAATGTTCTTGCTTTCATGTAAACTAAGGATAAATAACAGATGATATTAAATTAGAGGTGATAAAAGGTCATGTTTAGTAAACTGACACTTCTGAGTTCTAGAACGCACAATTTTGAATTATTTTTTTTAACTGAATTGTAAAGTGCATTCTACCATGAAAGCACATTGTTTGGCCAGGATGGATATGAATAGAGATGGATGTAGAAACCTAAATTAGGCAAAATTGTGGAAGCAATGCTGGTCCTATGATATGTATTTCTGAGACTAATCTCTTTCATAGAGAACAAAAATATGTTTTCCGCCAATAAACCGGATACTAATTTAGCTACATCATGAGCTCAACTCACAAACGCAGTGCAATAGTTCACACAGCTCAGCATTTCAGATGTTCTATCCATGACAACTCAAATGGAAATGATCAGGTTAAAATATTGTGGTACTATGACGCACCAAGTGACTTGGTTATTTGCCCATTGTCTGCATTTTTGGATCAGATGTTCACTGTAGGTCTATCGCTCACCTCTATGGGACTCTATATTTTGTTTAGGTTTATTCCTCATATAGTCATGTATGTAGTGTAAAATGGGTTTTTGTTTGAGTGTTGGTACTCATTTGCTTTAATAGGCACACTAATAGCTGAGACCCTTTTAGTGAAATAGTGTACCTTTTTTACTATTGTATTTGCTTTTATCGTTATATAGGCTAATAAAAAATGATTTTTGGTTACAGTAACCACAAATAAAGCAAAATCTTAGCTACAATTACAAACCGAGGCCAAGTTCTCCCTGTGGGCCGATCCTCCTTTAGTAAAGGCTGTAGTAAGAACATGTGTGACATAGAGGGGGCTGTGTTGCCAATCGCCATCCATCACCAACATAATTTGCATGTTGCATAATTTGCCCAATACAAACCGATTTAACATTAGGCTAATGACCCTGCCAGAGTTGATGTAACTCTTTCAGCAGCAACCTAGATATGTCTATATATGCAGCTTTTCACACGGAAACACTAGACTCTAAAATCTAGAATCCAAGCACCACGACCACATCAAATCACTGAATTATCTATAGCTTGTTTCTGCAAGCTTTTCAATGTAAACAGTGCCTTTTCAGTGAAAATGCTGTGTTTACACTGCTGACTAGCAATACCTCCAGTGGCAGTCACTCAGATGGTCTGTAAAGGTGATTCCTAGTCCAGTGCTGCACCTATGTTAGTTACATAAGCTGAAAATAAACATGTGTCCATCAAGTTCAGCCTTCCTCACATTTGTTTTTTTGCTGTTGATCCAAAAGAAGGCAAAAAATGCTACCCTGATCTAATTAGCATACTGTCTATCTACCTCAGAGCCGGGAATTTAAGGCTCTGTTAAAGGTGAGCACTACCTTTATCACCGGTTTTATTATCTATTTCCATACAATACTACCTATCAGGTTTTTTCTGTCTGTTGTATATCCCTAAAGGAATATCGTTTGGGACAAAGGGGTGTGTTGCTGCCTTAAAAGCAAAAAGGAGTCATTTACGGAGCCAATTCTATATAGGCTCCAATCCATGTGAGTGGTTTAAAGAATCTTGTTACCATCAATTGCTTTCATTTGTCAAACCATCTGCACTATATATTCTCTTTCTTTGTTTTGTTTTATATGTATATTTGGATATATATTTTCAAGACTATCACTGTATTGGAGGGGTAAGTGTACCGCCTTACTATTTACACTTACCATAGCGCTCCACTTGTTGGTATATTGTCTATACCTTTCTTTTTTGAATATTTGCAATTTATTGTGGATTAGGGTATTCCACTCTTTGTGTTGAGCTGCTTCCTTTATTCAGGCACTCTAGTGTATCACTTACTATCTCCGTTAAGGGATAGTTGCTTTTTGTGTGTGTTAAAAAAAACAACCCAGTTTGAAGCACTTCCAATTTTGCAACAAACTAGGAAAAAAATTCCCTCTTGACCCAGAATGGCAGTCAGATTAATCCATGGATCAAGGAGCTATTACCCTACATTGAAAAATTATATAATTGAATATTCTGTTTTTGCAAGTATGCATCTACAGGGAGTGCAGAATTATTAGGCAAATGAGTATTTTGACCACATCATCCTCTTTATGCATGTTGTCTTACTCCAAGCTGTATAGGCTCGAAAGCCTACTACCAATTAAGCATATTAGGTGATGTGCATCTCTGTAATGAGAAGGGGTGTGGTCTAATGACATCAACACCCTATATCAGGTGTGCATAATTATTAGGCAACTTCCTTTCCTTTGGCAAAATGGGTCAAAAGAAGGACTTGACAGGCTCAGAAAAGTCAAAAATAGTGAGATATCTTGCAGAGGGATGCAGCACTCTTAAAATTGCAAAGCTTCTGAAGCGTGATCATCGAACAATCAAGCGTTTCATTCAAAATAGTCAACAGGGTCGCAAGAAGCGTGTGGAAAAACCAAGGCGCAAAATAACTGCCCATGAACTGAGAAAAGTCAAGCGTGCAGCTGCCACGATGCCACTTGCCACCAGTTTGGCCATATTTCAGAGCTGCAACATCACTGGAGTGCCCAAAAGCACAAGGTGTGCAATACTCAGAGACATGGCCAAGGTAAGAAAGGCTGAAAGACGACCACCACTGAACAAGACACACAAGCTGAAACGTCAAGACTGGGCCAAGAAATATCTCAAGACTGATTTTTCTAAGGTTTTATGGACTGATGAAATGAGAGTGAGTCTTGATGGGCCAGATGGATTGGCCCATGGCTGGATTGGTAAAGGGCAGAGAGCTCCAGTCCGACTCAGACGCCAGCAAGGTGGAGGTGGAGTACTGGTTTGGGCTGGTATCATCAAAGATGAGCTTGTGGGGCCTTTTCGGGTTGAGGATGGAGTCAAGCTCAACTCCCAGTCCTACTGCCAGTTCCTGGAAGACACCTTCTTCAAGCAGTGGTACAGGAAGAAGTCTGCATCCTTCAAGAAAAACATGATTTTCATGCAGGACAATGCTCCATCACACGCGTCCAAGTACTCCACAGCGTGGCTGGCAAGAAAGGGTATAAAAGAAGAAAATCTAATGACATGGCCTCCTTGTTCACCTGATCTGAACCCCATTGAGAACCTGTGGTCCATCATCAAATGTGAGATTTACAAGGAGGGAAAACAGTACACCTCTCTGAACAGTGTCTGGGAGGCTGTGGTTGCTGCTGCACGCAATGTTGATGGTGAACAGATCAAAACACTGACAGAATCCATGGATGGCAGGCTTTTGAGTGTCCTTGCAAAGAAAGGTGGCTATATTGGTCACTGATTTGTTTTTGTTTTGTTTTTGAATGTCAGAAATGTATATTTGTGAATGTTGAGATGTTATATTGGTTTCACTGGTAATAATAAATAATTGAAATGGGTATATATTTGTTTTTTGTTAAGTTGCCTAATAATTATGCACAGTAATAGTCACCTGCACACACAGATATCCCCCTAACATAGCTATAACTAAAAACAAACTAAAAACTACTTCCAAAAATATTCAGCTTTGATATTAATGAGTTTTTTGGGTTCATTGAGAACATGGTTGTTGTTCAATAATAAAATTAATCCTCAAAAATACAACTTGCCTAATAATTCTGCACTCCCTGTAGTTGCTGTTTAAACATCTTTACGGACTCTGACAAAACCACTTCTTCAGACAGAAAATTCCATATCCTTATTGTTCTTACGGTAAAAAAAACCTTTCCTTTGCCTTAGATGAAATCTTCTTTCCTCCAGTCTAAACGCATGACCTCGTTCAGCATATCCACGCTCTGCATGGAGGCACTGAACGTTCCCTATAGAGATGCATTGATTCACTGCATTTCTATGAGGAGATGCTGATTGGCACTGTACACTTTCCTATAGAAAAGCTTTATATTGACCAAGATTATCAAGATAGCGAGACCGACGTGGTGTGGGAAAAAAGTGGTTTTATTTGAATGCATGTCCACGTAGCCTGGAAGCTCTGCTCCCACGCTCGCTGTTTAGTGATGCAAGTGATCCAAGACATATCCCGGCATCAAAGCAGGGTGCGCGAGGGAGCAGATCAAGAAGAGGAGGAAGATTACAACTCCCTCTGGTGGGGCCTAATGTGGCCAGCTGGCCAGCTCTTGGAGCCGCCATGACAGGCGGAACACAAAGAACCCATTCACACTCGCCCTCTCTCCCATGTAGTTCTGCCACTGCACCGGCAGGCATCGGTGCAGTGTTGAACGGGCTAACAACCACCAGGATAATATTCCTAGTCACCATGGCGACCTGGCGCCTAGGATTTGTCAAGACCTCCTTTGAGTACAGTCTTAAAGTGTGTTGGCTCTTTAAGTATATATTCAATTTAACACTTGGAAACAAGTGTTTCGATTGTTGGTCTCTGTTGGAAGCAAAATGCTCCAAAATGTTTAGAGGAAAATCGGGGAGTGATATTCATGGACACATTATATCAATATTGCTATTGTGACTTATTTCAATAATTCTTTACAAACAGAATCCATGAGTCTCTGGTGCATACATTATCCTCGAATAACACAGATACAACCACGGCATCTCTATACTACAAAGTTACAAAATATTCACACAAAAAAAGCCAAAACCATATACAGATAACTTAAAGCCAGCTTATAACTGGATAGTCTTTCATTTCCAAGCCAATTTTGCATACGTTTCATTCCAGCCTTTTATTGTGCTGTGCGAACATACAAAGCCAGGATTATGTCAAAAACAGCATTTTCTCTGATATTACCCAGCTCAAAAACTTGTAAGATGAAATGCTCTCAATTTTTCCCCTCCCTTCTCACAAAATGTCTAGGAATCTGCCAATTTACGCATGTTACTTTTTTTATTTTTTATTCTTTGATAATCTTTTTTTTTTTTGCCACGGTTAAGTAGCAGAAACTGATTAACACAAAATATGAAGCGAAAGACTAAATAAACAAAATAACAAGCAAGTACAATATCAAGTAACAATTGACCTTTAATTTAAGTGCCTTTAAAGGAAAGAAAGGCTCACCATTGAATAAAACAGCACAGGGAGATAAATGTATGATATAAAATGTCTATTTATAAAGAATTTGTAATAAAATATGGCAATCGTAACATGCTACCTAGTATTAAAATAGTCGCTTAGTAGAGAAACAATGCAGAATGTATAGCAATAATAAAGGGGAAACTAACTAAAAGCTTTGTTACATCGGGTGACCTTCAGATATATGTTTCAAAATACACCACTCAGCGTGGAGTCATGCATAAATCATCAAATGGTTCCTTTGTATATATTACATTGTAGATCAGGAAAGAAATACTAAACTAGGGGTCTCAGTACGTGGTTAAGGTTCATAATGCATTAAAAATAAATGTATGATCACATAGGAGCATAGGTAACCCCTATCTCCGTTACACAATGCAGGATTGTCAGATGTGTAGTGAATCCATCAACGTGATAGGTTAATGCTATCGTAGGCATTCGGAGCATGTAAGCACTTATGCGCTGTGAGACCCATGTTGTGACTGTATATAAAAGACCCTGATCCAAGATTTACGGATTCCTTTAGAGATATGAATTGTTTTCTTCAATATAAAATTACAACAAGGGAGTTTACAGGGGTGGGTGGCAGAATTCGGTGATCAATGTTAGCTTAGTAGATGCATGCATCAGTAGGGACATACTTTTTAACATTTCACATTTTTTTTACAGTTGCTGAACGGATATATGGACAAGGACATTTGTAATTCAATTCATGAGATTTTTTTTGTAACAAAGTAAGCCATTGGAAATTGATGAAATGAATGTATAAACACAGTTACTGCAGTTTAATCGCACATTATTGTGCATTTTATTGCTGTGACGCTTTGAGATACACTCATACACAGGAAATATTTTAAGAAAAGGGTAAGCTAAGTTTGGGAAAAGGGGAAGAGGTATTTGGTTTTTGTTCAGTGACCATTCTTCTAAAAAAAGTAAATGGCTTAAAGGGACACTGTAGTCACCAGGATAACTATAGCTTATTGAATTTGTTTTGGTGAATAGAATCATAACCTTCATGCTTTTCTGCTGTAAACACTGTCTTTTCAGAGAAAATTCAGTGTTTACATTACAGCTTAGTGATAACTTCACTGGCCACTCCTCAGAGGGCTGTTAGATGTGCTTCCTGGGTCATGGCTGCCTAAAATGCATTCATTGTCTCCACCCTCTGCATGATGGATTGATTGATTCAATTAATCTCTATGAGGAGATGCTGATTGGCCAGAGTTGTGTTTGAATCATGCTGGCTCTGCCCCTGATCTACCTCCTTGTCAGTCTCACCCAATCCTATGGAGAAGCACGGTGATTGGATCAGGATACCACTTCTGATGATGTCAGCAGACTGCTTGTTTTTCTGAGGCAAACAACATGCAGAGTTACAGCTTCTGGCTTGAATACAGTAAAATTTTGCTATTTTTATGGAGGCATAAGGGGCCCAAGGGGGCTAAATGGTGGTTTTAACACTATAGGGTCAGGAATACATGTTTGTGTTCCTGACCCTATAGTAATCCTTTAATCTGTGAATCTGGACACCATCTCAGATCTGCTTATGGAATTGTGAATTCTTAGAGTGTACACCCTAATTTGAAGGGTCTATGATTCTTACTCAATACCTTAATCTTGTCCTTGTGTGAATAAGAGTGCTTCTATGTAGACTCTGTATAACAGCAATGGTGAATGTTTTAGAGCATGAATACCAAATCTTCTGCAGACATCATTTAATAACTCAGAAAAGGCGCAGATTTTAATTTCCTCATCTTCATCCCTTTTTAACTTCATTTTCTGCTCTTGCCATTAAAGTTCCTTCTCATGTTCATTTGTATTCCCCTCCTTTCTGTCCTTTATGCCCCCATCCACATTAACTTCTTGTTCCCTCCATTTAAAATCCCAAGTACATCAGCTCCTCTCAACCCATTCACATCCCAGCACCCATTCTATATAAGTTCCTCGTCTCTATTACATCTTCATCCATTTCTATATAATTCCCCACTACATCCATCTTTCTCCCACTTCCATATATGATCCCATTTTTTTTTTTTTTTGTCAATCACTTTTTTATTGAGACATAAAAGTGTATGGGGTACAGAATGAGAAAAAGGAGACAGTAGGTTTCACACATAATGGGAATGGCCCAATGCAATGTATATCATCCCAGATTTACTATAAGCCTCATTTTATGGTAAACATACTGGTCTAATAATCAATAACAAACTATATCATATAATACGGTATAACTCTCAATAGATATGTCCGCTTAACTGCTAGCCGGCTTCTTGGTTATCATCTATTGTTGTGGCTTGACGTCTTCAGGTTAAACAGTGGCTTGAGCTAAGTGAGTAGGTATAGGTTATATGTTCGGTATAATGGTGAACGTCAGGGGATAGGTTAGTGGCATGGGGTAGGTCTTCGCTACTTCGTCAATTTTGGTAAAATAGTTTTCATGGGCTGTAGGTTACTTGAGTGTCGTTACATGTTGCGGGCGTAGGGAGCCATCGGGTATGTGTGAGTGATAAGTGGGGCAGCATGGGGGTTTGCCTCTTGGCTCGATTTACAGTTGACTGTGTGTATATCTGGTCTGGTCAAGCTACCTGGCTGATTGCGTCTGTCAGTCCCAGCTATCAGTCATGGCTTAGTGCATCATTTTGGATTTGTGTCCTCCGGTGGTGGCCCGAGTCCTAGCCTTGGTTCCCGGTCTAGGGGTCTGTCGTCGGTGGGCCATCTCGCTCGGTTGTCCCCTCTGGTGTGCCCCGTTCTCATCGTGCTCCCTATATGTGCGCCTGTTGGGACCGTGGGCTCTCTCCTCCTTCTGTTCCCCCACTTCGTCCCTGCAGGGCGTTTTGCCACCCGACTGGAGGGAAGAGGGGGTGGACGGAGTGGGGAGGGGGTGAGGTACATGATCCCATTTTAACCACCCCTTCTCTCAATCTCTCACTCTCCTTGTTTCAATATTTGCTGTTTATTCCTATATGTACACTTCTTTCACATTCTGTCAGTCGCAATTTTGTGTCTTCTATATAATCTCCCTTTTCTCCAACCACATCATCCTTCGTTTTTCTTGCCAAATCAGTTCCACATCAGTCGTCTCTGTCCCATGTTCTACCTCCCCATCTATATAGAATTCCTCACTCAAATTTCCCCCCTGCCTAAAAACCTTATCATTCTCATTCTCTCTTACTATTTTCTATGTTCTATTGTACTATTTAGGTACATTATATATAGTGGTATCGGCACTAGTGACAGATATGTGATGAAGATGACATGGGACATGAAATGACACATTACGGGCTTTCCGATTGATGCCTATTCTAAAAGTGGAAAAGTACCACGTCAGTCATCTCCAACAGCTGGAAAGTTCATAGACCATAAGATCAATAATAATTCTAAAATAATTAAACTAGCTCTAATGATGGTCAACAATTAGCCCTAATTATGAGATGTTGGCAGAAGATTACATGAGTTTAAAAACCACATGAAGTCACAGGATGGTGAACCATATGCTCTTTAACAGTAGAAATGTGTTTCCGCTGTGATAAACGCATATTTTTGAAAGCAATTTGCAATACAATGACAATGCAAAAGATCGGTGAATTATTGGAGTCACTGTCCTGTACAGCTATTTGTTCCCTAATTTTATTTCCTATTACTGAAACCCATAATATTGCCTTAATGTATTTTTTTTTGGAGCGCAGTTAATGCTATTAGTGACCGTTAATTTCCTTTTAAGCATTTTGATAATTGATGTTATAATAGTATGATAATTTGCACTTAAACATTTTTAATTGGATTGCCACATAAATCTCTGTCAGGACACTTGTTGATGGCATCCTGAGGAAGACCTCATGCCGCCTCAAATATAACTTCATCATCAGTGTTTCTTTCTTCCTGCCCTGGGTCCTCGGTACGCTTAAAGGGAAACTGTCACTTTTTTTCATGCAATGCTCTTTTAAATGTATAATAAAGCTTTACCAATTGAGATCATATGCATACAGATTGCAATTCACTACAACTGTATAAGCCTATTGAATAACCACGAAAATGTGTCAATCTACACCTAAAGTGGCTCTGTCCCCGTCTGGGGCTTTGCATAATTTGCAAAGACCCCAACGTTGCATGCTCTGATTGCAGTGAGGTGGCCGAAGGGTGCAGGGGAAGGTGAGTTATACTTACCTGAACCTGTCCCTAGTGGCCGCTGCCTCTTCTTTTTGGCAGTCTTCTTTAGCTCTTGGCACTTCATCTGCCAATACCTGATGTCAGCTGATGCTCATGCATGGAAGACTCCAGTATCCTCCATAAGCAGAGCCTTTTTTCATCATCACTGATGGCTGAGAGCTTGACTAGGCTTGACAAAAGGTAGTTCCACATTTTGTCACGCAGTCTTTTTTTCAGTGAAATTCCAACACAGTCAATGTGAGTTATCATAAAGACTTAAAGGACCACTCTAGGCACCCAGACCACTTCAGCTTAATGAAGTGGTCTGGGTGCCAGGTCCAGCTAGGCTTAACCCATTCTTTTATAAACATAGCAGTTTCAGAGAAACTGCTATGTTTATGAATGGGTTAAGCCTTCCCCCAATTCCTCTAGCGGCTGTCTCATTGACAGCCGCTAGAGGCGCTTGCGTGCTTCTCACTGTGAAGGGGGGAGGGGGGCTAGGAAGCAGCGCTCCGGAGACCATGGGTGTGTAGCGGGTGTATACCTGCAACTTGGGTTTATATTATTATGCAGCGAGAGAGTAATAACAAAGGAAGAAACTTATAGACAACTTATCAGCAAGACATCTGGGGTATCCCAGCGTAATACAGCATGTGTTCTTTATTAGGCCTGCTTCAGGTAGCCTCTGCTACGATCGGAGCGTCCTTGGGTGTGTGCGAGATAAAGGGGGTCATCCTGTCCAGGTTCCATCGGTGCTTTGGCCCGCTTGGACCCACATTCTCAGCAGTGTGTAGGGAGTCTTGCAGTAGTCCTAGTGTGGGCAGCAAGGCTGCCGCTTCATGTATGTCGTGGATCTCATGCTTATCATTCCCTTGTAGTATCTGCAGCGTTCGGGTCTGGAGCCATTTGTATCTCAGTCCTTTCCTCTGTAAAAGTGTCGTGAGTGGCTTAAGTGACCTCCGCCAGGCTAGCGTGCCCCCTGTGAGGTCTGCGTAGAAGGTTAATTCCATCGATTCGAACTTGAGAGGTGCACAGTCTCTGGTCGCCACTGCTACTGCTACTTTGGCAGCATGTTGCTGGAATTTTACTATGATGTCCCGTGGCACCGATTTCGGCGCTTTAGCCAGTGTCGGGGCTCGAAAGAGGCCGTCCAGTTGGACATTTCTGGCTTGCTTCGGGTTCAACAGGGCCACTAAAAGGCGCCTCAGGACATGTGGCATCTCAGTTGCTGTTGTATCCTCTGGGATGCCCCGGATCTTCAGGTTTTTAGCCCGGCGTGCATCCTCCAAGGCTGCAAAGCGGCGTTCATGTGCCACGTTCTGCCGTTGAAGTTCCCGGACCTCTTGCTGTAGCGTGGTGAGATGATCTGAGTTGGTGCTGGCTGCAGATTCCAGGGCTCCCATTGAGCCCGTCAGGCCATGTATGTCGGCCCAGAGCGTGGCAACATCGGTCTGGAGCGTTCTCTGTAAGTCCGCGAGGAGTGATTTCAGGACTGCGGTGGTCACGGGTGAGTTGTCTGTTTTCTGGATTGCTGGTGTCAGTGTCTGTGTCAGAGGTAGGTTGGTCATTCATTCTCGAGCCGAGAATATAATCGTGCCTCTTTATAAATCACTGGTAAGACCACATATTGAATATGCTGTGCAATTTTGGGCACCTGTTCTAAAGAAGGATATTATGGCACTAGAAAAACTGCAGCGGGCTACAAAATTAATAAAAGGAATGGAACATATCAGCTATGAAGAAAGGTTAATAGATTTAAACCTATTTAGTTTAGAAAAACGTCGCCTGAGAGGGGATATGATAACATTATACAAATATATTCAGGGCCAATACAAACCATTGTGTGGAAATCTATTCACAAACCGGACTTTACATAGGACACGAGGTCATGCGTTTAGACTGTTAAGAAGATTTCGTCTAAGGCAAAGGAAAGGTTTTTTTACTGGAAGAACAATAAGGATGTAGAATTCACTGCCTGAAGAAGTGGTTTTATCGGAGTCCGTACAGATGTTCAAACAGCTACTAGATGCATACTTGCAAAAACATAATATTTAAGGATATAATCTTTCAATGTAGGGTAATAACTGCTTGATCCAAGGATAAATCTGACTGCCATTCTGGGGTCAAGAAGGAATTTTTTTCCTAGCTTGTTGCAAAATTGGAAGTGCTTCAAACTGGGGTTTTTTGCCTTCTTTTGGATCAACAGCAAAAAACAAATGTGAGGAAGGCTGGACTTGATGGACGCAAGTCTCTTTTCAGCTATTTAACTATGTACCAAGAATCCCATCGCAGATGAGCTAAACTGCAGGAGATAGCTGCATTAACCTAGGGATATATACTTTCTTTTACGGATTACAAGAAAAATCCGTAATATAAGTAATCCTAGAAGACTTCCTACTGTTTTATTTAAAAAACGTTCCAATAATATAACACCACTAATGTCTAGAGCCATTATACCTACCACCCACTCGTTACTTATTACCCTTAGTGAAAGCCAGTCTAGTGAGCCTCAAGCCCTTAGAATCTCTGTTTCAAAACAATCATTTATCTAATTGGTAATAGCTGCTCTAAGTAATGCACTTGCTACCACTTTTCTATTTACTACTGTAAATATTGAGAAAAATATATGTTTTAGCTCCTTTCAGAGCAATACCAATACATACACGCAATGCGAATGAATGCCTTCTGACTTTTCGAGGTACCAGAGGAACTCCAGGCCACGCAATGGCACCAGTATTCTTCCAGACCAAAGATCTTCTCCACTTGTTGCCGCGAGATGTCTATTCTCACTTCCATGACGGGTAGACCTGAAAAGAAACAAATAATAGCATCATTAAGGAGGTATGCAGATGAGAATCGGTTTAAACAAACATGATTTGCTCATGAATACTAATGTCCCAAAATATATTCCTTATGGAATGAGGATTTCAATGCTGTTTAAACTGATACAGGCTAATTGTCAAGCTGATGAACAGTCTGAACAGTGTTCATGGATCTCTCATGGATCTTTTCAATTTTTTGACAGGTAGTAAGTCTACCCAAGCATTTGTCTTGTCTCTATGGTTTGTTTGTTTTGCTGCTTGTCTCTGAAGGGTTTTCTGTTGACTTTGAAAATAGTCAGTTAGTAAGATGAATCAATCTGGTATCTCTTTTTTGAGATGAATGTATGTCACTAAGAAGCATGAGATAAAAAAAATGAATAAGCACGTACTAACGTGGAGTACTATATAGACCCCTGTTATTCCCCCACTCCCCCACCCCCTGGTAACGCCACTGCAGTAATATATTCCAAATATAAAAAAATATGGTCCTACACTCCCCAAAATAAGGTATTGTTGTTTTATTTAGTGCATAGCAGGAAGCACGCACATAAATAGCAATGTTTCGGCTCACATAGGAACCCTTTTCAGCTTGTATAAGGCTCTTATGTAAACCTAAACAGAGCAATTTATGCAACGTAAAACAATACTACGTTGTTTTTGGAGAGTGCTGGACCATTCTTTTTATTTAGATGCTGGAGATGTTGATAGGGTCAATTACAATTGGGTTATTCACTAAACTGGAAATTGTGAAGAACTGACAAAGGCAAATTGCATAATTTAGGTGAAAATCTCTGAGCTGAGAAGATTACCACTCTCCTACTTTTCCAGCTTGGATAGTTTGGCCATACCTTGTCTCTTATCCACCATTCTAGACTTCCTGGAGAAAACTGAAGAACAATAGAACACCGATAATGAACTGATACGTATCCTGTGCTCACAAGCTTTTCTGAAATGTATTTCAGTTTTCTGAAATGTATTTTCAACAAATGTCTCATAAAGTTACTCCCCCACCGCATTTGCATACAGACATAAGTCACCATATGGCTATATTTACTTATAAAGCTTGTTAAATGCTAAAATAGTCTCTTTTCTGTCATTTATCTAAAATACTGTGCATGTTATAAGTATCGCCTATTCTAAGCTTGTATAAGGAAGCAAAAGTCAAAGGGCTGGATTCTTTTAGTAGAGTAAGGGTTTACCCTGCTTAATGTATAGCAATTCCTCTATTGAAGACTATTGAAGACTGTTGGAAAAATCGAGGCCATAGAGTTTATGATTTACATTCATTAATTGGTCTACCATGAGGGAAAGATAATTATTTGTCAGTTTGAAAAGTGATGTCAAAGTTCGACTCAGTCAAGGCACAGCCAGGGCACATATTGCAAATGAGATAGAAGGCGGAGAATTAGAAACATTGTTTTCTTTCTCCTCTTCTCTGACTGCTTTCTCTAAGTTAACTGTCAAGTACAAATGACAGAGATTATAACATTGACTCACAGCGAGCTTAAATGAAGGATCCAGAGGTGTGGATTCCTGTATTTAGTTTTATTTTTCACACCTTCAAATACAAGACATAAGAAGTTGCAATTCACATTAAATTAATTAGTCTGCTTTGTTTTTACTTTTTCATTTGACACACACGTTCTCCAGATGTATAATGTGATTGCATGCTGTATATTTGAATTATCATGTTCACTGAATGTTTTCAGATTTTTGTTTCTGACTGCATATTATATAAAAAAATAAAATCATACGCGTTCGCCTCTTCTGGTTTACGTTTAAAGGTTTTCTAAAAAAGGAACGTAAAAATGATTGATTGTTGCATAAATGCAATTTATACTTTGTACACGTGTCCCTTACGTAATAGACTAAGCATAGTATGGATTATGTGAGCACCTACCCGTTTACCTATTGCTCAGGAACCAGAGGATGTACAGACTAGACATGTAACTAAAGTCACTATTTATACCGCACTTATTATTGTACTCTGTATAACCACTTGTGGACGTACAATTGATCTTTTGCAAAATAAAGATTTTTTTAAAATAAATAAATAAATAAAATCATAGCAAGAAAGGCGCACAGATATTAGTGCATTAGGTTTATGCAAACCTTATTGAATTAATACAGAGCTCTATTGGATTTACAATTGAGCTAAAGTGTCATTGGCCTCTATCCCCCACCTCCAGAAGGATCATTCATCAGGCTAGATACATAAAGACAAATTAAGAGCACAGAATACCCTACAGATGTTAAAGATAAAACAACATATCTGTATAGATCAGGAAAACTGTGAATAATATTCAAGTGGATCAATAATTAGGACATAGATGTCCCTCCTCTAATGGAGGTCTTTGTGAAAGAGGGGCAAAAATTGTCTTTTTTTTTAAAAAAAATGCCTCAAGACAATTAATCCCTAAGTCCTTATCTCAGTGGTACTATTTGAAAATTCTGGTTCAGAACTGATTTGTCTTGGCCAAACCACATTTATTTTTTGTAATACATTTCTTGGGTGGGGAGTGGCTAAATTTTGGCCATATATTGTTTTGGCTCAGTAGAAGTTTTAAAATGAAAAAAAGATTTGGATAACTGATAATATAAACCAAAAAAGCGCAAAAATGGGCCAATCAGTGTTCTGCAAATTATAAATATATAATATAGATATTATGCATATATTTTGCAGCACATTTTCCCACCATTTGGTTCACAGTTAAAGTGAGAAAAGTAACTGTTAGATCGAAAAATAAGGGCAGTAAAAAAAATAAAAATGTTTATTTAGATATTATATATTTTTTTAAGTATATAAATATAGATTTGTTATTTTTGACTGATTCTCTCTTCCCCCATCTATTGCTCACTTCATACTTGATCTGTAAAATAAAATAAAATAATTTTCTGTAGCCATCAATAATCTTTTTTCCCATCAATCATATGTTTCTTTGGCGCCATGGGGATAATTCAGAATCACTAATCAAAATGAAGATACCCCGCCACCGCACGTAACGTTTGGTTTCTGATGCAGCTACATTTCTGCTCACAGCCCCTTTTTTGCTTGACCTTTCCCCTCCCTAATGAGCCATAATGTCTCTCTTTCCCCAGCATTGATGGATTCTCTTCTTTCGACTGGATTGATAAAAAAAAGTGCGAGAGGAACTATCGTTCGCCGAGATGTACGAAAAAAAAAGGTCTTTAAATCCTGTGCTGGGTTTCGACATGTGATATCATGTCTTCCGGAGGGCAGCCAAACAACATGACCATTAACATCATTAGGTGGCAGAGACGCCAAATTGGGGATAAACAAAAATGAAATAATCTGTTTCGGCTGCAATCAGACACTCATCTCTTTAGATCCTGCCCTAGACGTAAGCAAAAATATGTCCCTGTTAAAAGGTTAGCCATCGCGGCTACAAATCAGGCTCCACATTCACGCTGCTAACAGTGTTTTGATTATGGAGTCTCATTAATGTTTTATTGCTTGTCTTCATAGAACGCTGTGTACATTTCATGCACTGACAGGGTTAATGAAGCCGTTGTCCCAATCATTTTTCTGTGAAATAGCTATTACAATAATGTTTTTTTTTAACGGCTTGAATTGATAACTTAATGAACCAATTACTGCAGGTCTGGGGTAGACAGAGAGTTAATTGGAACAGACATTTTTTTTTTCTAAATCGCATTTAATCAAGGGTATAAACAATTATCGTGTCTAACATACATTTTGTAAATATACCCTGTGAGCCGGATTAAAAACATTTAATTTCTTTTTTTTTTTCTGCAGTGAAAAAAAATCCTAAATCTCTAGCGAATAAACAGTTAATGATGCAATGCTGTGCAGATTAGATCAGACTGAGCATAGGCTTGAAAATCTCCAGGGGTAAATATTGCATCTTCATATGGTAATTTAGGATGTAGGTAATGGACCAGCACTTCAAATATCTACAACTAGCAAAGAAGTGGTTAATGATGCAAGCAGGGAATAGCCATATTCTGCTGTAACAAGCTGTGGGTGGTTAGTGAAGACAAAATGTGCAGGATCTATGCACCATAGTTAGCACGTGACAAAGGGAGGCGATATCTTGCAACCTGCAAGAAGTAATTCAGTAATTCAGAGCATTGCACTAATACGACAGGTAGACAACCTTCGCTTTGTTGGCAGTTGCAGAAATATAAAGCATGATGGTCTACGTACGGGTCATAGCAGTAGAACTTCAACTTGGAATAAGGGCTAGAGTCAGCAGAAGCTTGTAGACAAACCAATCCTTACATTGTGTCTAGTTTTGCTTTATTTCAAAGATAAAACAAAAAAACAACACATATTGGAGAACACGATAGTCATAAAAGAAGAGACGACAAGCACGGAAGTTTCTGGCCAGGGTGATGGCTTGTAAATCTGCGTCTCACAATTCTGATTACGTCTCACACTGACTGACTGATGTGAATCCCATCATTGTTCTTGAGATTACAAATGACAGATTGCTTGGAATATTGTGTATTATTTTGTAATGCAAATGCCTCTTTTCAATCTATCTGAACTTCCCTTTGCTCCCTTGAGGTGGAAATCTTTAGGTCTTCTTTGTTCAACAGCACAACCACCTATCCAACCAAAGCTTATTTGCAATTTCAATGTCTGAAGCTAACTCCAAGCTCTTTTTCTGAGAGTAGGCCTGATGTCTAAATTCACGAATGCCTTTTAGTTCTTGATTACATGCCTGGTCTGAGGTCAGGAAAGTTGCTCAAAGATGGCTGTTACCAGAGAGGAATTCAATATGTATTTATTAAAAACTACAAAGGATTATTTTGCATGTAATATTATTTATTTTACATATTTTAAATTGGAGGACAATTTTTCTTTAAGATGTCCAAAGATCTGGGAGGCTTAGAATGCACGGAGAATCAGCAGGTTCTCAATACTGGATTTATTATTTTTATTATGTTGATATTTTACTTATTTTCTTTTGAAGATTTCACGTAATGTTTTTCTTTGTTTTTTTTGCTGGATTCTGTATTCTTCATCTGAGCTTCCACACTTTATTTTTTAATTCATATTCTCTATAAAACAAACGCAACAAACCATTAAAATAAAAGACATAAATTATCTCCCGATCCAGAAAAGGTAATTTTCATCTGAATTTAGGAAATGTAAGCAGTGACTGCATTTCTAGAGTCACATCATTTGTAACCGATGCTAGTGGACACGGCTACTGAGACCCTGCTTCATAAAATAAGATAAGATAAAAGCTGTGAATACAGCCAAGTTGGAGATTTGTTTTATTTTATGAATCAGTTATATTTGTCTGTATCCAGTAACATATTAACCTGGGACGGTGCGCACTGGGTGACAGTAGGGTGCATAGAGCACCCTCCCCTCTTACCAGAGATGGTACCTGCCTACTGACGGTGGAGGCAGAGCAGCGTGTACTTGCTCTGTAGATTCCCTTTAGCAAACCTCATGGGTGGCAGGAGAGCTGCTGGGATGAGTCTGTTATCTAACTATGCAGCTCCCTTGTCGTCCTGTGCTAATGCATGGAGGTAGCATCGCCCAAGCATCAGCACAGAGAGCTGCAGGGTGCTCTGCAATCAATGCATAGGCTCACCCCAGCAACAAACCACTGACATCTAAATACAAATACAAATGTGTGTGGGTTTATATGAATATGAGTGTGTGTATGAATGTGAGTTTGTATGAATTGTGTATATTTATATAAACATGAGTGTGCATGTGTGTGTGCATGTGTGTGTGTGTGTATAAATGTGAGTGTGTGTGTTTGTAAATTCCCTAACAAAAGGTTGTTAGAGGCATTGTAGAGATGTACCAGATAACCTAGGTACGATTCTGCATGTATCCATTTGGATTTTGCTACAATTGTGAGTTTAGTAAATAAACTCTATAGTATCGGTGATATTTTTTTGTTCATGTTGTTATTGTCAAGGACAATCTAACCCTAAACATGAAAATCCTAGACAGAACCATAAAGTGAGTACCAGTCCTTACAATGGCCGGACCAGCACTAAGAATAGTCAAACAGAAAGTCTGAATACATACTAAGAGGAGTTGTGAACAAGACAAGGGCAGCAAGCACACAAGGACACAATATTAAGGGACAAGCTAAAAGTCCAGAGTACAGAGGACAATAGCGACAGGGCACAGGATTTCAGGTGGGTTAAGTTTAAATAGCCTTAGCATCTGACATCACCAGAATGATGACAAAACATCAAAGATTGCATTAAAGGACAATTCCACACCCCAAAAGCACTTCAACTTGCTAAAGTGCTTTATGGGTGAGGAGTACTCGTATTTAACCCCAGTTTGCGTTTTACACCCCACCTCCTATAGAATGTAAGCTCGTTTGAGCAGGGTCCTCTTCAACCTATCGCTCCTGTAAGTTTTCTTGTAATTGTCCTATTTATAGTAAAATCCCCCTTTCATAATATTGTAAAGTGCTACGGAATCTGTTGGCACTATATAAATGGCAATAATAATAATAATAATAATAATATAAAAGTGCTAATTTCTATGAGAAATCAGTACTTTTATAAATTAACTAGGGAGCTCTCTCCTGGCTATCATTTAAACAGCCAGGGAGGATTCCTTCCTACTTCCATTAGCTCCACTGAGCTAACGCAAGGGGCAGGCATGCTCTAAATGAGCGTGTCTTCCTCCCCCTCCCTCGCTAAGAGACCTCAGACCAGCTCAGTATAGCACAAGCAGCGAGACGCGGTTGCACGCCGCGGTGCATGAGTGTACACGACCCGGTTCGCGTGTGCACATGGGGACCAAGTCAGAGGCATCTCAATGAGAAGCCTCTGATTGGTTATTTCCCTTTGAAGAGACAAAGTCTCTTCCGGCAGAAAAAAGGGTAGGGCTTACAAAGGCTGCGGTCATAAGAACTGCAGCTTTTGTAATCTATTTTAGACCATACTCCCAATGAATACATGCATAAAAATATGCATTCATGTATTCATTGGGGGTATATCTACTAAACTGTGAGGGTGGGTTGGAAGAGTGGAGTGGAATTAACTTACCTCAATATTGATGTGAGGGTGGGATTTATTCAAAGTCTTTTTGTGTCACGCTAGTATTGGCGCAGGATTGACGCAAGCATGGGATTTGTTCTAAGTCCATTTGCCCTCCGTTAATTTTGACGGGATTAGAGTACAATGTTACTGAAAGCGCGACAGTTATTTTTTAAGCGTTACTTTTAAGCGTTACAGAGATGATTTAAAAGTAGATAATTTGATATAATATTCACTGCATTATACATATTTCTAAGCTGTTTGCCTGACCATTTGTTTCCAGTTTAATCAACCAAATAATCCCATTAAAACTATAATAAGTGGGTCTTTGAAATGTGTGCCTTGAATTAATTAGTCTTATGAGGTTTATTCAATAAACTGTGAATTGTAGTGAACTGACAAGAAAATTGCTAAACTGGTCCACAAACAGCTAAAATGTAAAATGAGAATTCTTTCCTCTGGAATCACTTGACAGCAGTTAACATAACGCGTACCATCCTATCTAGGAACTTAATTGTCCTAGAAAATAAATATATCTCCTCTAAAGTCTTTAGTTTAATTATCACGAAAATTGCAAGGTATAAATATAACAGTTCGAAGTTCATTGGAGGAAACGTGATGAAGAATTCTCATTCTAAATGGCAGCCTTCAGTAGCACTAATGACACATACCAAAGACAATATAAGGCAGAGTTGGGCAACAATGACTTCAAGGATGTTTCTGTAAAAGGTATTGACCCTAGAAGAAAATGCAGGCAACCTATAATTTTTTCAGAATAATTATTTACAACACAGCAGTTCTGTTCAGGTAAAGAATCTATAAGCAGAGCTCAAGATTTGAAGATAAATTTTAGGTATAAATACACATTTGTATACCAAGCACTATAGTGTTAGTGTTCTGAAGCAACAGTCATTAAAACAGATTGAAATCAGAATCAGATCAGTCTGCAAAGCCGCAGCCCCAGTCCTGCAGTTGGAAGCTTTTACAATTTTTAAACTTGCCACAGGATGAATGTCTCAGTTGTACAGTGACTAAGCACTTTAAAGAAGATGGTGGGTATGTGCAGTAGGAGTTTAAAACTGTAACGGATCACCTGGCACCCCGACTGGGTACCTCCGTTGAAGGATGCTCCTAGCACTTCCTGAGGGCTGCAAGCACTCCAGCCGACACCATAACCACCGTAGACTGCTTCAGAGAGCGAGGCAGGAACAAGCTCTTACAAGAGCTTAGTAGTGATATAGCAAGAGAGTATGACTAGCATAGCAATCCCTTGTAGCAGATTCTCTCAATAAGAGACGGCACTCCAAATTGAGGGTGAAGTAGAACTGTTTAATGGAAGCAAGCACTCACAATTTATACAATTCCTCAGGGCAGAGACACACTCCCTGGACCTGATGGAACACTGGCACACAAAGGACACAAACCAATCAAAACAATACAACAATGTCTGACACACCCAGTCATTACAGCAAAATCCTCCCCTCTGCCTCTGATATAATTACTGAACACAATGGGCTAACGTAATTATCACAGGCAGGAAAATACACAGTTTTACACAATATTCATAACTTTAAAAGTATACATCACATTCACATTTACATTTTCAGAATCAGCATACTCCAAATACAAACATATGTCAAAATCATACAAATTGGTCCAGTGGTTCAAAAGTTAGTTGGAAGTCCCTTTTTGACTGACTGCAAGCATGGCTTGGGTATGGTAAGCCAATTATCTCCAGCATACAGAAAATATCTCTATTCACAACAACAGTAAAAACACATAAAAATACATAATTCCTATTATACTGAACAGAACCCCCACATTCAACCTATCCCTCAATATATCCATCAGCGCTCAGATCCCACAAACAGAATAAAATCGCCATGGGGTTAAAGTTTAGCAAGGGCCATACACAGTCCAATAGAAGTCTATAAGCCCCAACACTGTTTTTAAAGTGCCCAATCTCCCAGGGGCCATAGTCCCAAAGCACGAGGCTGGCAATCAGCCCCCTCCAAAAACCAGTGGCGAGGCCGCTTTCGCCACAAAAACTATCAGTGACACACAGCACAGTGCCTTGGGTCAGCAATGTACTCCTCCCCTATCCCCCCCTGGGCTTCCCTGGCTATATATATATATATATATATATATATATACATATTAATTATATATTTCAGTAAACTCCCTTGCTTATAAAGCCCTCAGGCAGTCACTGTGGCCATTGGGGAAGAGAAAAAGATAAAATTACATACTTACACGAGGCAGGGGCCAGGTGTGCTCTCCCTGTGCTTTTTCCAAGATGGCTTCTTGCTCCTCTCTCCCGTGGGCACTGAAACTTCACCACATAGTGCTATCAGTCAATGATGGCAATGATGGCCCCTGAATAGAGAGAGCAATAGCAGTCTTCGTGCATGGGCAGCTGGTTCTGCTACCCGAATGGTAAATCAATGGAAATTCCTGTAATTCATTCTTTTTATTTATTTATTTATTTATTGCAGTGCATTTAGAATAACAGACTCATATGGGGTACCCCAAAGGCAGTCCTCATGCTTTTCAAACATTCAGTACAGTGGAGTATATAGTGGAACTTGCACAATTTTTGATAATTAGTGAAATTACATTGTACAAAGTTGCATGTCAGATGTTCAGGTAAGTGGAAAGCTACCCGTCTTGTTCATTGCATGCTAAATAGTTATGTAGCTCTGCGTTAATGGTATACAGCATTGTTGAAGACAGGAGTGTGGAGTACAATAAGAGTCGTAGCGCACAATCTTTAGTAAATAGGTATAGTCATGCTGTGTAACACGTTGAATTATGAATAGTAATTGTAGCTTGCCATGCATGTCTTAGCGGTGCTAGCTAGCATTGCAGCTGGTTTTAGTGCTATAGAGCTGGCAGACTGCACGTGTGCTCTAGCCTTTACCTTAGTGACTCTATGCTTGGTTAAACATGAAGTAATTACCTAAGCTTAAACAGGTAAGAGATTTGCGTTTCTCTATTCAATAATTGTCATAAGAGATAAGAGAGTACAGGAGGAGAGCAAGGAGCGAGAACAAGACATAATAGTAAAACATACAAAATAATATTTCAGGGCACAACAGACTGACATATCTTTAGCTTGGGTTGGTCAGGTGCAGTGTAGGGGGGGTAGGAGATCAGTGGGTCCGCTCCGCCGATGCAGAGAGGGGGAGAGTGGCCGCCTCACCCAAGCTCCGGCACACGCCGGCCGCAGTCAACCACCTCGGGCTGCCGGTATCGGTAGTGCCTGGGAAAGGTGTCACAATGCTTGCCAGGGTCTCCCTGCTTGGCGTAGGTTCCCCCTTTAGATCAGGGGTTATTCACAAGGAAATAATTATTTTCCGGGAGCCCCTCTGATGTGCGTCCATCCAGCTAGCAAGTCAGGCTCCGCCCCCCTGAAATTAATTCTTAAAGGACACTAGGCATGTGCAGAACGTGCTGAAACAGGGACCCTGAGAGTGGCGGGGACCTAAAGACCCTATAGTGCCAGGAAAATGAGTTTTATTTTCCTGGCACTATAGTGGTCCTTTAAAACACTCTTTGTCAACATCTACCACAACTGAGCCGCCATGAATAGGTATATTCTATTCTCTCAGTAATTATTTTTCTGAAAAGCCAGCTCAGAAAACATTACTTTTAATAATCCATGCAGCGTATTAGTGCACTGCCTAGGATAATTCTTACCTGCAGGTAAACAGGAAAAATCACTTGAGGCTTATGAAGTTACTCGATATGAGAAGCTTATCTCATATTTAGTACTATGGAAGGATACCAAGGAAAAACAGATGTGCTAGTTGGATAATTTTTCCATTTGAGCTGTTTGGCCTAAATATGTGTAATTTGGCGACCATTTCATCATAATGAAAAATTAAGGGAAAAAAACCCAATCATTATTCCTGACATTCAGAAATAAGTGTAACAATTCTGCTTATGTCAAGTTCGGTAAGGTCCAATTGTGTTTTTATTTCTATGTGTCCAAAAATGGCTCTGAAATCATTTACCTCCATTTAAATACTTAATGATGTAAAAGACCAAATGTTACTCGTTTTTATTGGGCACAATGTATTCCTGAGATGATACAGAACCTCGCGACCTGGCAAATCCTAACAGTCTACTAGTGCAGAGAGAGAGTTGCCCGGCTTTTCATGTTACAGCTACCAACAAATAATGACAGCTCCCAGTAGAAAAAGATTAAAACCAGATCTTTATTGTAAACAAGATAAAAATCCACACAGGCTAAAACCATTGTTTTATTTGGGAGCCATCATTGTTTCCTGAAAGCTTATGATGGAAACCAAAAGCAGCCTTTGATGAACACTGGATTGTCCGATCCCTAGAAATAACATTACAATGATCCTTGGGTAAAAAAACAAAACAAGGGATTTAGTCCCTAAACACAAATAGTAGTAAACTGAAAATTGACTTGCAAAATTTACACTGGAATAACCAAGCTGTTCTGGATTTGGAGATTTGCTCCTATTACTAAACAATTAAAATCTATTATTTTTGCATACATGTTGTGATTCAATTCCGATTCCCTTCATTTTGGGGTTTTAATGAATAAATCCCTAATTGTTCTGGCAGAACTCTTGGCAAATAAATGTCTTTAGATTGTAAAAAAAATAAAAAAATAAAAAAACACCTATTATTGGTATTAAAAACCCATTAAAATCTTCAGTAGCATTAGCATCTACCTTCTATTACAATGTTCCTTGTGAACCTGTATATTATACTGTGTGCATATAGTCAGAAGTACCTGTTTGTTTTTAGCGGTGTTACATATTTATGATTCTATTTTTTTTCTTCTGGACTTTCTTGCCAGTGAATACATGAATAAATAAATTGTTTTCTTCTTAAAAGGAACAAAAAACAAAACAAAACGAAAATCAGAGGCAATGCTTCCACTCACGAGTGTCAAAAATTAATTTCCTGCCAATTTCAATAATTAAAGGAACGATGTAAACAACATAACCACTGTAGCTTACTACATTGCTTATGGTGCAAGCAGACATGGGGGAAGTGATTTTACAAAAACAAGTACACAAATCCTACCCTCCACTCTGCCACCAAAATAATAAGGAATTTCACATCCTCGTCATTCAATAAAATACGGATGGCAATGATAAGCTGCGACAGCGAGACGGAGCCATCCAAATTTGTACAGAAAATCAGGAAGAAAAATGAGGAGATTTGGGGGGTTTTACACAACTGCTCCAAACGATTTGTCAAGGATAGGACTACACTTAAAGAACCCTGGGAGCACAATCACTATTCGGAACTGTAATGACTATAGCGCTTGGAGTGTCCCTTTAATTCAGAAAGATTTGCTTCTCTCTTGGTTCTGTAAAATGATAAATAAAACGGTAAATTGCAACTGGATACCTAGTAATTTCATTAATATTATTGTGCAGTACATGACTTTCACGTATTGCTGGTTTATTTCTCTATTTCTGAACTCCCGTTCTCACGTTCCATCATTCTACCCTATAGTGAATGACAGAAGCTATTTATTAGCAGCAGGAGGGCTGTTTCAAAAGAACGTGTTTTAAATATGTGCGTTTTACTCTTTTGAGTTGAATATCTTTATTTTTAGCATGTTTCATTACAGATAATTTCTTACTACAATAGAAGATATTATCTTTGATAAACTCAGGCATATTGTCATCCTGGAAATGAATTTATGTATTATTAAATTATCTGTTTCCTGTTTAGTTTTTTGTTTTTTACCCTTAGCATCATACTATAAGACGGCCATATCTGACAACATTTAAAATTATCAAAAACTGGCATTTTTCTTTTAGGGGTGTGCTTAATTATTATGTAGGATAGGGATGTACCATAACCACTACAGAACACCATTTTGACTAAAGGTGACCACAGTAACAGAGAAATAAGAAACACTAAAAATGCCAAAAGACTATGGGCCCTTTAAAAACATATGTGATTTATGTACTTTTGTACTCCAGAAAGAGAGACCGACTGTTGGCCCTAATTTCCTGGAACTGTTTCGGGGACAGGTCCATGTGCACGGTCAGTCAAAAATAAGACTTCCATGGAAATCCCAAAGCCCTGAACTGATCTGGGTGATTTTTGGATAAGTTGGTCCCCCAGATCGGGGCTATCCCTTTTCCGGGGTTTCCATGTGATTTGGGGGTACTTTCAGGCAGGGACAGCCTTAGGCCTTTAGGTGCCATGTGCTAAAAAATCTTCACAGGGCCAACCCCCCCAGTCATCCATGTATGAAGTAATGTTTCTGTTGTCTGTGTATGTGATAGATGTGATGACAGTGTGTGATATGTATGCTATGTGATGGCTGTGTGTGATATTTGTAATGGGTGTATTAACAGTGTGTGATATGTGTATATTGGTTGTATGTGATATTTGTCCTGGGTTCATTGGCTGTGTGTGATGGTTATTTAATTCAGATAAAAACATGCATTTAGGCCTGTGTGTGAATGCAGGTGTATATTTTTGCAGAGTTATGTGCACACATTCCCACAGTCAGATGCACACAGTTATACATATACACTGTCAAATCTACCATATGCACATAGTCACAGGCAGATAGTCACATACACAGAATCAGGCAGAAACACACCGGTAAAGGCAGTAACACACATACACAGTTACAGGTAGATAAACACACTCACACACAATTACAGGCAGACAGCCACACACACACAGCCACACATACAGTTTTACACACGCACACACACACACAGCCACACATACAGTCTTACACACACATACTTACATGCAGAAAGTCTCACACACACACACACACACACACACAGGCAGACAGCCACACACACAGGCAGCCAGATACATCCAAATACAGGCAGACAGTCATACACACACAGGAAGACATCCACACACACAGAGGCAGGCAGTCATACACACACACAGGCAGACAGCCACACAAACACACACAGGCAGTCACTTACACACACACAGGCAGTCACGCGCACACACACAGGCAGACAGTCACGCACACACGCACACACACACACAGGCAGACAGTCATACACACAGACACACACACAGGCAGACAGTCACAGACACACACACAGGCAGACAGTCATACACACACACACACACCCACATACACACAGACACACACACAGTCACAGACACACACACACACACACAGGCAGACAGTCACAGACACACACAGACAGTCACACTCACACTGACAATCATAATAGTTACCTCTGTTTATTGTGGAGGCAGTGCAGCTCCTGGAGACTGTTTGTTGGGGGAAGCAAGTACTCCCCCACTTTTCCAACACTTTTAGCTCCGCCCCTGCCGCACGGGAAGCCACAATTTTTATTTATTTTTTAATCCGCGGCTGCACAGTCGGCCCTGCTTTCGGGTTATTGTAAAATATATGTTTTCTGTGTCTTGAGATAATTTAGTTTTAGTACAGTTCCTGACTCAATTATCTCTCAGGCACACAGGAGGGATTATCCTGTTTTGTGTAGGAGTGTCCTGGACTTGAGAACCAATGTAATTACAGTGTGTACTTTGTCACAGACCCCTCTCAGGTCCAGTAGGGAATGCCCCTGGAATATGTTATGGAAAACCCCATGCATGGAGACTTGCACATAAGACCAGTTGTGGCTAGGGGCGAACTGGGAATTCAAAGCAGCCCTGGAAAAAAAAAATGTATGCCAGCCCCATAAGTCCTTGTGCCACGTAATGTGTATGTGTGTATACATATATATACAGTTCAATCTTGCCTTGCACTCCTGCTTTAATATAATCACTGTAATACCAGGTGCTAGACTGTGGTCAGAGACGGCTCTCTAATTAGGCTCTCTAATTAGGCAATTTAGGCAGCTGCCTAAGGCCTTGCGCTGCCTGGGGCCTCGCGGCCACCTACATCGCATTAGGGCAGATTATGTCAGATCCTTGGTTAGTGACTGAGGACCTGACACCAGGAGGGGGCCGGTGGCTTTCTCTGTCTGCCACTGGTTGCGAGGCCCCTCCAGTCTGCCCAGCCGGAGAGCTCCAATGGCAGCAGGGCTGCCATCAGAAATTTTGGGGCCCGTGACAGAGCACAAGTCCGCCCACAGGTCTCCTACCTAGTCCGCTGACAATGATGCAGGACTGAATGTGGTGTGTATAGTGGAATTGAATTAGAATGTGTGTAATGGATGTAGTGTTTGTTTGTATTAGATACTGTTTGTGCAGTGAATGCAGAGTGTGTTTGTGTAGTGGATGTAGTGTGTGTACAGTGGTGTAGTGTGTGTTTGTGTAGTGGATGGATTGTTTATGTGTACTAGATGCAATGTGTTTAGTGGATGCAGTGTCTGTAGTGGATGTAGTGTATTAGACGCAGTGTCTGTGTATAGTGAATGCAGAGTGTTTGAATGTGTGGTGGATGTAGTGTGTGTACAGTGAATGCAGGATGTTTGTGTAGTGGATACTGTGTGTATAGTTAATGCAGAGTGTGTGTCAGTGTAGTTAATGCAGAGTGTTTGTTAGTGTAGTGAATGTAGAGTGTGTGTCAGTGTAGTGAATGCATAGTTTATGTCAGGGTAGTAAATGCAGAGTGTGTGTTAGTGTAGTGAATGCAGAGTGTGTGTTAGTGTAATTAATGCAGAGTGTGTGTGTTAGTGTAGTGAATGCAGAGTGTGTGTTAGTGTAATGAATGCAGAGTGTGTGTGCTAGTGTAAAAAATGCAGAGTGTGTTTTATTAGTGTATGCATGTTGTGCAAATGGAGCATCCCCCCCCCCCACATTAAATGTAATAAATGTTATTCCTCCCTCCCTGTTTCTTACCTGGTTCAGGTAGGGGGGAGATTCCATTCCCTGGTGGTCCGGTGGCATGGTCGGGCCCCCTGCTCCATATACTTGTAGACGGGGCCCAGCAGACTGCATCTGTATGTATATATGCTCACTCTAACTCCCCGCGAGCGTGGCGTGCGTGCCGCGCAGAGCGTTACCATGGTAACCCGTGGCAACACTCTGATGGCCACGGGTATCGTGGGAGTTAGAGAGAGCAAAGAGCTGTAACATACATATGCGGTCTGCTGGGCCCCCTCTGCAAATATAGGGAGCCGGGGGCCTGCAACTGCACCTATATATAGCGAACATCGCTATATATCTATGCAGAGAGGGAATGTGGGGCCCGGGAATGTGGGACCCCCAGGACCGCCGGGCCCGTGACAACCGTGCAGAGCTGCAGACCATGTGTCTCATGAGATCTGGCCAATCAGAGCCTTGCCGCAGGTTACCACGGCAACGCTCTGGCGGGATCTTGCGAGATACAGCTAATAAAAGGTATTTAAACCCTTACCATCAACCCTTGCCGGCCCCAAATTCTCAGTATCCCGGTGGGCCAGTCCGGCCCTGCTTGTGGCTGACATTAAACAGTTCTACTTCACCCTTAACACAGAGCCTCGTCTCGTGCTTGTAGGGAACAGCTATACCAGCTATATCACTAGCTCTTGTACAAGCTATCCTGCTATACTCTCTAGAGGAGGAGATGTCTACCCACTGGAAGCTGGATCCCTCCCTAGATCCAGGGAAGGTGGAGGACTGTGAAACCCAAGCCAAGCTGTGGCTGCTAAGGATCTGTGGTGGTTATGGTTTCTGGTGGAGTGCTTGGAAGTACTCAGGGATACTAGGAAGCAGTGATTGGCGAAGGCACCCAGTCAGGGTGGCAGGCGGTCTGTCACACCCTCTTCCTGCCTACCCCTGTACTTTCCCTCGCCGGCTCACTCAGATTGCGTGCATGTACTCTATGGCGGCGAAACAGTCCAATCAGAGGCTTTTCTATGATTGGACTGCCCAAGTGCCGGGATGATGTCAGGACAGGGTGTGAGAGATGGAAGATCAGCACCAAGAGCTTTGTCTAGCGTTGAACTCCCTTGAAGTAACACTTCTTTATACTTATTTTAAGGGGGAGGGGTGCACCTAATAGTAATGCCCTATATGGTGGCATTGTCCGTTAAAATAAATATAGGTTTGCAAAGGGTTGGAGTATCCATCTAAAGAGACACTATAGTCACCAGAACAACTACAGCGTAATGCTTTTTGCAGTAAACACTGTCTTTTCAGAGAAAGTGTTTACATTACAGCCTAGGGACACTTCCAGACCACTAGAGTTGCTTCCTGGGGCAGTGCAGCACAGTGTGCAGTACTGACATTTAGTGTCTGCACTCTCTGCATGGAGATACTGAACTTTCCCTTATAGAGATGCATTGATTCTCTATGAGGAGATGCTGATTGGCCAAGGCGGCTTTTTGGCTGAATTGACAATCTCAGCCAATCCAATGCTTTCCTATGGGATTGCCTGAGATCATCACTTCTGATCATGTCAGCCAAGTAGCAGATCAGGGGCAGAGCCAGCACCAGCAGACTGGAATAAAGGTAAGAGTTTACCGTATTTATGGGATGCTAGAGGGAACAAGGTGGCTAGATGGTGTTTTTAACACTATAGGGTCAGGAATACATTTGTCTTCCTGACACTATAGTGTTCCTTTAAAGGGACACTATAGTCAACAGAACAACTACAGCTTATTCCATTTGTTCTGGTGAGTATAATCATTACCTTCAGGCTTTTTGCAGTGTTTACATTACAGCCTAGTGATAACTTCACTGGCCACTCCTTAGATGGCTGTTAGAGATCCTTCCTGGGTCATGGCTGCCTAAAATGCATCCAAACATTCAGTGTCTCCTCCCTCTGCATGAACTTTCCTCACAGAGATTCATTGATTCAATTCATCTCTATGAGGAGATGCTGATTGGCCAGGTCTGTGTTTGATTCATGCTGGCTCTGCCCCTGATCTGCCTCTTTGTCAGTCTCATCCAATCCTATGGGGAAGCACTGTGATTGGATCAGGCCACCACTTCTGTTGATGTCATCAGGCTTCTTGTTTTTTTTTTTGGTTTTTTTAGGCAAACAGCATGCAGAGTTACAGCTTCTGGCTTGAATACAGTAAGATTTTGCTATATTTATGGAGGCATGAGGGGCCCAGGGGGGCTAGATGGTGGTTTTAACACTATAGGGTCAGGAATACGTTTGTGTATAGTGAAGCTTTTGCCTGTTCTCATGTCTTCTGATACTTTTATTTATTTATTTTCTGTGCATTTTCTCCTTAAGTTAAAATGATAATTTATGCATTGGCAAATATTGCCTCCATTGCTCAGGTCAGCTGCAGTGCAAAACAGATATAGATCAACTTATAGCTGGGGTTTAGATTGCACCAGCATGGACTATACATGACAGGTGCACGGTCGGATTTGCCGGCATATGCGCTAACCTTACCCCAACCCCCATTAAAACACGGACACAGGTTATACTGTTGGAAATAATTTGTCCACAGCTTTATTAAATTATTAATAAATAATTAAGGAATAACAAATGGGGTCATTGCCAACAAATCTTAATAATGTTAACCTCCCCATATACATAACATACCCCTAGCAATGACCCCACAATAATAACAATAGATAACAATATAAATAACATGTTAACACAGAAACTGGCCGTCCAATTTGACCACATTCCCACCAGGTTAAATTGTAGGGGTGTACCGAGACACCGCTACCCACCATATCCATTGTAGGGGTGTACCAAGACACCGCTACCCACCATATCCATTGTAGGGGTGTACCAAGACACCGCTACCCACCAGTTCCAGTGTAGGGTGTACCAAGACACCACCACACCCCTAGGTTCGGAGCCACCGACGGGCTCGAACCTACCAACCACGTGCAACACTGCCCAATCCACACTAAACCTCAGGATGCCCACTTTCTCCTCCATCTACCCTCCGATTTAACCAGGCCATTCCCGGCCGCTGTGAAAAAACGGGAAATCAACTAACCTAACCAAATACAGGGAGGGTGGGAGGGACAACTGACAGGTAAGCTTAGGTTCAGTTAAAATGGCCACTTCACATAATGGCTGGTATAAATACTCCCCTTATGGCTCCGCCCTACCCAGCATGCTAGCTGTCACTAAATTCCTGTGGCTGCTATGCCTACCTCCTGGCTCTGTCAAGGCCTATTCCTCTTAGCTGCGCTGATCCATGGGCTACAGGTAGAATGTTTATCAGGTTATCAAAAAGTTATTTTTTTTGATCTTTGCTGTCCAACTGTTGCTTTCCCACACCCAACATTTTACACTTTTACACAATCCAGATTTAAATTTTCCCCAGTGTTAATGCATGATATAGATCATACATTCATAAAATTCATGAAATAGGCAAGAAAAAAATAATAATTAAAAAGGGGGGAAAAGGATATATTTAAACATAGAAACATAGAATGTCACAGCAGATCAGAACTATTCGGCCCATCTAGTCAGCCCAATTTTCTAAATACTTTTATTAATCCTTGGCCTTATCTCATAGTTAGGATAGCCTTATGCCTGACCCACGCATGCTTAAACTCCTTTACTGTGTTAACCTCTACCACTTCAGCTGGAAGGCTATTCCATGCATCCACTACCCTCTCAGTAAAGTAATACTTCCTGATATTATTTTTAAACCTTTGCCCCTCTAATTTAAGACTATGTCCTCTTATTGTGGTAGTTTTTCTTCTTTTAAATATAGTCTCCTCCTTTCCTGTGTTGATTCCCTTTATGTATGTTTCTATCAAATACCCCCCTGTCCCGTCTTCCCTCCAAGCTATACATGTTAAGATCCTTTAACCTTTCCTGGTAAGTTTTATCCTGAAATCCATGAACCACTTTAGTAGCCCTTCTCTGAACTCTCTCTAAAGTATCAATATCCTTCTGGAGATACGGTCTCCAGTACTGCGTACAATACTCCAAGTGAGGTCTCACCAGTGCTCTGTACAATGGCATGAGCACTTCCCTCTTTCTACTGCTAATACCTCTCCTTATACAACCAAGCATTCTGCTAGCATTTCCAGCTGCACTATTACATTACATTAAAGCTGGCTAACCTGCTGTACATACACAGGCAAGGCACAGCAGCTCACTATGCCATGCTAGACTGTGCCATTCAGGAAAAGGACTATATAAATGTATTACGTACTCCTCTGTCCAAAGATTCATGGAATACATAGTTTGGCCCGAGCTGCAATTCCACTCATTTGATCTGATAAGTTAAAATAAAGAAATTGAAAGATATCACACAGTGGCTGCTATCAATTTGTTCACGGCCCTGTTCACAGTTTTGTGAATCGGGCTCTGCACAATTTTCATCCGGGCTATTGATTGTACTCAGAGGCTGGATGGATTTGAATGGCAAAGAAGGAAGTAATAATTGTTCCTTTGATGTCAGAGGGCGACGGGGCAGTCCTAGAGCAACAAGGATTTTTGCATATCACAACAGTTATAAGTCATTATGTTCAAGGACACAATGAGAGCAGATCTCCTTACACTATAAAATAAGCATAGCTTTTTATAGTACATAGAGCATCGTTTTAAATAATTCTATTTTATACACGCAGAAAAGTAGTGATTTATGCACGTTTGACACATTTTAAAACAAAATACCACCAAACCAATTACACAGACCAAAAACACAAAAAGCAAACAAATATATACGCTTTTCTTATGGATTCATTTAATGATTCTAAACCTGTTTAGGTGATAAGTTCACTTTAAGCTGACATATTAAAGCCCTAAGGAATTAATTAGAATGGCTCCAACACATCCACCATCTCATGGAGGTACACAAAATCCCAATTTTAATGGCCCTATTATATATTTCTAAACATGGTTTAAAGATACATTATAAACATATACTGACATCTTGGATGTGGGTGTTCGGTCACCATAAATAACCAGGGTTAAAAACGCAGTCAGTAGGTATTTTAAATAAAAAATAAATACATTTATGATAATTTTCTGTTGTTTTTGTGTAAGGTGTATCTACCTGTAAAACGATGTGCCGTCACATTTATAAGAGAGTCAATGTTTTTTCTTCATTTAATAAAATAAACAAATGGCCAAGATTAGAGGATTCTGGAGTTTGCCATCGTTTTACATGTTCCAAAGGAAATAAATAAAAGCAATTATATGTCTGAATGTCTCTAGTGCCATGCAAAGTGCGGCATTGATCATAGCTAATAAATTAGGTTGTCATGTCCACAAAAATGAGTTTGTTAGAAGATGAGAAAATAAGTGCACAGGGGACATTTCGATGGATTGTGCCAGAGTGTGATTTAATAAATGTGGTTAATATTTAAACAATGGCTGTTAGTTTTAGAAAGACCCTAAATATCAAGTTGCTTGGACCAGACCTACAAGTTATTAAGAATGTTAATTTTGGACTTAATATATTTGGATTTACAAGCACGTAACTGCAACACTATTAAGCAGGCATTACAAAAAAATCCAACGACTCAAAAGCCAAAGGGAACACTTTTGTTCTAGGTGGAACGTCTAGGCACTGGAGATTTTCCGCTGATGGAATTCAATAAGTCATTTAATAGAAGATAATTAGGAGTAAAGTAGAGAATCACACAGGTTGTCAGAAGAAGAGAATCATCCAGGTACATTGTAAAAGAATAACGATGACCCAGCATAGCGGGGCCCTTGAAGGTGTATTATAAGTAAGATAACCACCCGTGCCCAGAGCTTGCCCCCACCTAGGCCAAAATAACTGAAATAAAAAGGTAGCCCACTTGAAGATTTTTTTAAATTTTTTTAAATTGTTTGTTTTGGCCTAAAATCTGAATTTTAATTAACTATGAATCACTGTCAATTCACATTTTAATTCTTTATTTTCTTTGTGCAAGGATTGAACACATCAGGCTTACAATGCCCCAACAGCTAGGGTAAGCGGTTATTCAAATATAGTGGTACCGTAAGTAGGCATTGGAAGATACTGCACAGTTTTAAATGTATTATTGTCACTTGTCAAGTAGTTTCTCCAGATCTGCTTATCAGAAAAGGTGTGGTACAAGGTTAGGTCAAACAAAATAACATGAAATAACAGAGGATTAATTCTAGAGATTGAAACATTGCTAATCTGGTTTATAATGCTAACATTGCTTGGGTGAACAATTATTCTAACATGGTGTTACCTTAGCTAGGCATTAGATGCTACTGCATGTTTTAATATATATATATTGATGTCACTTTTCAATTATTTTCTCCTGTTTTGCTCATTTGAGCAGGTGAGGTACAAGTTTAGCTATGACAAAACTGCATAAAACAACATATGATCTGCACTAGGGCTCAGGGTCATTTAGTGTTAGGTAAATAGGCTAGGTAGGGAGGCAGTTAGGCTGCCAATGGTTACTGGGCTAGGAACATGTATAGACATATATAGTAGTGACATGACATATATAACACAGGGTTATTTCTGCAGGAGATGCCCCTGTGGGGAACTTGGGAATAAGCAGGTTCCTTGTGTATTGGTCCCCGGATAGTAATTATGGGGGTTAAAGTCCAAGTCCAGCCCAGAGAATAATGCGTAAAAGTGATGGTAAAGATCGCAATATGCTCCGCGGTTCAGTTCGGGCAGGGCGCCATGGTCACCAGGTACTTTCAGGGTTGTAAGGGTAGTCATCCGAGTAGGTAATGTGTGGCAGACAGTCCATGCCAGGGTTGGTGCAAATCAGTCGGCGGAGTAAGGGCATGGTGGTAACTGAAATGCACAGGTGGTACCTCAGTGGGATTTCACCCTATCCCTTAGTTACATAGTTACCTAGTTACATAGCTGAAAAGAGACTTGCGTCCATCAAGTTCAGCCTACCTCACATTTGTTTTTTGCTGTTGATCCAAAAGAAGGCAAAAAAAAAACAGTTTGAAGCACAATTTTGCAACAAGCTAGGAAAAAAATGCCTTCTTGACCCCAGAATGGCAGTCAGATTTATCCTTGGATCAAGCAGTTATTACCCTACATTGAAAGATTATATCCTTGAATATTCTGTTCTTGCAAGTATGCATCTACTAGCTGTTTGAACATCTGGATGGACTCTGATAAAACCACTTCTTCAGGCAGAGAATTCCACATCCTGATTGTTCTTACAGTAAAAAAACCTTTCCTTTGCCTTAGACGAAATCTTCTTTCTTCCAGTCTAAACGCATGGCCTTGTGTCCTATGTAAAGTCCGGTTTGTGAATAGATTTCCACACAATGGTTTGTATTGACCCCGAATATATTTGTATAATGTTATCATATCCCCTCTCAGGCGACGTTTTTCTAAACTAAATAGGTTTAAATTTGTTAACCTTTCTTCATAGCCGATATGTTCCATTCCTTTTATTAATTTTGTAGCCCGCCTCTGCACTTTTTCTAGTGCCATAATATCCTTCTTTAGAACAGGTGCCCAAAATTGCACAGCATATTCAATATGGAGTCTTACCAGTGATTTATAAAGAGGCAAAATTATATTCTTGTCCCGAGAATGAATGCCCTTTTTCATGCATGACAATACCTTACTGGCCTTGGCCACTGCTGATTGACATTGCACATTGTTGCATAGTTTTGTTGTTTATAACAATTCCCAAGTCCTTTTCATGTGTTGTTATCCCTAATTCGCTTCCTTTAAGGGTATATCCCTTGTCTTGGCGCCTGACCTCCTTGGTGTGCGAGAGTGTCCGCAGGCTGGGCCCCGTTGCAGCCCCCGTGGGTAGGACTCCTCTGCTCTCTGCTGGAGCCCCTTGGTTCGGTCCCGTCGTGATTGCATGTCGGCGGGAAGCTCTCTTGTCTAGCTTCACGGCTTCCAGCTTGAGCCCTTAGGTGCAGTGTTGTAGTACGCTGGGCAGGGGTCTCTGCTGCCGCTGTATGGTATGTTTGTCGGGCATGCTTGGTGGCCCCGGTCTGGTGTGTGTGGGAGCGTGTGCTTGCTCCCGAGGGACATGGCGCTGGTTCCCGCCTTGCTGATCTTCGGTATTTGTGTCATCGGGAGGCCGCTCTGGGTTTTTTTTTTATTATTATTTCACTGGTACAACTACATAAGACTGGAGGTAGTAAAGGCAGTACCTGAACCTGTCCCTCACGCAAAAGAGTACAGCACTGAAGTCTATGGAGCAGACCTTTATGAAATCTTTATGAAATACTAATTTTGCAGAGGGGGTGGGCGGGAGTGACAGTGCCGCTTTAAATGCTTTTTGACACGATAGATGAGACATTTTTATAGGATTCTTGGTTTGGCTGTTCTGAGATCAAGGTCAAGGTGAATGTTCAAGGTCAACCTTAATGAAAATAAATCATCTTTTCATCATTCTCTGGTTGCAGTAATGTAACAGAAATTACTCTGCACAGATGTATTAATTAGTGCTACAGTTGCGGGAAGGAATATCCAATCAAATAAAGAAAATTAGAAATCTTTCCCACCCTTATTTTTTACTCCTATGTGAAGCCAGAGGGCATCGCAGCCATCTGACACCAGAACTGTTACACATAAATAGAAGCTAAATATAGCGTTGCCACCTTTTCAGAAAAACAGAAAAAGAGTAAAAGAAAAAAGAGTCATTTTTATAATATATTTTGTTTACATGCCTTCCTAAAAATAGTGTTTTACATTCACTATGATTAAATTTCGTTTTAGTGCTAGCAGTGGTTGATCAAACGATATCTGTGGATACCCTCTCTGCTTAAAGTGAACTGTGTCGCAACTAATTGAAATTGCCTTGACAAATTGTGTTATTTGTTTGTCCATGCCCTATGCGATACCTTCATTGATTTAGCAAAGTGTTACCAGGGGAGGGCCATCTAAGAGGTTCAAGGAAACCCCAATTAGGTTCCAGTACCTGGTCACATTGCCTTTGTGATGAGACATTGGTGCCAGTATTGTGATGTAATGATACCTGTCCCTTCCAGCGCCACGTGAACGCAGTCAAATGTAATTCCGTTCCGGTGCATGCGCGATGTTGCTCACACTTCCCCAGTGTCATGGTGCATCGTTCTCACTTCATTTATGATGTCATTTGCCTCTATTTAGACTATCAGTCAACATGGCGTTTTTTAATAGCACATACTAATGACATCACCTGTTTCTGTAACCAATGACAACCCACTATAGACTGTACATACTTGTAGGTTATTCTTGCTTCCTTAACTTGTTGTGGTTTTTGTTACCCGAAAGTGTATGCATACTGTGTATTAGATTAATTCCCGATTTACTGATCTTGGCTTGTATGACCATGTTTGCTTTTTATAATCTTGATCTTGGATTGACTCCCGATTCTCTGTACCTTTATTATCTTAGACCTCAGCCTGTTTCACGTTTATACTCTGTCTGCTTGCAGATATTTTGTCTATCTGTCTTTGGCACTAGCCCTGCCACTCTAAGGACCAGTACATGCTACTAACCAATCTCTGTTAGGTATATGTGTTATGGTATCACCACTCCTGACAGGAGATCGGTTTTCCAATCACTGTTTATGTGAGCAGACACACTGAATCCTACTGTGATAGTCTAAGAGCTCAGCTCAACAGCACAGAGGGAACATTTTCTCCATCCGATGCTTAGATATGTTAGTATTGTACACTATGTATGGGTACAAGGATTATAGATAAATATTCATGTGTTTTTGTAAAAAACAAAAACAAGGAGAAGGGGGTTGTCAAATTTGAAAATAAAACAAAATAATTCTGTTTTTCCACGCTCAAGAGCAAAATAGAGAAAAATAGTATTAAGAGGCACAATTAAAAAAGGCTGCAGCCCACCTTAATATTATTTTTACAACAATATCAGTTTATGTTCTTCATAATAATTAATATATATTATGTTATACTTTCATTGAAATACCAAGATAATCATGGATATGAGTGAAAAGGTAAAATTATACAAAAACTCATAGGGCAAGATTTCAACTTGAATTACTGCATAGATGTCCAGCAGGGTGAAATTGCTTTGAGATATGTGTTTCATCTTCATTCCTGCTTTTATGTACTTTCATAAGTGCATTTTAATATATGTTTAGTGGAATATCATTCTGCGCTATTTTGCTGTTTACGTCTATCTTATGTGTTGTTACCTGTGAACGTAAAATAAATAAGAATGATTGGAATATATAGGAGAACTGGTTTAGAAACATTGCATGAAGTAATTTTAGTGAGTGCAAAATTTTTGCATTGAATCATTCATCAAAGGGCAACTGCAAGCACCATAACCACTACACGTATCTTGGCACCATTTTACAGTAAGCAGTCAAACTGTTTTCAAATTGTCTGACACTTTTTGGCACCCTCTGGATACCTAGGGTATGGAAGTTCAGCCCCTACCTCGTCAGATATTAATCTTCAAGTGCGTTTCTGACATCAATTCTGTCAATCTTTGGACCAGATATACACAGTAAATTAATTTCATCTAACAGGGATGACATTTCTATATGTAATGAGGAAATAGAACTTCCTATTTAGCTATATCTGAAGAGGAAGTCAAAATGTGTGTGCCCAGAGGTGTCAAACAGTTAAAACAAAATTGTTTACCTGCGTACAGTGGGACAGTGCAATAGGAACCATGGCACTATAAATATTACTATGCACTTTAGTATTTATGGTGTTTAGAATGTCCTTTAACTAGATCAAAATCTATGAGGATTTCTGAGCCTTTCCATGTTTTCAATCCTTCTATTTTTGACATTTGTGGAGATTAAGGAGGAGTCTTTGAAGAAACTGACTTTTAGGTAAAGTTAAATTCCTATCCTCATTGCTATCTAATTTATGGTGATTGAGGGTAAACAAAAGGTATGTTCTTTATTTTATGATCTTGCGAGGATCTAACGGTCTTGTGAGATTTGTCATGGTAGACCTCAGTTTTGAACTCTCATGCACACAGTTGCATGTTTTTTATTAAATGGTGTAACTAACACCATACCGAACGGGGCAAAACCATCCAATGATATACAGGGTATTTTTAAATACAAAATCTAGACATTGTTTACGCTATTTAACAATGTCCAATTTTTACAGACAAGGTTCCAAATGAGCCTGAATTTGGTCCAGGTGTCCGCAGGGCCAAGCACTGGTGCATGGCTGAATTTTGGACCCTTGTAGTAAATAGGGGGTCATATTTGAATTTTTTACATTTTAGTGTGGCAGCTGGCTACCAAGCGCATTGCCACTGGTTATTGAACTATTTGCCCACTTACTGCGAGTGCTGCCTGCGGACAAAAAGTACTTGAAGTTAGCATTCAAAAAACAAGTGAATGACAACTTATGAACGTGCATTCAGCCGAATGCATTTGGTCCCAAATTTGTGTAAAACCGGTGCTTTATGAATATTTAGAATCCTACTCTTTATATAGGGTTCCGATTAGAAAGACATTGATTTTAATCCAGACACCAAATGCATCCAGCCGATTGTTGCAGATTCTCTCAGACTCAATGAATCATGACCGTATTTTGCTTTAGCAAATATTAGAATTGCTATTAAGGAAAACATTTGGCCATTTTCACTGGATTTTATTGTGGAGACACAATCCAGTGTTTAGTGAACTACTCTGTCGATCTGCCCAAATGGTGCAACATTTTTAAATGTGAAATAATTTTCAACTCCTCGATTGCTGCATTTTATAGTGATACCAACAATTATTACAGGCTTAGGGCAAAAAATATCCAGTTCTTTTCAAGGAAAGTAGCTGAAGTTAAACTAACTGTTTTTACAGTACCTCCCTGGAAACATAAGGTAGGGAGGACATGACTGCTGGCAGGGATAAGGGGTTGGTTCATAAGGGTATACATTGTGGCACCCGGGGTACATTAAGAAGGGGAAAAAGGGGAGGGTACTCACCAGTTCCTGGGCAGAGGTGTAGTGTTGCTAGCTTAATAAAGAAATAATATTATATTCTGCATATAATAATTAGATAGCTCAATTAGCTATTTTCACTCCGTTTAAAATCTTCATTGAGTACTTAGCTGGTATCGGGAGAATGGCAGCGGTGTCCAGAGATCCGGTGGTAGCCTTGTTACAGGCGTACTTGGAGTCCCATGGAGCCAGATTGTTGGCTGAGGTGATCGCCGGTATTGAGGCCCGACCGGCATCAGCTACGAGGTCGGAGACGGTGGAGGTGTGCCTGAGGGCGGTAGGAGGGCCCGGCGTTCCAGGCCTCCTACGCACTTGTCACCGAGTCCAGTGTCCAGACGGCGTGGTCGGCAGCGAGGGGATCAGATCGTCACTGCCAGGACTTCACCAGTGCGGGGAAGAGTGAGCCGGAGGTCGGATAGTGGCGGCATCGTTGAGGGACAAGATGGCGGCGTGGCGCTGAGATCCAGGAGCCCGCCGTCTCTTCCGGTCCAAATGGCATGAAGACAGAGGACGCCGGAAATGACGGTAAGGGTCGGCGCCCTTGAACGTGGCGGACGTCAGGGAGCCGGACGTCTTCAGTCGGCGAACCCGGAAGTGAGGTGCACCGTCGACACCCTAGGCATGTCTCTGCTTTCCCAGGGCGCACGACGCAGAGGGAGGTCGGCAGGAAAGAGAGGAGACAGCCGGACACCCAGTAGGAGGCACTCCCATCACCCCCAGGCAGCCGGATTTGGAAACATTCACCTGGAGAGCAACTCAGGTCCTGCAATTGACGACCGGAGAAGATCCAGGTCAGAGTCTGTATCAGAGGAAAAGAGGAGCTTCCGGTGCCTGCGGTTCCCCAGCGGTTCGGTGAGTTGACTAGCGCCGGCGCTGGTGCCCTAGAGCACCCAGGGGAGTGGCTTAGGACCATAGTGGATAGGTTTCCACAGGAGCTTACTGGGAGTAAGGACTCCATAGGGCAGGATAGCAGGCTCACAGCACAGGGCTACATGGAGGGACCTTACATTCTGGGGTTCAGGATCCAAAGGTTCAGGTTTCAAGGGGTCAGCCGGCTGCAGGGGCATTTCGCCGTTTCCCTGACAAGGACCCTTCACTATTTGGCTACCTCAACCTAATATGGGGGGCATATAAAATCTACGGGAGACAATGCTGGTATAGGTATGACCAGCAATTTCGTCAAAAAATGGCGGTGTGCCCAGGTATGGATTTCGGCGTTCAGGATGGTAGTCTCTGGCTGTTAATTATGACTCCCAGTAGCCATCCCCCTTTCCCGGGCCTGCCGGATGGACCTCCGGTTCCTCTGCAGGGCAAAAGAAAGGGGTGTGTTGGCTCTTTAACGAGAGCCACTGCCGCTGGTACAGCTCCTGTAGGTTTCGCCACAGATGTGCACACTGCGGGGGTGCTCACCCAGCTGTGCGCTGCTTCAGAAAGGGGAAGCCAGTGTCCGGTAAGGGTCCCTCTCGAGACGACGTACCTTGGGGAGAGGACGCCAGTGGACGTCCTAAGGATGCGCACTTGGCTCGCCTGGTATCATAGAGGTCGCGATGCGCAGACCTTGTTCAACGGTTTTCAGGTAGGTTTCTGGATCCCCTTTGTTCCCTCTTCCTGCAAGAAAAGTTGCATGTTGAGGTGCAGATGGGACACATGGCTGGCCCATTTACTGCTCCACCTTTTTCTAATTTACGCATCTCCCCTCTGGGCCTGGTTCCCAAAAAGGAACCAGGTTCCTTTCGGTTGATCCAGCACCTGTCCTGGAATGGGTTACGAGACAGGAGGTGGGTTTGGCATTGGCTACTCATTACCTGGATGACTTTCTATTCGTCGGCCCACCGGGTTCGGGTGAGTGTGAGCGGCTCTTACAAGCGTTTCGGGCAGTCATGGGATATTTCGGGGTCCCCGTCGTGGAGGCTAAGACGGTGGGCCCAGTTCAGGTTTTGTCGTTTCTAGGGATAGAGATCGACTATGTCGGTATGGTTTTCCGTCTGCCAGAAGAAAAATTGTCGGTCCTCTTGCGACTGATTGACCTGGTTCGCGGGGCGAGGAAGGTACAGTTGCGACAAATGCAGGTGCTTCTGGGGCACTTGGCCTTCGCGTGCTGAGTTCTTCAGGCTGGGGTGGGCTTTCTGCAGGCGCCTTTCTCTGTCCACGGTAGGGGTTCGGGAGCCCTTTCATTTTATCCGGGTCACACGGCGTTTGCGCACGGACCTTCAGGTGTGGAGCTCCTTTTTGGAGTGCTACAATGGTCGCTCCTGCTGGTTGCTGGAGGCTACGTCTAACTCAGAGTTAAACCTCTTCACAGACGCGTCCAGCAACGTGGGGTTTGGGGCATACTTCCAGGGCAAATGGTGCGCAGAGGCATGGCCAGCAAAATGGCTGGGCTTGGACGTGATGTGAAATCTGATGTTTTTAGAGCTGTTTCCCATCGTGGTCTCCTTGGAGCTCTGGGGGGAGGCTCTTGGCAACAAGACAGTGGTTTTTCACACGGACAACATGAGTGTCGTCCATGTGATAAACCCCTCCTCCTCCAGTTCCCCTCCGGTTCTTGTGCTGCTGCGCCAGTTGGTCCTCCTTTCCTTAAAATGTAATATTTGGATTAAAGCATGTCATGTCCCGGGTGTTCATAACGTGGTAGCTGACTCTCTTTCTCTGTTTCAGTGGGACCGTTTTCGGGAGTCGGCGCCAGCTGCGGAGACGGGGTATCAGATGTCCAGTTTCCTTATGGGAGATCGATTTGGAGGATTGAGAAGCTTGGTGTCGGACTCCTTATCTGACTCTTCGTAGAAAGCATATCAAGCCGTCTGGCGGACATGGCTGTCCTCGTTCTCGCAGTGCCTGGTGCTGGGGTCGGAGTCTGGGCGATTGGAGGTAACTCTGACGATGCTGGAGACGATGTTTGCGCAGGGTAAGTCCTGCTCTGCGGCCAAAAAGTAATTGACCGCTCTATCTTTTCTGTGTCGGTTTATGGGCTGGCAAGACGTTTCACGGTGGTGTGGTATCCAGCGAGTTATCCGGGTTTGGAGACTTAGGAGGGCCCCAGACCGCCACCTCCCGGTGTCAGCCAACTTGCTGGGACGGATCCAGTTGGCCCTGGGGGCGGTTTGCTTCTCGGACTACGAAGCCTCATTATTTCGGGTTTCATTTGCATTCTGTTTTTTGGAGCTTTTTGGGTGGGCGAATTGGTTGCACGTAACAGTAGGGCGGTCGGTCTGCTTTTGCTGGCGAATATCCAGTGGTCCGAGGACTATGTAGATGTCTTCATCAGGCATTCCAAGATGGACCAGGTAGGTAGGGGTTTGTGGGTACATATCGGCGCTACGGGTGGCGTGTTTTGTCCAGTCCGTCTTTTCTTGGATTATTTGCAGATTAGGCTGTTGTGGTGTCTCTCCTTTCTGGTTCATAGGGATGGGTGCCCCCTCACGCGCTACCAGTTCTTGGCCAGGTTCCGTGCTGCGCTGACTGAGTGCGGGGTAAATCCTCGCCAGTACTCGGCTCATTCTTTTCGGATAGGAGCAGCCACCCAGGCTAGTTTGTGCGGTTACTCGGACGCAGCGATTCAGCGCTTGGGTAGATGGGGTTCAAACTGCTACAGGTCCTATGTCAGACCTTATTTACTATAACGCATTTCCTCCGAAGATCCTCCGTCACGCTGCATTTGGAAACTGGGACATTCATTCGTGTATTGGGCAACGCGGCAAGCTGAGGAGCGTCCCTATGGGAGAAATTTGGGTTTTCCCTACGATATAGCCAGGGTAAGGTGGAGGGGCATTAGGGGTATGTTATGGCAGCAGATGTATTCCGAGTGTGTATCCCTTCGTAGGTACGTGTCAGGGCCAATGACTCTAGTTATTCATGCAGGGGTAATGACCTAGGGTGCAACAGGTCAATGGACCTCCTGCATGCGATTAGGCATGATCTGGCTCTTTGTACGGTCCTCTTCCCTGAGTTGACCCTTATTTGGTCAGACATAGTGTCCAGGCTGTGTTGGCGTTCGCTTCCTCATGCAAAGGGCGTGGAGCGTAGTAGGCACAAGCTAAATGTGGCCATTGGAAAATTTGTCCGCCGCATTGGCGGGTTTGTCGTTAGGCACAAAGAACTGGAAGGGGACAATTCCAACCCGATGCGTAAGGATGGGGTACATCTCTCCCTCATAGGGTTGGATATCCTAAATGTGGGACTACAGTCTGGTATTGAGGAGGCGCTGGCTGCGGGGGGGCGCGGTCCCTCCCAGGGAAGTAGGTAGGAAGGAACAGCGGTGGCAGTAGTCCTGGCCAGTGAAGAGAATTGGAAGGAAGTGCCCAAGCGGCTTGGGGAGTCGCAGCCTGCTGAGAGCTGATGGCGGGGGCAGGCTGCTCCGGACTCGTGGGTCATTTTAATAGAGCTGTCGGTTGGTAATCCCCAACAGCTGACAGGTTGGGGATGCTGGCGATAATCTATTAATAAAGCTGTGGCCGTTGCCCTTACCCATACAAAAGGTGTTGTGTATTTATTGGGCAACGGGTGGTGGGGGTTTTTGGCCGGGGTCAGCAGTCATGTAGTAGCACACATCAGAATTCACTGTGAAAAGGGTTGTGTATGTGAAAAATCAATACAAATTACCACATATTTTGACACAATCTGGTGATAAAACAGCAACAGGAAATGACTCAAAATACTCCATTTTAAGATTTCCTAAATTGCCTTGCTTTTGCAAATGTTAAACCATTATGGGGTGTATTTACACATTCATTTTTTTTAAAGTCAGTCTTAAATGTTCACCAAGCCCTGGAAAAACTACACACACTAAGCGTTGTTGTACTTGAGGGACATAGTTGAGCACAATTTAGGATTTAAATAACACACTCTTCTGACCAGACGTCACAAAAATAATATAAACTACCAATCTGAAATCAAAGGAACACTATAGTGTTAGGAATACAAATGTGTGCAGGTTAAACAGTATTACTTTCCTTTTTTCCCCATCTTGTGCTGATCTCTCTGCAGCTGGCACTGCCTTCAGTCATGACGATCTTGGCCAATCGCTTAGGAAAGCATTGGTAACCTAGTGCGCATGCGCAGCAGACACTGCACTGCACCAATCTAATGGTTTCTATAAGAGAATCTGATTAAAGTAGCCCAGTTTCATTCTGTATTTTGGAGGATGCGCCTCTAGTGGCTGTCAGAGAGATAGCCAGTAAAGGCATTTAAATCTTGCAATGTTCTCAACAGCAAGGTTAAAACGAGGGGGACATAGCACCCAGACCACTTTAATGATATTAAGTGGTCTGGGTGCTACTGCTTATAGTGTCCCTTTAAGTCAAGCATGTGTAGGATTACAACATTTTCTGCATTGGGAATTTTCAATACCTAAAAACCTGGCTTCATAACATTGTCCATTAATGGATATTTGACCATAACTCAATTTATAGTTCTTTTATTATTAACAATCTGTAATTGGGAGGTATAATATTTACATATTACTTGGTATTATCATTTATTATTAATAACATCTCCCAAGATAAAATACATTGTGAGCGTTTAAGACAGGCGCTGTGCACAAGGAATATAACGCCTGCTGGGCCTCTCTATTCCTGCTGGCATCATGTCACTTTTAAATAACGCTGATTTTCTAATGCAAATGAATAATGTATTGCGGCTCTATCACAGTTTCAGTATATATTTTCTCATATTCAGCATTACCACGATGTGACATTAATACTAGATGTGGACTATTGCCTCGCTAATTGACATATTCACTTTTTTTTCTTTTTTTAACAATTTTTTTCTACTCATCGGCAATCTGTTTTATTCATATTTAATTAGATTGGAGGCCCTCTTAGCTTTAGTAAGGTTTAAGAATGGTTTAACTCCAACACAAGTCTCCGCCGGGCAGGTACGCCGCTGATTGGCTGAGAGTGGTCAGCTGGCACTCTCAGCCAATTAGTGACTCCCCATTCACTAGACTGGATGCAAACAAACGTACATTTTGCAAGTCAGTTTAGTGAACGGGGTGTCACTGATTGGCTATGATGGTCTCACTCCGCGCTTCCTGGAAGTGAAAATTCATAAGTCGAATGCTCCAGAGGAGGACCAGAGACCAGCAATAGAGGCAACTTTGGTGCCATGTATATGAAGTTGTTTTGGTGCCTAGAGTGTCCATTTAACTCCACATATGCATATTTTAATATTATTATTATTTCCTAACATAAATAGCAAGAAGATCTACAAAATGCAAAATAATAAATTGCCGGAGAAACCGAATATTTCACATACCTCCCAAAATTCTGAGGCAAGACACTGTTGTGCGATGTTGAAGGACTCTGCCCATGGATTGAATACCTTTTTAGCACTGTGCGTAGACGTGTATCTATTGACGTGCTTGTGCTATGTTGATAGGGGACATTTCCCAGGTATCATCAAAACACCAAGGAACAAACCCAGAACAGATCAGACAGGACCCCAAATTTGGTCAGTCCTTAAGAATTGTGAGATATAAATGATTTTTTTGCGAATATGGAGGAACACCGTGCACCATAGCTTTCCCTGTACAGACAAGTCACCGGTAAAGCTCAGTGATAGAGATATGTACAGTAGGTTATTGCATTATCCTCTGGGGGAATCTTGCACAGCAGATAATTAACTTTGCTGAGCAATCAATCCCATTTTATCTTGAAATAAACTGTCATTTTGATCAGCTGGTGAAATGCCAGGTAAATAAGCCAGATCAAGTCAGATCATCCACCTTTAGAGATTAGTAAATTATCTGATAATCATCAGTCTAGAATCTGTTGTATATTATTTTACAAAGGCCTATGAGGACATAAACAACAAGACTGACATGTTATCTAGAATAATAGGAACACTCTGTTAATGTTAGAATTCGCTATTAGTTTTTAGATTAATGTCCTTCCTGCTTAAAAAATAAAAATGTAAAAAAAGATGTCTCTAAAACTCACCTTTATTCCAGCACTGGGTCATTCTCCTTGGTGCAGCTGTTCTGCCTCTAGTGCAGTAAACTCTGGTGGAGTAATGATGACATTTGTCCAATCCAATGATTGTCATAGAAACGCACTGTAGATATAGAGCAGGGGTAGGTATTCTTCAGATCTCCAGGTGTTGTGGACCACATCTCCCATAATGCTGGCAAGGCATCAAGGGAGTTGAAGTCCACAACATCTGGAGTGCCAAAGATTGCCTACCCCTGATATAGAGGCTTCAATATGAGAAACAATGCGTGCATCTGCAACATCACGCTGGGTATGATGACAGACAATGTGACCTTCAATTTTCTAAAATATTAAAAGGTTACACCAACCATGTACACATGTATGCTTAGAACATTTTTACATGCAGAGATATATTCATTCTTGTGCCGGGGCTAGATACACCCCCAGCACCCGGAACAGATACATAGCGAGCTGGCGAGAGGCATGGTCATCTTCTACTCTTGCAGGCATCACCAAATGGGAAGCCGCTATTTCCACTCACTCACTCACATTTTCCTTTCTTTTTCCCTCATTCACTCCCTCTTTCATTTCTATTTCCCTCACTCACTCTTTCATTTCTATTTCCCTCCCTTCTCCCTCCACCCCCCTATATTTCTAATAATTTCTCCATTTTGTTTTTCTGAATCCCCTCCTACATCCCCACTCATGCGCTCTGACCTGGTGAGAGCAGTCTAATCAAACCAGGGCTGAGTCCTGCAGGAACGCATGGGAACGGCGTTCCTGCACTTTTTC
>OW240914.1:293205029-293348103 GCA_933207985.1 Pelobates cultripes
CTACTAGCTGTTTGAACATCTGGATGGACTCTGATAAAACCACTTCTTCAGGCAGAGAATTCCACATCCTGATTGTTCTTACAGTAAAAAAACCTTTCCTTTGCCTTAGACGAAATCTTCTTTCTTCCAGTCTAAACGCATGGCCTTGTGTCCTATGTAAAGTCCGGTTTGTGAATAGATTTCCACACAATGGTTTGTATTGACCCCGAATATATTTGTATAATGTTATCATATCCCCTCTCAGGCGACGTTTTTCTAAACTAAATAGGTTTTAATTTGTTAACCTTTCTTCATAGCCGATATGTTCCATTCCTTTTATTAGTTTTGTAGCCCGCCTCTGCACTTTTTCTAGTGCCATAATATCCTTCTTTAGAACAGGTGCCCAAAATTGCACAGCATATTCAATATGGAGTCTTAGCAGTGATTTATAAAGAGGCAAAATTATATTCTTGTCCCGAGAATGAATGCCCTTTTTCATGCATGACAATACCTTACTGGCCTTGGCCACTGCTGATTGACATTGCACATTGTTGCATAGTTTTGTTGTTTATAACAATTCCCAAGTCCTTTTCATGTGTTGTTATCCCTAATTCGCTTCCTTTAAGGGTATATCCCTTGTCTTGGCGCCTGACCTCCTTGGTGTGCGAGAGTGTCCGCAGGCTGGGCCCCGTTGCAGCCCCCGTGGGTAGGACTCCTCTGCTCTCTGCTGGAGCCCCTTGGTTCGGTCCCGTCGTGATTGCATGTCGGCGGGAAGCTCTCTTGTCTAGCTTCACGGCTTCCAGCTTGAGCCCTTAGGTGCAGTGTTGTAGTACGCTGGGCAGGGGTCTCTGCTGCCGCTGTATGGTATGTTTGTCGGGCATGCTTGGTGGCCCCGGTCTGGTGTGTGTGGGAGCGTGTGCTTGCTCCCGAGGGACATGGCGCTGGTTCCCGCCTTGCTGATCTTCGGTATTTGTGTCATCGGGAGGCCGCTCTGGGTTTTTTTTTTATTATTATTTCACTGGTACAACTACATAAGACTGGAGGTAGTAAAGGCAGTACCTGAACCTGTCCCTCACGCAAAAGAGTACAGCACTGAAGTCTATGGAGCAGACCTTTATGAAATCTTTATGAAATACTAATTTTGCAGAGGGGGTGGGCGGGAGTGACAGTGCCGCTTTAAATGCTTTTTGACACGATAGATGAGACATTTTTATAGGATTCTTGGTTTGGCTGTTCTGAGATCAAGGTCAAGGTGAATGTTCAAGGTCAACCTTAATGAAAATAAATCATCTTTTCATCATTCTCTGGTTGCAGTAATGTAACAGAAATTACTCTGCACAGATGTATTAATTAGTGCTACAGTTGCGGGAAGGAATATCCAATCAAATAAAGAAAATTAGAAATCTTTCCCACCCTTATTTTTTACTCCTATGTGAAGCCAGAGGGCATCGCAGCCATCTGACACCAGAACTGTTACACATAAATAGAAGCTAAATATAGCGTTGCCACCTTTTCAGAAAAACAGAAAAAGAGTAAAAGAAAAAAGAGTCATTTTTATAATATATTTTGTTTACATGCCTTCCTAAAAATAGTGTTTTACATTCACTATGATTAAATTTCGTTTTAGTGCTAGCAGTGGTTGATCAAACGATATCTGTGGATACCCTCTCTGCTTAAAGTGAACTGTGTCGCAACTAATTGAAATTGCCTTGACAAATTGTGTTATTTGTTTGTCCATGCCCTATGCGATACCTTCATTGATTTAGCAAAGTGTTACCAGGGGAGGGCCATCTAAGAGGTTCAAGGAAACCCCAATTAGGTTCCAGTACCTGGTCACATTGCCTTTGTGATGAGACATTGGTGCCAGTATTGTGATGTAATGATACCTGTCCCTTCCAGCGCCACGTGAACGCAGTCAAATGTAATTCCGTTCCGGTGCATGCGCGATGTTGCTCACACTTCCCCAGTGTCATGGTGCATCGTTCTCACTTCATTTATGATGTCATTTGCCTCTATTTAGACTATCAGTCAACATGGCGTTTTTTAATAGAACATACTAATGACATCACCTGTTTCTGTAACCAATGACAACCCACTATAGACTGTACATACTTGTAGGTTATTCTTGCTTCCTTAACTTGTTGTGGTTTTTGTTACCCGAAAGTGTATGCATACTGTGTATTAGATTAATTCCCGATTTACTGATCTTGGCTTGTATGACCATGTTTGCTTTTTATAATCTTGATCTTGGATTGACTCCCGATTCTCTGTACCTTTATTATCTTAGACCTCAGCCTGTTTCACGTTTATACTCTGTCTGCTTGCAGATATTTTGTCTATCTGTCTTTGGCACTAGCCCTGCCACTCTAAGGACCAGTACATGCTACTAACCAATCTCTGTTAGGTATATGTGTTATGGTATCACCACTCCTGACAGGAGATCGGTTTTCCAATCACTGTTTATGTGAGCAGACACACTGAATCCTACTGTGATAGTCTAAGAGCTCAGCTCAACAGCACAGAGGGAACATTTTCTCCATCCGATGCTTAGATATGTTAGTATTGTACACTATGTATGGGTACAAGGATTATAGATAAATATTCATGTGTTTTTGTAAAAAACAAAAACAAGGAGAAGGGGGTTGTCAAATTTGAAAATAAAACAAAATAATTCTGTTTTTCCACGCTCAAGAGCAAAATAGAGAAAAATAGTATTAAGAGGCACAATTAAAAAAGGCTGCAGCCCACCTTAATATTATTTTTACAACAATATCAGTTTATGTTCTTCATAATAATTAATATATATTATGTTATACTTTCATTGAAATACCAAGATAATCATGGATATGAGTGAAAAGGTAAAATTATACAAAAACTCATAGGGCAAGATTTCAACTTGAATTACTGCATAGATGTCCAGCAGGGTGAAATTGCTTTGAGATATGTGTTTCATCTTCATTCCTGCTTTTATGTACTTTCATAAGTGCATTTTAATATATGTTTAGTGGAATATCATTCTGCGCTATTTTGCTGTTTACGTCTATCTTATGTGTTGTTACCTGTGAACGTAAAATAAATAAGAATGATTGGAATATATAGGAGAACTGGTTTAGAAACATTGCATGAAGTAATTTTAGTGAGTGCAAAATTTTTGCATTGAATCATTCATCAAAGGGCAACTGCAAGCACCATAACCACTACACGTATCTTGGCACCATTTTACAGTAAGCAGTCAAACTGTTTTCAAATTGTCTGACACTTTTTGGCACCCTCTGGATACCTAGGGTATGGAAGTTCAGCCCCTACCTCGTCAGATATTAATCTTCAAGTGCGTTTCTGACATCAATTCTGTCAATCTTTGGACCAGATATACACAGTAAATTAATTTCATCTAACAGGGATGACATTTCTATATGTAATGAGGAAATAGAACTTCCTATTTAGCTATATCTGAAGAGGAAGTCAAAATGTGTGTGCCCAGAGGTGTCAAACAGTTAAAACAAAATTGTTTACCTGCGTACAGTGGGACAGTGCAATAGGAACCATGGCACTATAAATATTACTATGCACTTTAGTATTTATGGTGTTTAGAATGTCCTTTAACTAGATCAAAATCTATGAGGATTTCTGAGCCTTTCCATGTTTTCAATCCTTCTATTTTTGACATTTGTGGAGATTAAGGAGGAGTCTTTGAAGAAACTGACTTTTAGGTAAAGTTAAATTCCTATCCTCATTGCTATCTAATTTATGGTGATTGAGGGTAAACAAAAGGTATGTTCTTTATTTTATGATCTTGCGAGGATCTAACGGTCTTGTGAGATTTGTCATGGTAGACCTCAGTTTTGAACTCTCATGCACACAGTTGCATGTTTTTTATTAAATGGTGTAACTAACACCATACCGAACGGGGCAAAACCATCCAATGATATACAGGGTATTTTTAAATACAAAATCTAGACATTGTTTACGCTATTTAACAATGTCCAATTTTTACAGACAAGGTTCCAAATGAGCCTGAATTTGGTCCAGGTGTCCGCAGGGCCAAGCACTGGTGCATGGCTGAATTTTGGACCCTTGTAGTAAATAGGGGGTCATATTTGAATTTTTTACATTTTAGTGTGGCAGCTGGCTACCAAGCGCATTGCCACTGGTTATTGAACTATTTGCCCACTTACTGCGAGTGCTGCCTGCGGACAAAAAGTACTTGAAGTTAGCATTCAAAAAACAAGTGAATGACAACTTATGAACGTGCATTCAGCCGAATGCATTTGGTCCCAAATTTGTGTAAAACCGGTGCTTTATGAATATTTAGAATCCTACTCTTTATATAGGGTTCCGATTAGAAAGACATTGATTTTAATCCAGACACCAAATGCATCCAGCCGATTGTTGCAGATTCTCTCAGACTCAATGAATCATGACCGTATTTTGCTTTAGCAAATATTAGAATTGCTATTAAGGAAAACATTTGGCCATTTTCACTGGATTTTATTGTGGAGACACAATCCAGTGTTTAGTGAACTACTCTGTCGATCTGCCCAAATGGTGCAACATTTTTAAATGTGAAATAATTTTCAACTCCTCGATTGCTGCATTTTATAGTGATACCAACAATTATTACAGGCTTAGGGCAAAAAATATCCAGTTCTTTTCAAGGAAAGTAGCTGAAGTTAAACTAACTGTTTTTACAGTACCTCCCTGGAAACATAAGGTAGGGAGGACATGACTGCTGGCAGGGATAAGGGGTTGGTTCATAAGGGTATACATTGTGGCACCCGGGGTACATTAAGAAGGGGAAAAAGGGGAGGGTACTCACCAGTTCCTGGGCAGAGGTGTAGTGTTGCTAGCTTAATAAAGAAATAATATTATATTCTGCATATAATAATTAGATAGCTCAATTAGCTATTTTCACTCCGTTTAAAATCTTCATTGAGTACTTAGCTGGTATCGGGAGAATGGCAGCGGTGTCCAGAGATCCGGTGGTAGCCTTGTTACAGGCGTACTTGGAGTCCCATGGAGCCAGATTGTTGGCTGAGGTGATCGCCGGTATTGAGGCCCGACCGGCATCAGCTACGAGGTCGGAGACGGTGGAGGTGTGCCTGAGGGCGGTAGGAGGGCCCGGCGTTCCAGGCCTCCTACGCACTTGTCACCGAGTCCAGTGTCCAGACGGCGTGGTCGGCAGCGAGGGGATCAGATCGTCACTGCCAGGACTTCACCAGTGCGGGGAAGAGTGAGCCGGAGGTCGGATAATGGCGGCATCGTTGAGGGACAAGATGGCGGCGTGGCGCTGAGATCCAGGAGCCCGCCGTCTCTTCCGGTCCAAATGGCATGAAGACAGAGGACGCCGGAAGTGACGGTAAGGGTCGGCGCCCTTGAACGTGGCGGACGTCAGGGAGCCGGACGTCTTCAGTCGGCGAACCCGGAAGTGAGGTGCACCGTCGACACCCTAGGCATGTCTCTGCCTTCCCAGGGCGCCGGACGCAGAGGGAGGTCGGCAGGAAAGAGAGGAGACAGCCGGACACCCAGTAGGAGGCACTCCCATCACCCCCAGGCAGCCGGATTTGGAAACATTCACCTGGAGAGCAACTCAGGTCCTGCAATTGACGACCGGAGAAGATCCAGGTCAGAGTCTGTATCAGAGGAAAAGAGGAGCTTCCGGTGCCTGCGGTTCCCCAGCGGTTCGGTGAGTTGACTAGCGCCGGCGCTGGTGCCCTAGAGCACCCAGGGGAGTGGCTTAGGACCATAGTGGATAGGTTTCCACAGGAGCTTACTGGGAGTAAGGACTCCATAGGGCAGGATAGCAGGCTCACAGCACAGGGCTACATGGAGGGACCTTACATTCTGGGGTTCAGGATCCAAAGGTTCAGGTTTCAAGGGGTCAGCCGGCTGCAGGGGCATTTCGCCGTTTCCCTGACAAGGACCCTTCACTATTTGGCTACCTCAACCTAATATGGGGGGCATATAAAATCTACGGGAGACAATGCTGGTATAGGTATGACCAGCAATTTCGTCAAAAAATGGCGGTGTGCCCAGGTATGGATTTCGGCGTTCAGGATGGTAGTCTCTGGCTGTTAATTATGACTCCCAGTAGCCATCCCCCTTTCCCGGGCCTGCCGGATGGACCTCCGGTTCCTCTGCATGGCAAAAGAAAGGGGTGTGTTGGCTCTTTAACGAGAGCCACTGCCGCTGGTACAGCTCCTGTAGGTTTCGCCACAGATGTGCACACTGCGGGGGTGCTCACCCAGCTGTGCGCTGCTTCAGAAAGGGGAAGCCAGTGTCCGGTAAGGGTCCCTCTCGAGACGACGTACCTTGGGGAGAGGACGCCAGTGGACGTCCTAAGGATGCGCACTTGGCTCGCCTGGTATCATAGAGGTCGCGATGCGCAGACCTTGTTCAACGGTTTTCAGGTAGGTTTCTGGATCCCCTTTGTTCCCTCTTCCTGCAAGAAAAGTTGCATGTTGAGGTGCAGATGGGACACATGGCTGGCCCATTTACTGCTCCACCTTTTTCTAATTTACGCATCTCCCCTCTGGGCCTGGTTCCCAAAAAGGAACCAGGTTCCTTTCGGTTGATCCAGCACCTGTCCTGGAATGGGTTACGAGACAGGAGGTGGGTTTGGCATTGGCTACTCATTACCTGGATGACTTTCTATTCGTCGGCCCACCGGGTTCGGGTGAGTGTGAGCGGCTCTTACAAGCGTTTCGGGCAGTCATGGGATATTTCGGGGTCCCCGTCGTGGAGGCTAAGACGGTGGGCCCAGTTCAGGTTTTGTCGTTTCTAGGGATAGAGATCGACTATGTCGGTATGGTTTTCCGTCTGCCAGAAGAAAAATTGTCGGTCCTCTTGCGACTGATTGACCTGGTTCGCGGGGCGAGGAAGGTACAGTTGCGACAAATGCAGGTGCTTCTGGGGCACTTGGCCTTCGCGTGCTGAGTTCTTCAGGCTGGGGTGGGCTTTCTGCAGGCGCCTTTCTCTGTCCACGGTAGGGGTTCGGGAGCCCTTTCATTTTATCCGGGTCACACGGCGTTTGCGCACGGACCTTCAGGTGTGGAGCTCCTTTTTGGAGTGCTACAATGGTCGCTCCTGCTGGTTGCTGGAGGCTACGTCTAACTCAGAGTTAAACCTCTTCACAGACGCGTCCAGCAACGTGGGGTTTGGGGCATACTTCCAGGGCAAATGGTGCGCAGAGGCATGGCCAGCAAAATGGCTGGGCTTGGACGTGATGTGAAATCTGATGTTTTTAGAGCTGTTTTCCATCGTGGTCTCCTTGGAGCTCTGGGGGGAGGCTCTTGGCAACAAGACAGTGGTTTTTCACACGGACAACATGAGTGTCGTCCATGTGATAAACCCCTCCTCCTCCAGTTCCCCTCCGGTTCTTGTGCTGCTGCGCCAGTTGGTCCTCCTTTCCTTAAAATGTAATATTTGGATTAAAGCATGTCATGTCCCGGGTGTTCATAACGTGGTAGCTGACTCTCTTTCTCTGTTTCAGTGGGACCGTTTTCGGGAGTCGGCGCCAGCTGCGGAGACGGGGTATCAGATGTCCAGTTTCCTTATGGGAGATCGATTTGGAGGAGTGAGAAGCTTGGTGTCGGACTCCTTATCTGACTCTTCGTAGAAAGCATATCAAGCCGTCTGGCGGACATGGCTGTCCTCGTTCTCGCAGTGCCTGGTGCTGGGGTCGGAGTCTGGGCGATTGGAGGTAACTCTGACGATGCTGGAGACGATGTTTGCGCAGGGTAAGTCCTGCTCTGCGGCCAAAAAGTAATTGACCGCTCTATCTTTTCTGTGTCGGTTTATGGGCTGGCAAGACGTTTCACGGTGGTGTGGTATCCAGCGAGTTATCCGGGTTTGGAGACTTAGGAGGGCCCCAGACCGCCACCTCCCGGTGTCAGCCAACTTGCTGGGACGGATCCAGTTGGCCCTGGGGGCGGTTTGCTTCTCGGACTACGAAGCCTCATTATTTCGGGTTTCATTTGCATTCTGTTTTTTGGAGCTTTTTGGGTGGGCGAATTGGTTGCACGTAACAGTAGGGCGGTCGGTCTGCTTTTGCTGGCGAATATCCAGTGGTCCGAGGACTATGTAGATGTCTTCATCAGGCATTCCAAGATGGACCAGGTAGGTAGGGGTTTGTGGGTACATATCGGCGCTACGGGTGGCGTGTTTTGTCCAGTCCGTCTTTTCTTGGATTATTTGCAGATTAGGCTGTTGTGGTGTCTCTCCTTTCTGGTTCATAGGGATGGGTGCCCCCTCACGCGCTACCAGTTCTTGGCCAGGTTCCGTGCTGCGCTGACTGAGTGCGGGGTAAATCCTCGCCAGTACTCGGCTCATTCTTTTCGGATAGGAGCAGCCACCCAGGCTAGTTTGTGCGGTTACTCGGACGCAGCGATTCAGCGCTTGGGTAGATGGGGTTCAAACTGCTACAGGTCCTATGTCAGACCTTATTTACTATAACGCATTTCCTCCGAAGATCCTCCGTCACGCTGCATTTGGAAACTGGGACATTCATTCGTGTATTGGGCAACGCGGCAAGCTGAGGAGCGTCCCTATGGGAGAAATTTGGGTTTTCCCTACGATATAGCCAGGGTAAGGTGGAGGGGCATTAGGGGTATGTTATGGCAGCAGATGTATTCCGAGTGTGTATCCCTTCGTAGGTACGTGTCAGGGCCAATGACTCTAGTTATTCATGCAGGGGTAATGACCTAGGGTGCAACAGGTCAATGGACCTCCTGCATGCGATTAGGCATGATCTGGCTCTTTGTACGGTCCTCTTCCCTGAGTTGACCCTTATTTGGTCGGACATAGTGTCCAGGCTGTGTTGGCGTTCGCTTCCTCATGCAAAGGGCGTGGAGCGTAGTAGGCACAAGCTAAATGTGGCCATTGGAAAATTTGTCCGCCGCATTGGCGGGTTTGTCGTTAGGCACAAAGAACTGGAAGGGGACAATTCCAACCCGATGCGTAAGGATGGGGTACATCTCTCCCTCATAGGGTTGGATATCCTAAATGTGGGACTACAGTCTGGTATTGAGGAGGCGCTGGCTGCGGGGGGGCGCGGTCCCTCCCAGGGAAGTAGGTAGGAAGGAACCGCGGTGGCAGTAGTCCTGGCCAGTGAAGAGAATTGGAAGGAAGTGCCCAAGCGGCTTGGGGAGTCGCAGCCTGCTGAGAGCTGATGGCGGGGGCAGGCTGCTCCGGACTCGTGGGTCATTTTAATAGAGCTGTCGGTTGGTAATCCCCAACAGCTGACAGGTTGGGGATGCTGGCGATAATCTATTAATAAAGCTGTGGCCGTTGCCCTTACCCATACAAAAGGTGTTGTGTATTTATTGGGCAACGGGTGGTGGGGGTTTTTGGCCGGGGTCAGCAGTCATGTAGTAGCACACATCAGAATTCACTGTGAAAAGGGTTGTGTATGTGAAAAATCAATACAAATTACCACATATTTTGACACAATCTGGTGATAAAACAGCAACAGGAAATGACTCAAAATACTCCATTTTAAGATTTCCTAAATTGCCTTGCTTTTGCAAATGTTAAACCATTATGGGGTGTATTTACACATTCATTTTTTTTAAAGTCAGTCTTAAATGTTCACCAAGCCCTGGAAAAACTACACACACTAAGCGTTGTTGTACTTGAGGGACATAGTTGAGCACAATTTAGGATTTAAATAACACACTCTTCTGACCAGACGTCACAAAAATAATATAAACTACCAATCTGAAATCAAAGGAACACTATAGTGTTAGGAATACAAATGTGTGCAGGTTAAACAGTATTACTTTCCTTTTTTCCCCATCTTGTGCTGATCTCTCTGCAGCTGGCACTGCCTTCAGTCATGACGATCTTGGCCAATCGCTTAGGAAAGCATTGGTAACCTAGTGCGCATGCGCAGCAGACACTGCACTGCACCAATCTAATGGTTTCTATAAGAGAATCTGATTAAAGTAGCCCAGTTTCATTCTGTATTTTGGAGGATGCGCCTCTAGTGGCTGTCAGAGAGATAGCCAGTAAAGGCATTTAAATCTTGCAATGTTCTCAACAGCAAGGTTAAAACGAGGGGGACATAGCACCCAGACCACTTTAATGATATTAAGTGGTCTGGGTGCTACTGCTTATAGTGTCCCTTTAAGTCAAGCATGTGTAGGATTACAACATTTTCTGCATTGGGAATTTTCAATACCTAAAAACCTGGCTTCATAACATTGTCCATTAATGGATATTTGACCATAACTCAATTTATAGTTCTTTTATTATTAACAATCTGTAATTGGGAGGTATAATATTTACATATTACTTGGTATTATCATTTATTATTAATAACATCTCCCAAGATAAAATACATTGTGAGCGTTTAAGACAGGCGCTGTGCACAAGGAATATAACGCCTGCTGGGCCTCTCTATTCCTGCTGGCATCATGTCACTTTTAAATAACGCTGATTTTCTAATGCAAATGAATAATGTATTGCGGCTCGATCACAGTTTCAGTATATATTTTCTCATATTCAGCATTACCACGATGTGACATTAATACTAGATGTGGACTATTGCCTCGCTAATTGACATATTCACTTTTTTTTCTTTTTTTAACAATTTTTTTCTACTCATCGGCAATCTGTTTTATTCATATTTAATTAGATTGGAGGCCCTCTTAGCTTTAGTAAGGTTTAAGAATGGTTTAACTCCAACACAAGTCTCCGCCGGGCAGGTACGCCGCTGATTGGCTGAGAGTGGTCAGCTGGCACTCTCAGCCAATTAGTGACTCCCCATTCACTAGACTGGATGCAAACAAACGTACATTTTGCAAGTCAGTTTAGTGAACGGGGTGTCACTGATTGGTTGAAATGGTCTCACTCCGCGCTTCCTGGAAGTGAAAATTCATAAGTCGAATGCTCCAGAGGAGGACCAGAGACCAGCAATAGAGGCAACTTTGGTGCCATGTATATGAAGTTGTTTTGGTGCCTAGAGTGTCCATTTAACTCCACATATGCATATTTTAATATTATTATTATTTCCTAACATAAATAGCAAGAAGATCTACAAAATGCAAAATAATAAATTGCCGGAGAAACCGAATATTTCACATACCTCCCAAAATTCTGAGGCAAGACACTGTTGTGCGATGTTGAAGGACTCTGCCCATGGATTGAATACCTTTTCAGCACTGTGCGTAGACGTGTATCTATTGACGTGCTTGTGCTATGTTGATAGGGGACATTTCCCAGGTATCATCAAAAAATCCAAGGAACAAACCCAGAACAGATCAGACAGGACCCCAAATTTGGTCAGTCCTTAAGAATTGTGAGATATAAATGATTTTTTTGCGAATATGGAGGAACACCGTGCACCATAGCTTTCCCTGTACAGACAAGTTACCGGTAAAGCTCAGTGATAGAGATATGTACAGTAGGTTATTGCATTATCCTCTGGGGAATCTTGCACAGCAGATAATTAACTTTGCTGAGCAATCAATCCCATATTATCTTGAAATAAACTGTCATTTTGATCAGCTGGTGAAATGCCAGGTAAATAAGCCAGATCAAGTCAGATCATCCACCTTTAGAGATTAATAAATTATCTGATAATCATCAGTCTAGAATCTGTTGTATATTATTTTACAAAGGCCTATGAGGACATAAACAACAAGACTGACATGTTATCTAGAATAATAGGAACACTCTGTTAATGTTAGAATTCGCTATTAGTTTTTAGATTAATGTCCTTCCTGCTTAAAAAATAAAAATGTAAAAAAAGATGTCTCTAAAACTCACCTTTATTCCAGCACTGGGTCATTCTCCTTGGTGCAGCTGTTCTGCCTCTAGTGCAGTAAACTCTGGTGGAGTAATGATGACATTTGTCCAATCCAATGATTGTCATAGAAACGCACTGGGGATATAGAGCAGGGGTAGGCATTCTTCAGATCTCCAGTTGTTGTGGACCACATCTCCCATAATGCTGGCAAGGCATCAAGGGAGTTGAAGTCCACAACATCTGGAGTGCCAAAGATTGCCTACCCCTGATATAGAGGCTTCAATATGAGAAACAATGCGTGCATCTGCAACATCACGCTGGGTATGATGACAGACAATGTGACCTTCAATTTTCTAAAATATTAAAAGGTTACACCAACCATGTACACATGTATGCTTAGAACATTTTACATGCAGAGATATATTCATTCTTGTGCCGGGGCTAGATACACCCCCAGCACCCGGAACAGATACATAGCGAGCTGGCGAGAGGCATGGTCATCTTCTACTCTTGCAGGCATCACCAAATGGGAAGCCGCTATTTCCACTCACTCACTCACTTTTTCCTTTCTTTTTCCCTCATTCACTCCCTCTTTCATTTCTATTTCCCTCACTCACTCTTTCATCTCTATTTCCCTCCCTTCTCCCTCCACCCCCCTATATTTCTAATAATTTCTCCATTTTTTTTTTCTGAATCCCCTCCTACATCCCCACTCATGCGCTCTGACCTGGTGAGAGCAGTCTAATCAAACCAAGGCTGAGTCCTGCAGGAACGCATGGGAACGGCGTTCCTGCACTTTTTCCAAAGCAGGAACGCCGTTCCCGTTACCTGTCCTGCAGGACCGGCCCTGCTACCTGCACAGTGGGGTCATCACACGCTGTGTTCCCCCTTCAGCTCTAACTCTTGCGAGACCCGCGGCTGTTACCATGGCAACGCTCCGCACAGGCGAGTCTCGCGAGAGTTAGAGCTGGAGAGGGAACACAGTGTGCGATGACCCCTGTGTGCAGCGGATGGCTCCCTCCACCGGACCACCAGGCGATCTCCCCCCTCCCTGACAAGGTAAGAAGCAGGGAGGGGGGAATAAAATAAAAAAAAATATACATAAAGTAAGAAAAAAATGCTTCCCCCCCCCCCCCACACATCATCCAGCACCTCACACACCCATCATCCAGCACCTCCACCACCACACACCCATCATCCAGCACCATACACACCCATCATCCAAGACTCACACACCCATCATCCAGCACACACACACCCATCATCCTGAAAGTACCACACACCCCACTTCCATCCAGCACTCAATGTAATGCATGTACTTCCATCCAGCACTCCACACACCTTAACATCCAGCACTCACCTCACCACACACACCCATCATCCAGCACACACACACCCATCATCCAGCACTCACACACACCCATCATCCAGCACTCACACACCCATCATCCAGCACTCACACACCCATCATCCAGCACACACACACACACCCATCATCCAGCACACACACACACACCCATCATCCAGCACTCACACCCATCATCCAGCACTCACTCACACACCCATCACCCAGCACTCACACACACACATCATCCAGCACACGCACACACATCATCCAGCACTCGCACACACATCATCCAGCACACACACACACATCATCCAGCACACGCTCACACATCATCCAGCACTCACACACCCATCATCCAGCACACACACACACATCATCCAGCACACACACCCATCATCCAGCACACACACACACAGATAAAAAGAAGGAAACAACGAGTTTATTACAAGAAACAATAGATAAAAAAGACAAAGCGGCACTGTCATGCTGAATTTACCTTTCTTTAATTGATTCCTCTTCTCTCCCTCTCTCCGGATCTGTTCTTCATTTCTTCCTGTCTGCTCTAGTTTCCTTTAAAACATAAGACAAAGTAGGGACTACTTATCTTATGGAGGTTTCCTACGCATGACCATCTCTGACCAGCGGAGGAGCAAAGTGTGCTTCATTTCCGGTAGTCAGAGCAATTTTCCCACAATTCTCACCTTTCCTCTGTGTTCCCGCGAAGCCTCCTTTCACTTTTAACGAACATCCTGTCATTTAGACAGAACCCCGGCAAAACTACCGAATTGCGTCCTAACAGAACAGTTTCTCCATTTATGTTAGGACGCAATTTCAGGACTTTGTTCATATCGCAATTTCATTAATATGAATGAAACTCCAATCGTATTCATGCCACGGCTGCATTTGCAGCCGCTTCGTAGCTAACTCCCTAATTACCACAGTATCAGGGAGCTATCTACTAAAAGGCTGAAAGACCTAAATTCTGCCCCTACTCGCTATAATGTGAGTAGGGACATGTCTACTGAACAGTAAGCAGCCTGTGGCTGCTCACTGTTTAAAAAAAATAAACTATAGTATCCCCCCTCCCGAGCCCCCACCCGTGCTGAGCGAGTGGGGGCTATAGTCACCACCACATGAGGACAGGTTGGAGAGAAAGGATCTGATATATGAAGGAAACACACCTGATGCAAGAGACTCTCAGATGTGGGATTACTCACAAACCTAAACTATTTTTCCACCTCGACTATTATGGCCTAAGATTTGCACCCTACTTGTGAGTTTCCTATAATTATGGTTGAGTAAATAACCCCAAGAAGAAGAGCAGCAAGGCATGTGGATCCCTGGGCAAGTTTTTTAAGTAAACACCATTTTAATTTCAGAAGCATGTTTTACAAATTAATTTGCAATATCAAATAGGTAATATAAAATGCCTGCAGACACATTATTAAGGTATGCAATATGGTTAACATAACAAACTGTCCTTGACAGTTATTTGTCACTATGTATTAAGCAGCTAAGAGTGAGCATATAAACATCTATTTTTTTTATCAGTATGAGCTCTTTCCATACAATATTATGATTTAACTAATTACTACAATGATTGATGAGCTGTTGCTCCTAGCCTGCTTGCCTAGTCCATTGCCTACGCCGTAGGTTTCATTCAATCCTCATGGCAAAGAGTCAGTCCGACCATATCTCTCATTGAGCAGGGCCTCAGCAGCACCACCAACGAGCAGGAGTCAGGGGCACAGTAGTCCAGCACCACTCCAGTCTGCCAGATGTGACAATGTTGTCATGAAACATTGACCTCGAAAAGGCGAGTATCAGCAGTGGCCCACTCTCTACAAAGGGATCAGGAACTGCTAAAGCTGCGTAATATGTTTTTGTTGTTGGTTTTTAACACCACAGGGTGCCATTGAACACTGGTTCTGGTATCGCCAGAGCCACCATCCGATGGCACTCAGTGAAAACTGCCTTCCTCTGAAAACCCCTTGCTTACCCTGACCTCCAAACAGACTGGGCAGAGGATACCACAAGAAAGAAAAGTTGAGACATAGACTGTCAAACAAAGGCAGGAAACAATGTCCCAGCCAACAGTAGTGAATTTGGTGGGACAGTCTTGCATATTGGGGTACTGTCCCAGCAAATGTAGGGGACCAAGATATCCAAATGCAAGAGGACCATGCATGCAGCACTTCAGTAACAATCCGTGCATGGTCTGCTTCATGGAGCATGCTGTTAGTTAGCTTTTGCCAGTGTCAGTCAGCCTTTGACGGGTGGGTATGCCCCATTTGATGACCGGACGTGCCCCTTTGATGACCAGCACGTCTCTTGCACTCCTGCTTTCTTCTATTTTAAAGATGGCAGACATGGGTTTGCAAGATGAAGGGAATAGTCAATAAACAGTGAATTGTACTGAATTGAAAACCGAATTGCAAAATGTAGTCCTCTGTAATTAAATTGGAGAATTTTTACAAATCAGCATTAATGACCTAAATTTGGCAGATGCTAGAAGGTTTCAATGTGCAAAAACAGTTTACTACATTTTGGTTTATTAACGGTACAGGCCAGTATCACTTTAGAAAGACTTCATGTTCCTGCAGGCTTAATAACACATGCCAACTGTCAAACAGAGAGCTGGGAGGGTTTCCTTCCTCACCCCCTTTAAACTATAGTTTGAAAAGGAGTACTTGTCAATCAGATTATTTAAATTCTGCTCTATGGCATTATTGGTGTGTCCAATGCTTCTCAATGTGAAGCAACTGATTGGAAACAAGTCATCAGTAATGATGACTTCACAGGAGGCGGATCCGAGCAGCAGTTAGGAGACTTTCCCAGTGCTGGAATAAAGGTGAGTTTTAATCTCACTGCCTATATAGAGGGCACAAGTAAACTCCTTAGAACGATTAAATTATATATAATATATATATATATATATATATATATATATATATAGAGAGAGAGAGAGAGAGAGAGAGAGAGAGAGAGAGAGAGAGATTTTTTAAAATTATTATTGGTGTGTTCCATTATTCAGATTAGATTGCTCCACACCCAGTATCTGAAAGCTATTACTTTCAGATATAGAACATTAATTCTTCAGGCCTTCACACATAGCTCCAGCAATACTGCCTCCACAACCAATAGGCAGAGGGATAGCTTGGTATTCTTGGCTCCTGTTGCTGTGGAATCTGCTGCAGTTTTGTGGTTCCTCATTGTGCCGTAGATTAAACTGAATTAATTTCAAGTAAAGAGAAGTCTGTTTTTCCAGTGCATTAAATAAAAACTATTGTGATATGAAAAAAAACAAAACAAAAAATGTAACGAAAGGAAAGAAGGGTTTAGCTAGGAATAACTAAGAACCACTCCTTGACCCAATTTCTATGCATTTTGTTCCAAACTCATTACAGATGAACAATTCAGCTACCAAGGAAATAATAAAATACGTGATTGGGGTCTAATTAATTAACTGACAAAGAATAGCAAAAACCTGTTACTTTCTGCATATACCCTACCCCCACCTCCCTTCTTTTTTTATACTCTGCCGGTTTGCATTGTGAAACCGATAAAGAATGCAATGCAAAGCCCGATGGCACGTCTCCCAGTCACTGTCACTTGTCAGATTCTGAACCAGGCACCTCTGCTTTGCTGTCCCCATTGTAAAAAGAACTGACGGTGGGGGGACTGCTTAGAGGAAAATGCAGACAGCAAGGGGGGGGGAGACAGATTGTTTTGGAGAGGGGAATATGGATTATTTTATGAAACAGAATAAAACTATTGCTCACGGAATCCTTGTCTTGTGAACTGCATTGACAGTTTAGATAGCAATAGAAAGGCCTTTTGGCTAATCAAGCCTGCTTTATTCCACTACGCAGTTTGCAGCAGGTGACATTAACCAGGCGGAGATGACCTTCCATCCCTGCCTATTCTATATGGAATAAAGTATGCTGAAGACATAAAGGAAAGAAATTAACCTGTTGTAACTCTTCCCAACTACAAGACGGTTGACCACTGTGCTGTTTATAAAGGAACCCACACAGTAAGACTATACTCTTCCTACATCTCTCTTCGATTTTTCTAAGCATCTGTGTTTTTAAATCATTATTGTAGTTTTATTTTTAACACTCGAGAGATTGCAGTTTGTATCATCAATCAAAAAAACATTTTTTTACTTAATATTATCTCTTTTCGTTTTTGCACAATCTGTATCTTGTCTTTGGTTGAATAAAATGACTAATACATTTTTTTTTAAACTGGCATTGCTGAAACCATATATCTGAAAGTGCATGGCAACATCATTAGTCTGTATTCCGACTTCGAGTTTGTGTTATAATAAAATACAGTCACAAATTGATCATATTTTTCTATTCTTTCTCACAGAAAATATCGGAGACAAGATGTGGAAGATTATATTGCTATGGGCAACATAGGTTTGAATATTTTTTTCATATATATACAGTAGATAACTCGGGCGTAGCAACCTTATGCTATTGCACCCCCTCTCCCTCTTTTTATTGATCATGCTTCTGACCTACAAGATATGCCTAGCGTCAGATATCTAGAACTGCTAAAGAGGCACTGAAATAAATCTAGTAACAGCAGCGGACTACCACAGGTGTGGCTGGTGGGGCTGCATCAGAGCCCACACGCTAAAGAGTTCCATCGGATGGCCCCTGCAATTAGGGCAGATGGTACGGCTGTACTAGGGTCCAAACACTGAAGTTTCTGCCAGTGTTTCTATCTGTTTGTCTGTATAAGTGCATGTGTGTCAGTGTTTGTATCTCTGTATCTGTGTCAATCTATGTGTCTGTGAAACTGCTGCTGTGTCAGTGTGTGTTTGTGTATCTGCATGTGTGTATACGTGTGTGCGCCAGTGTATATGTGTGTACATCTCAGCATTCAAACACCAACACTACACACAAATACATGCCTGCATTCAAACATCAACACTACATTAAAACACACCTCTACATTCACACACACCCTACATACAAAAATATGCTTACATTAAAACACACAAACACTGCTTACTGCTAAAAACAATCCTGCAAGGATAGGAAAATGCTGGTTCGCCAGCTGACAGTGCATTGTGGGAGCTGTACAACAGGTGTGGATCTACCTTTTGCCCACCCTTCAATAAAGGAGGGGGGGAGGAGGAAAACATTTTTTTGCACCAGGGTCCTCTAGATTCGGCCACTGTCTCGTAATGTAAATTTTAAGAGTAATGGGAAGTTATGTGTGGTTGGAAGATGGGAATGACAAAAGAAAGGATCAGAAACCCAAGATGGATGAGTAGTATGGAGAAATTTTAATCCAGATCACAGGGAAGCAATGGCATGAAAGAGGCCCATTTTAGGGGCTGCAGCACTGGCTCTCTGTGATCTGGATTAACGTGTCTCCATATTACTCACTTATCTTTGAGTGCCTGTTCATTTCTTTTGTCATTTGTGATGCAGATATGGTACCCTGGATCATTTGGTACCAGGTAAGGACTCTTTAATTTACATGTTTGCCAGTTCTACTTTGCAGAACTAAAAGGAGAGAAACCATACCCCCCAGTTTTCCCACTGTCAGCAAGACAATCCTGTCCTGCTTTAGTTCCTCAGTGTCCCTTATCTGGGGACACCAGGGAACTGTTCCCAGGATGCACAGTGCACAGGCATCATTAGATGCATTAGCGTTGTGAACCAGACACTAGGACCATGAAGGAAGTGCTTCAGCAGTGCTCCTTGCATGGACCTGAAGGCTGGAGGTCAGCCAAACAAAAGAATGGTCCCAACCCTTTTCCATATAAGCCAAAGGGTTTTTAGATGAACATTGTGAGCGTTGCTGGTGACAACCCTCTCAAAGCCCCACCCACCCTTTCCAAAGTTCCCGAGTTCACATGTTAGAAGATAATAATTTTCTGTGGTACACATGAGCACATATTAGTATTTATATGTCACTGATCATGCATGTAATCCTGGTCATACCGGTGCTGCGGTCAGCGCTGTGTTGGATCACATGGTCACTCTGGTGTACCCACTCTCCGTTGCACTTGAAGTAGATCTGTGTGGCTGGGGTAGCTTTGCAGCTCAAGGTCACTGGCTTGTTTTTCACAATAAAGACATCCTCTGGCTCCAGAAGAAAGTGTGGCAACAACTCCCCTCCTTGTCCTCCCATACCTGCCGCCCCTGGCATTGGCATAGGGAAAGGATTCACCGACCCCGGGCTCTGCTGGCATCCTGAAATGACAAGACATGCATTGCAGTGAGAAAAATGCAACCTCAAACGTCCCATCATCCACTGCCATATCGGAGCTATTGGAGTTTGGCCTGCTTCACGTCCTCTAATCCTTTCTCCATTATTCCTACAAGCCTCGGGCATTACTTTTTTATTTTTGCTTTATCCATCTTACTATTGATTTTCATGTTTTTAAGCAATGACAAACGTTGCATTAAAAGACGCAATAAACAAGTGGACATTAAATTAAACTATATTCGTGCTACATGTTCACAGACCAATGACTTAAAAATGTTCTTACTTTTTTTTTAACTCTTTCCTCTGTATACAGTGGAATTCACAATGTATTTCCTTCAACACATCTAATAGTACTTAATTACGGATTTGTTCAGAAAACAACATTAAAGAGATGTTGTTACAAGGACAAGTATAGCCCGCTATGTCTCTGTTACAGAACTCTTATGCTATAATCCTCTTTTGGGACAAAAATATAATTTGTTACAAAAGGGATTTTGTATAATGCTAGCTTGGACCAAGATACGTAATTATATGCTGGGCTTGTGCATGTGTGTGTGCACAGGAATAGTCCTTGGTTTGTTAGTGACTTGTAAAATAGAGAAGACAAAACAGTACAGGGAGCCTCTGCGGTACTAATGTCACATATTTTACTGTCGGACAGATGGAATTATGCTATTAAAACCTTAGATACCACATCGCTGAACTAGGAGAAATTATATTATCCATAACCCCTTCGCTACCGACTGAGAAAATATTAGCGCAACATTTATGTGAAGCAAGGGATGCATATCTAGCATATAAACATATTATAACACAGCAATTTTGTGTAGATATTAATTTGCAGAAAAATTTAAAAGTTGAAATTATTAAAATTATTTAACCAATTTTTATGTTTCACACTTATTTCGTCAGCCGTTATAAGTATATTTGGTAAATGAAAAGCTGTAGACAGTAAACAATGTCCTTTATCCTGCAATATTTCATGCCGAGTCTGAAATGTTAGTATAAAGGCAAAAATTATTTTTTTATCACATAATACAGTAGATGTGACAACATTAGATAAATAAAAATGGTCAAACAGTACATGTATTTGCAAGGACACTGAACGCATTACTAGCAGTGCGGCTTTCTGAAAATGGCAGCAGATTGTAAAAATAATGTCTGCATCTGAGCATAATGCCCACATACAGTAAATACAGTTATATCATATATTCTAGACTAAAGGTATTTAAAACTGCTCTAGCAATATTATGAATCTCTGGACTGCTAATGTAATACTGAGTATTAGACTGTAAAAAGCCATTCCTCCCTCCTCCCTTACTGTAGTAATGATATGATGAAACATTTTCAGTAAGTTTGCAGGAATTATATCAGTAACTAGTGGTGTCTGTCAGAGAAATTTGTTTCTCTACGGGCTGGTAATCATCAATTAGGGTGAATGAGGCTTTATGGAATAAATTTAATTCTGCAAATTACATTCAAATTAATACGTGTATACTTGATTTAGGTCATCAAGTGGATAGAGCAGTGGTACCCAAAAGGTAGATCCCCAGATGTTGTAAAACCTCTAGAATCTAGATGTAGCCTTTAGAAACATCTTCGAACCCTTTTTTTCTTTGAGTTATCACTGTTTATTGATGTTGAAATACAATTCTAATTAAAGATTTGTTTTTGATGGTTTTTTGGTTTTTTTTTTTTTTTTATAGATGGTACAATAGCGTATTAACCAATACAGAAAATAAATACATTCTTTGTGTATAATAATATCACCGACATTTTTATGTTCAATCTCTATGTTCAACATACATTCATATTTAGTATGTCACAAATATTCCATTATTCACTTTATATTTTACCATTTTGAATGTAGTTAAATATATACACATACAAAAGAAATATGAAAAAAAATAAAATTAAATTAAATTAACAGCCAGAGTTAAGGACAGAGGCGGCTCTCTAATTAGGTGGTTTAGGCGGCCGCCTAAGGCCTCGTGCTGGCTGGGGCCTCGCGGTCCCCTAAACCGCCTAAGGGCAGACTGTGTCGGGTCCTTGGTCAGTGACTGAAGACCCGACTCCAGGAAGGGGCCCGGCGTCTTGTTCAGTATACCGCCAGGTGCGAGTCCCCTCTTGTCTGCAGACCATGTGTCTCGAGAGAACTGGCCAGTCAGATCGTTGCAGCGGGTTACCACAGCAACACTCTGATGGGTCTCGCGAGATACTTGGTCTGCAGCTCTGCGGAGCTGCAGACCAGACTTAATGGCTATCGGACCACCAGGGAATAAAGGTATTTAGTACCCCCCTCTCAATATCACCCTTCCCTCTCAAATAATCCCTCTCTTCCTCTCACCATCACCCACTCCCTCTCACCATTACCCCCTCCCTCTCACCATCACCCCCTCTCAATATCACCACCCCCCTCACTCAATATCACCACCCCCCTCACATCACCCCCTCTCAATATCACCCCCTCCCTCTTATCATCCCCCGCTTCGTCTCACCATCACCCCCTCCCTCTCAAGCATCACTCCCTCCATCCACTATCACCCCTCCCTGTCACCCTCACCCCCCTCTCCCCCCCTCTCACCCTCAACCCCCCTCTTACCATCACCCCCCCTCTCCCTCTCACCATCACCCATCATCCCCTCTCAATACCATCGCCCCTCTCTCTTAACATCACCCCTCCACCATCACCCCCTCCTCTCAACATCACCCCCTCCCCTCTCGGCCCATTACCCCTCATACCATCACCCCTCTCTCTTAATATCACCCCTCCATCATCACCCCCCTCCCATCACCCCCTCTCTCTTAATATCACCCCTCCACCACCACCCCCCCTCCACATCCTCCCCTCCCTCTCACCCCCCCTCTCAATATCACCTCATCACCCATCACCATCACCCCTCTTCATCACCCTCTTTATCATCCCTTAATATCACCCTCTCACCATCACCCCCTCTCCAATATCGCACCCTCCCTCTCACCATCACCCCCCCCACTTTGTCTCACTATCACTCCCTCCTCTCAACATCACCTCCCACCATCCTCCCTCTCACCCCCCTCTCACCATCACCCCTCTCCCTCACCATTACCCCCCCTCTCTCTTAATATCACCTCCCTCTCACCTACACCCCCTCTCAATATCACCCCCTCCCTCTCACCATCACTACCTCTCAACATCATCACCCCCTCTCTCTTAATATCACCTCCCCCACCATCAACCCCTCCCTCTCACCATCACCTCCTCTCAATATCATCCCCTCCCTCTCACCATCCTTCCTCTCCATCACCCGCCTCCCACATCACCTCACCCCCCTCGTCACTTCCTCTCACCATCACCCCCTTTCAATACCATCACCCCACTCTCCCTCAATATCACCCTCCTCTCCCTCTCATCATTAACCCCTCTCAATATCACCCCCTCCCTCTCACCATCACCCCCTCTCAATATCACCCCCTCCCTCTCACCATCACCCCTTCTCAATATCACCCCCTCTCACATCACCTCCCTCTCTTCATCACAACCCTCTCACCCATACCCTCTCAATATCACCCCCCTTCCCTCTCACCATCACCTCCCCTCCCTCTTGCCATCACCCCCCTCTCAATATCACCCCATCTCACATAACCTCCCTCTCTTCATCACAACCCTCTCAATATCACCCCCCTTCCCTCTCACCATCACCTCCCTCCCTCTCACCATCACCCCCTCTCAATATTATCCCTCTCCCTCTCACCATCACCTCCCCTCCCTCTCACCATCACCCCCCCTCTCAATATAACCTCACCTGATCTGATCTCACTCTCACCATCACCCCTCTCACCCTTACCCCCTCTCCTTTGCCCCCTCTCACCCTCGCTCCCTCTCACACCCCTCTCACCATCACCCCCTCTCACCATCAACCCTCACATACAGTCTCCCCAGACACACTGTTAGCATCCCCTCACACTGTCACCTCCACACATTGTCACCCCTCCCTACACTGTCAGCCTCTTCATGCATCCACACTAACATTAACCACTCCTAATCCTCTTAATATCACCCCCTCCTAACTCACCCTGTCACATTAACCCCCCTTAATCCTGTCACACTCGTCCCTCCTACCATGCCAAAATTGCCCTGTCACACTTCCTTATTAAACCATGTCATATTACCTCTCCCTCATTCTCTCTCACAACCCCCTCCCCACCCGGTTCATTTACCCCCTTTGCCCTGTCACACTCTCCCTGCCACTGGTACCCCTTTACTCACCTTGTCAGTCACCAGCTGAAGACAGTCATCATACACACACTGTCAGGAAATATAGCTTTGCCATAAACACAATGCACAAAGGCAACAGGCAGGCCCCCCATACACACAACAAGCAGCTACCCCATACACATAGGGTCCCAGAAAAAAACGCAGACATTCTCACAGAGACATACATTCACACACAAGGATACTCTCTGTCAGACAAACTCTCAGGCACATACACAGGTAAAAGTGATAAGAGGAAGAGACAGCGCTGGTCAACTTACAGGCAGCAACGCTTAAAAGGGAATCCCTCCAGACCCTTAAAATAAGACAAATAAAAACAACAATAAAAAAGGCTGCGCCACAATAAATAATAATAAAATATAATATATAAGCAAAGTCCAAAATAAAAGAGAATCCAACTTATGTGTCCTTGCGAGTGGTCTTTGAGGAAGTTAGTGCAATAGTGAAGTCTTCGTAAACTGTAGTGTTTCCACTTATATGGAAAATAAAAGAGAAGGACAACCAATAGTGCAATATGTATAGTTCAAATATGGACGTGATGGAAAATAATGGTAGAGAACTCACATTTACAAGAGCTTATATCCAGCTCTAGGGTAAAAGCGCGTACAGCGGTATAATCCCCGCTTATGGGATATGTGCCGGGTACCTCTTCGTCACTGGTGTCCAATTCTCAGAAAGGAAAAAGAGACAACCGATAGTGCTCACTGTATGATAGTCTCAATATAAATAAATGAAATCGTACTTACAAATGGAGAGCAGACCGACTGCTCTTTTGTATCAGCGTAGGTGGATTAATCCCCACCTGGGATTTCTTGGGGTGCAGGAGACTTCCAAGGGTTATAAAACCAAAAAAGCATAAGAAAATATAAAATAATAAAAAGCCAGGGTAAAACGAAAAGTATGTGTATAAAAAAAAAGAATAATTGGCACAAATAAATGACCAAACTACTTTTAATACAAAAATACACAATATAAAATTTCCATAACGCGTTTCGTCAACAGACTTTTTCAAAGGTAAACTGTGCATCAATGTATATATGTGACAGTGTGCATGTATTGCAACTCTATTTTTTCCACTTTGGTGTTAGTGGGGCCTCATGTTTGAGTTTCGCCTAAGGACTCATAAAGTCTAAAGCCGCCTCTAGTTAAGGATCACAGAATTCTAATGATTTAAACTAAATAGGCATTTTAGCTTTTTCTTTTTTACAACAATTTATATTTAAATCCAATAATTGCCTCTTATTTACGTAAATGTGAAATGATACTCAGTTAAACTAGGTACTTTCTATGTTAATTGTTTCTCCTATTCCCTTTACCTTAGATTTATATTCTAACCATGGCCTCCATATTATAGTAAATTAGGATTTCCTGTTAGAAGAGTATGCAGATAATTCTTCCATATGTTTTACATTCTCTAATCTATTTATCCATTCGGCCATGGTCGGACTATGGGTTGTTTTCCAGTACAGAGGTATCAATGTTTTAGCTGCTAATAATATTGTAACGGACCGTTTCAGCACACAAGGGGTTAAAACCGTTTAGGCGATCGTCCCCTTCCAGAGATGCAGGCACAGCTACTGCAGAACACCAATCCGCCGAACAGGAAACCATACGAATGCTGTAAACAGCCGAATAGTAAAAACCATACGAATAGGTTTACACTCCTAGCAGTCAAACTGGAACAGCATGCAGTAAATTCCCCCAAGAACGAGACAAAGCTCCGTGTTGAGGGTCAAGCAGTGAACAGACAGAGCTGTGGGTTTATTGTGCTTATGTACACATTCTTACACATTAGTACCACCCACAGGGTTTTGGAACACAACCAATAAACACATACAATACACTCAGACACTCCCACACAAATTCCTCCCCTCTGCATGTGATTCAATTACCTTACACAATGGGTAATGTAATTTAGCACAAGCAGAGAAATACAATTTTTCCACATTATTCATAACTTGAAAAGTATGCATCACATTCACATAAAACTTACATTTTCAGAATCAGTATACTCCACACATACATCAAAATCATACAAATTGGTCCAGTGGTTCAAAAGATAGATCGTAGTCCTTTGTGACCACAGGAAGCATGGCTTTTCTGCCCAAAACCAGTTCCAAAGAGTCTTCTATCCTGGAGATAATTAGAACTAATCCAATTATCTCCAAAGACAGAGGCAAAACTCCATTGAACACATGGCAGCAAAAAGACAGTAAAATACAATAAAATACACAAGGTTACATTTATGACATAAAATACAGACATGCAACATATGCCCAGATAGCTTAGGTTCAAGCACACATTATTACTGAATGGTGCTCAGAGCACACACATACAGTTCAATTGCCATGGAGCCAAAGTCTTTCCCATAGTCTTTCATTATACGAATGGGCTCCATGGCATAGCTATCTGGGGTATCACTGCTCAAACAGGGCAAGCACCAAATGACCCGGCTTTGTTGTCTTTGGAGGGGAAAATCAAGCCTTTTAACATGGGGCCATAATCCCAAGGCAACAGGCGAGCAACCCGGCTTCTCCAATGCAATGTGGCGAGATTGGTCTCGTCACAAATACGTATGGTAAACATGTTATTAATTGATATAGGAGCATGTAGTAATAATATCTTAGAACACTGAAATTCTAAAACATCTATTGATCTACCTTTTGGGCATCCAAGTCTTAAAGGGAAACTGTCAATTCTCAGGTTTTTTTTAATATAATGTTTTGTCATCCTTATATTTTAAGAGGTGTGAAAAATAAAGGTGTGAGATGTGAAAAATAAACTTGAATGCAGAAATCCACTCCTGTAATTTGGCATCTCCATTTTAGCTCCCTGCCAGTGATTGTTATAAACCTTAATGTTTGCACCTATTTAGCTCCGCCCCCGACACCCCTCTTTGGCTGAGATAATCAGAGTTGACAATCTAAGCCAATCCAATGCTTTCCTATGGGAGGTCAAGTCAGCACCGGCGGAGCTAGAAATAAGGTGAGTCTTTACTAGATTTAAAGGGGGCATGGGGAGGTTAAATAGTTAGTATTACAGTATAGGAACACTTTGTGTCCCCGACCCTATAGTGTTCCTCTAATATACATTTAAAAGAAAATGGAGCATTTAATTTAAAAAATGGTGAACGCCAGTTATAGATGATTTTCAATGTTTTATTCAATGGTGTAAATTCCATACAAGTGATACTTCCACTTTAAAGGAATCCCCAAAAATAAATCCCATATCATGCTTTTTTACGGCAACTCATATTAAAATCTTTACTCCTGTAGTATTAGAGTAGAAATGCTTTTTTTAAAGCAATAGTCGTCACAGGATATAGTTGATGTAAACATTCCGGATTCTATAGAATAGGGTTAGTCTAAATTAAAGGGACACTCAACTGCCTTAATAAAAAGTTGCAGTTCTCTTGTCTGCTGCCTTTGCAAACTTTCTGTCCAATCACATACATCCCAATGTGGCTCAGTGAGAAGTCTTTGCAAGGCAGGTGCATTGAGCAATTGTCTTCCTCTTGAGTTTAGCTCCACTGAGCAAACCAAACCAGGATATAAAAGGACTGGTTGTCCTAACAGCCAGAGGGGTGTAACCAGGTTAATTTATAAAAGTGCCAGTTTCTTTTGAAATCTGCAATTTTTGTGAAATTAAGAAATAGGGCACACTCTTCCCGCATTTTAGCAAGCGTCCCTTTAATATTAAATAATTTAATTTAAAAATATAGTTTTTATTCCATTGAGACTGAGAATAATTACACTCCATCTTATAGCCAGATTTCACTTTAACTTAATTCACAGGAGAAAAAGAAGCTTAAAGGGACACTGAAATTGAGGAGGCTTTTTCTTAAAAGATCCCCTAGATCCCCGTGTTAGCACTCCAGGGTAGAGAAAGTCATGCATATCTAAGGCATCAAAACTCTGCTACCTCTATTCCAATGCACCACTAACCTCCATTCGTCAGCTTGCTTGAGCTGTCACCTTTGTACATTTTCACAAGTGATCTATGGAAGACACTGTAAAACTACACAGTAGATCTTCTTACATATGAATAAGAAATACCATAGGCATATATGTTCAGAAGATGCTTGTTCTTATCAGCGGGAAATAGAAAGATGTGGGAGCAAGAAGCTGATTGAAGTTCCTTTTTGTTACATGTTTCCATTAACATACATATACACATGATGACATAGTATGTATTTGGCTATATATGGCACAGATCCTTTCAGCAGAGTAATGTTTTACTCTGCTTACAAAATAGCAGTTATTCCCATAGATGTCAGTGGAGGACTTGCTATTCAGTAAGGACCGTAAACAAGAGAATCCAGCCTTTTATCTATATAAGTGACTGTGCCACATCTTATTAAAAGTTTTCATTTCTGTAATATATATTGCATATTGCATGTTTTTATGTAACTTGCTTCTAAGGAATTCATTCTCTTGTTATATGTTAGTATGTCATTACTCCTATAAATAATGTGCTCATTTTTATTTTTATACAATAGTTGGTTAACAACATCTAAAGGATCAGATCATCACCATTATCATAACGTATAAATGCATATGTATTTAGTAATCAGCAGTGGCGTACACACGATCCATAGGCCCCGGGGTGCGAAAACTGATCCGTGCTCCCCAGTGGTTACACCACGCGGGCCGAGCAGCAACACATGGCTCCCAGTCACAGGAGTCTGCAGGGCAGCCAGGCCCCCTGAAGTGACAGGTCTGGTCATAGCTGCAACACATACATACAAACAAACACATATACATACAGGCACACATACATACAAACACATACACACACACACACACACACAGACACATATATACACACATACATACATACAAACACACTTACATACAAGCACACAGACATACAAACACATATATACAGACACACACACACATAAAAACACACACATGCACAGACATACACACACACATATACGCGGCTCTGTCTGATAGCTGGGAGGAGTGACCAGGGCAGTCACTTTCTCCCAGCATCTGATGTCATCTCAGGGGACCCGGCTGCGCTGTTAAAGCGCCGCAGCACTGACTGGGCCCCCTGGAAATCCATAGCCATCGGGTGGCCCTAACAGCATTCAGGTGCGGCCCCGGCGGTTTTACCGTGCGGGCCGGGGCAGCAACACATGGTGGCAGGAACCTGGTCGCAGGGGTCCGCAGGGCAGCCGGGCCCCCTAGAGTGATGGAACAGGTCGCAGCTGCAACCTCTGTTTGTACACCACTGGTAAGTAGAGTGAGCCATTACAATGCTAAGAGAATCCAGCACTTGGAACCATACTTAAATTATTGTAGCGGAGCTCCCTGTACCCTGGCCAGGTACCTCGGCCAAGTCTGCTTCCTCGTAGCTATCAGGGACCCTGGAGCACTTCAGACCCAGTCTCCGAGGCTTGACTGGGATCACTGAGACCCCTTTCCACCCAAGCCTCCAACAGCCTCATTTACATACAATAAGGTACATAAAGTACTATAGTACAAGGAAGGGTGGGGTCAGACAATAGCAAGGGCTGATGGGAGATTGAGGAGGGACCGGGCAGCAAGTTTAAACTGGTCTGGCAATGTCCCTGGGACAGCACCCTGCTGGGAAAACAATAGGACAAGAAAAAGAGGGAGGGGGAGAGGCATAGACAAGCAATACATTCAACATACCCCGCACCAATAATGGGCACAGGGTGACCAAAACACAGAAGGAATTTGGGGCCCAACACATAGTGTCTGTCTTCCATCCCTAGTGATGTTGACTACCGTCACAATTATATTTTGGGCAATACTCATAAACACCCACTCTCGACTAAAGAAATTATTTTATATGCCATTTCAGAGAGTGTGTCAATGACATTTGAGAATTTGCAATGTCCACAGACTACGTGGGAAGCTCCAGTATAACATTTCAAATATGCGTCTTAGTCACATATTGTATTAAAATGTCTATTTCCAGATTTCCTAAAGGAAGCCTTATTAGATAAAGACTGAGTTCCTTTTCAAATATATGTAACACGTGCAGTATGTTTTCAAAATTCTAGTAGGCATTTGTAGAAAGTAGCAGGTTTACTGACGCGCTTAGAAGTGGTGATTCAGAATTCCCTTGTCAATGTAGCCAGCTCATGCTTCTGTGCCTTTATGGTTGAGCCGCACATCAGAGACAACTGGTTGCTTAAAGTAAATAAAGCTTGCTTTTAGCAATGTGTCCCTCTATACCCTCACTGTACACCTGTGCTACTGAAACTGGTGGTTCATTACTTGACAATCTCTGTTGTACTCTTGATAGACCAAGCATGATCATTAGTGGTTGAGAAACCCAAATCAGTATTAAATTATGCAAGCAGTTATGTTCTATCACATTTTAGACCCGTGCTTGGTCTCTCAAAAAACAATAGAAGAAGTATTATCCAAGGCTCCATGAGGAATTGATGTCCCTGGGATGGACTGAAAATAAAAAAATCTCAGGTCCATCAAAAGTTTGAGAAGCACTGCTATATATTAGTAGTTTTTAATCTAGTCATCATGCCCCTCAAAAAGCACAAGTTTTTATTAATCCCTCACTCCCAAATGTTCTACTAACTCACATACAGTCCACGTGTCCCTTTTTTTATACCTTAGTGGCCCTTGTTCATATGAGCTCAGAATGTTTGGCAATCAAGAGTAAATCAGTGAAACATATTGCAAGAAAATGTGCCTTGTGTGTTGTTTGTAAAGCTTGTAAAATTGCTTACATATAAAAAAATAAAAATAGAATAGCTTACAAGCAAGAGAACATGGTTCCCTTGCTATATTTATGGAGAGGAACAATGTTTCTACACTTTCCAAATGCTGCATGTCAATTGACTTGTTGAGTGCCAGACAGACACCCACATTCACCATTTGGAAATTAGGCCAGGCAGTTTCTAATGTGCCAGGTATTTAGCAAATGCATCACCCTACCGTAATCTTTATTCCAAATATTCTGAATTCTGCCCACTATCTAGCTCTGCCTAAAATACTGATCACCCGTACATTGCACACAAAAAAAAGCATGTACCCTCTGAAAAATACAATAACAAATTTGGGCCAGCTGGGGGCAGAGTCAGAACTCATCTGCCTGAGTGCAGCCACCTGACACAGCACCACAAGAAGCTAGTGGCTAGTGGCAGTGTGAGGTACTACACCAGATTGAGGCGATCACAAAACAAGGAAACTCCTATGGTGACTCCTTTGCTGACTTCTAAATACCCAACTAATTTCTTACCTATTTTCTGGCCTTTATGTGATGCACAGTAAAGCTCAGGGCTACAGTTTAATAAATCTAAAAAGGAATCAGCTGACATTTTAACATAAGCACACGGTCCGTACAGCCATACCGTTTAATATATTAATATTACGAATTCAACATATCTGAGTTTTACCAGAAAGAGAAAAAAAATATCAGCTAAAAGCAAATTTGATTGAAAATAACCTTCTTTTATCTGCTGACCATGGAAAGACATGGTTGGTCAGGTGTATCATTTTTAATGGATGATCTACTTTACACTGACGGAGGATTATGGATCAGGGCCAGGCCGAGTTTTTAATGGAATAGAATGCAAATCAGACTGGAGAACATCAGATAATGTGTATTTGTATTGTAGGCAATTTAATGTTATTCATATAGAGGAATGAAGAAGGCTTTTCCCTGGTTAGAAATGTCTTTTACAGTTTGTCTCTCGATTTCCTCAGTAGGTCTACCCCCTAAAAAAACAAAGAGGTAGCCATGCAGATGGATCTGATATTACCATTGATTACATTGATTACCATTGCCATTGAATATATGTTTAAGCTGATGTGGCATCAGGTGTTGGTTATATGGGAGTGTGACTTCCTTCAATGTTAGGCGGTAAGGACATATCCATGCTGCTGAACTTAAAGGGACACTATAGGCAGGGCCAAGGATGAAATGCTACCCCCCACCCACACCAAAAGCACGCCAACATCCAATTATGTTATGCAGTGTGTGTAGTGAATGCAATGTCTGTTTGTGTAGTGGGTGCAGTGTTTACATCATATTCAGTGTGCCGTGGATGCTGTGTCTCTGTGTCGTGGATGCTGCGTCTGTTATTGTGTCATGGATGCTGCTTCTGTTATTGTGTCATGGATGTAGTGTGTATTGTATGCAGTCTGTGTAGGGTGACTGTGACGAAGTGCCCTTCGCCACTTGTGCCTGGACAGGACTGCTTGCCCGCCTCTTGCCCTGTGACTATGGCCCCTGGTTTGTATTGCCCTTTAAAGACATGATTTGGGCATAATGGATTTGTGTTGTGCTGCTGCTGGCCCTTTAAGAACCATCTGGGGACATACTGTGGAGTTACTAGGTGGCCACCATTTCCTGTATCAGAAGCACATGGTGAGAACAATGGATGGCGGCCATTTTAACTCACAGACACTGTTTGGACTTTTCAACACGGTGCCATCTCGCCAGTATTTGGTGCACAGAGACATCGTGCAGTGGTTTTGGACTATACAGCAGGGGACACATTATAAAGTGATTGTTTTTCATTTAGCCTGTATATGTTCTGCAGAATCTGCATTAAACTGTATTTTCCAAAGTACTGAACGGATCTGGGTGAATTTTGGATATGTGGTTCAACCAGATCCCCCGGTTCCAAGGATATACTTTTTATGGGGTTATTGCATGTTTTGGGGTCCCTGTGTGTTTTATGAAACTGTATTATTTCTGGCCAGCAGATAATTGAGCTTTGTGTATTGTAGAAACTCAATTATCTAGCCTGGCCCAGAGGAGGAGTTTTGTGTTGCATAAATTGTGAGTTCTGTGTGCCAGTAAATCAGTCTTGTTCCAGCATTAAGCCTTGGCTCATGTTTGGGGGAAGGGATACCTACACTCTGGGGATTGCTATAATCACTTACTCCCCAGAGGAAGCTCTTGCAATAGCTTGATTTGTTCCTGTTCCTGCTCTCTGGGGAAAGAGAGGTTCACCCACTGGAAGCTGGATCCTGGCCTTGGGTCCAGGGTGGGTGGAAACAGCAGAGACCCCGGCGCAGTTGCATCGCTGGAAGTGGGGTCTGCAGTGCTGATGGTGTCGGTTGGAGTGCTTGGAGTCCTCAGCGAGCACTAGGAGCATCGATTGGCGGAGGTAATCAGTCAGAGTGCCAGCGTTCCGTCACAGTGACAGTGTCAGTATGAAGGAGACAGTGGAGGGACAGGGTGTGAGGGTGACAGTGACAGGGTGACAGTGACAGTGGGGGTCAGGGTGTGAGGGTGACAGTGACAGGCTGACAGTGGGTGAGCTGGGTGTAAAATGACAGTGTCAGGGTGACAGTGGGGGACAGGGTATGAGGGTGACAGTGGGGGGCAGGATATGAGGGTGACAGTGGGTGCAGCGTGTGAGGGTTACAGTGGGGGGCAGGGTGTGAGGGTGACAGGGTGACAGTGACAGTGGGGGTCAGTGTGTGAGGGTGACAGTGACAGGCTGACAGTGGGTGAGCTGGCTGTAAAGTGACAGTGTCAGGGTGGCAGGATATGAGGGTGACAGTGGGTGCAGCATGTGAGGGTTACAGTGGGGGGCAGGGTGTGAGGGTGACAGTGGGGATGACAGTGGTGAGGGGCAGGGTGTGAGAGTGACATTGTGGGAGGCATGGTGACGGGGTGACAGGCTGTGAGGAGGCTAGTTACATACCTTTTTTTCAGTTTTCCCAATTTCCTGGTGGTCCAGTGGCTGGCTCTACAGGTCTGCAGCTCCGCTGGGTGTGAGCTGCAGACCAAGTTCTTGCGATCTCTGATTAGAGCATTGCGTGATAACCCATGGCAATGCTCTGTGAACTCGCGAGCCCTCCATCACATGGTCTGCCCCTGTTAAAGTGCCGCTGTCCTATGGGCGGGCCGGCCCTGACTATAGGCATCAAAACAACTTTAGCTTAATGAAGCAGCTTTGGATCACGACTCTGCAGACTCACTGCTCAATTCTCTGCCATTTAGAAATGTATACAGCCCTAGGCACACCTCCCTGTATGTGAATTGCACAGCCTTCCGGAGCACTTCCTGAAAAGAAACCTAGATATATTAGGCTCCTGTATTACACAGCCTGTTCAATCTATTAATTCTTACCTCCTGCTCTGTTCATATCTTCCTAAATCCTGCAGGAGCCTACTGTGTGTGATAAAAATTCAATTTAAAGAGCAGGAGATTTTTAAAAAAACTTCTAAAGTAAGGTAATATCTGATTGAAAATTAAACCAGTTTATTTTTCATGCAGGCCTTGGCTAGGAAAGTGCAAACAGAAACAAAAGCGAATTATCTGCTAAATGGCAGAGATTTGAGTAAGACTGCATGGGTCATGATGTATACACTAAAATGGCTTCATTATACTAAAGTTGTTTTGAAGCCTATAGTATTCCTTTAACAAGATTATGTCATTTTGTGAATTATGGGATTTGAAAAATGCCCATTGAAATAGCAGGCAAACCATCTAGATGTTTTTATAGACATTTTTGAGAATGACTCATGTTGCCTGACCGCAAAGGATAAAAAACATAACTGAAGTGAAACAGTACAATGTCAAATAAACAGACATGACTCTATAGTTACAGTGGTTCCCAACCCAGTCCTCAAGTATCCCCTGAAAGTCCAGAATTTAGGAATTACCCGGTTGTGTCTAAGGTGTTTTTAGGAAGAAAAAATAAAAAAACACTTTAGACACAGCAGGGTGATTTCTAAATCCTGGCCTGGTAGGGAGTACTTGAGGACTGGGTTGGGAACCACTGCTCTATAACATAGTAAGAACAGTCTAATATGAATTGAACACTCCACAGCCCTGTCTGACTGGCCCTTAATTAAGTGCTTTAGGGGTTAACAGAATGATTTCAAGAGAAATTGGCATTTTAATTAAGCAAATTTCCCATGATGCTTTGCATGCCTTTAGAATGATAAAGCATCATGGAAGCTGTAGTTTTAAAACATCTGGGGATCTAAGTTTTTGGCACCCTTTACCAGGCTGTACATTTTTTATCACACCCTTTAAGTGCATGCTCAAAGTGTATGTGAAATGTCAGATCAAGAAGCATTGGATTTAGTCCTTCTCTATGAAAAGCATTGCCTGCGCATTGTAGCAATTGCCTTACATGTGTATTTCCTCCCAAGTTTGCCTCCCATAGTCTCTGTCTACTAGTGGCAACAAAACTGGATTAACCATGAAGTGACCATAAGCAGGGCTAGACAGGAGCTTCATAACCATGGTGTTACTCCATTTGCCATCCCTATGTGAATAATAAAAGGGAAGGGAAGAAAACGTGCAACCTGCCAAGATCCCTGTGGATTTTAATTATTTTATCAGTGACAGAACAGAGCTGAGGAGAAGAGGCAGTTTTGCCACTAATTTCGAGGTAAGTAAACTTTAAAAAAAAACATTTAACAGTTACAAGGGAATCCTGAATCTAGATCATCTATAGAACACTCTGACATAATTAAATGTATTTATTTATAATATTGGAGTGCTTATTTAACGGGACACTCTAGAATTTAAAAGAAATGTACTCATTTACAAATTAACTTTGTTACACCCCCTTGGCTTACAATCAGACAACTGGTTCTGTTATTTTCTGGTTTGGTTAACTCAGTGGAGCTAACCTCAAGAGGCAGCAGTTGCCCTGAGCACCTGTCTTGCAAAGACTTCTCATTGAGCTGCATTAGGAAGTCTGTGATTGGACAGCCACAGAGTCTGGGCGGGATTAGCAGGGGAGGGCTTGCAAAGGCTGCAGGCAAGAGAACAACAGGTATTGTTAACGGTTTTTATATATACCTCCAATGAAAAAAAATGCATTGTGATATGCATGCAAGTTTTCACTTGGGGTATATCTACTAAACAGTGATTTTTACTTATGTTGTATTTGGGCAGTGAACTGTCCCTTTAAGCATAGGTATTTGCCTGTATCTTGATATTTTACTCCCCTTGTATATACACGTTTGAACCAAAACCTTTTTAAATCTTGCCTTCAATTAATCACTTTCCTTCAAAATGCATATTCATATCTATTTTTTTTCCAGAAATCAACATTTTCCCCTGTGATTTTTGTTATGATGATTCATTTCTGTTCACCATTCTTCTGCCTGTAACTGTTTGTCAGATTGTAAAGGTTTTTTTTAAATCTATTTCTTATAAGTTGTAGGTTCACAGGTGTAAAATAATTTATTGTGAACAATCCAGCACATGACTGCTTGTTATTCAAAGACTGGATCATTTGGTGGTCTGGCATCCCTACTGTCAAATACATTTATTTTAAAAGGTCTTCCAAGCTTTCCTTTAAAATATTGAATCAGACGCAGGACAGACTGATCATTAAGCTCAGAAAATTTACAATGCAAAGTAACCAGCATGCTGCAGTCCAGCTCCACTGAATGCTTTGCTTTACAGTCCCAAGACACAAACTGTTATCTAACATTCACATTACTCAGACACCTCTTGCACATAGGGAGACAAATTTTCGACAAATGTAGCAGAAATACCTGGGAAATATGCAAATGGTAACAAACCAAATAATCTATTTGCACATTATTTTGATAAGCGTTTCTTGTGGTTTTTCACAGGTATTATTCTACACAGAGGTTAATCTTTTGAGAATTATATGCAAATTAGTAAGCTTGTCTTTGAGAAAAATAAAAACACTTTTGTGAACCTATGCACAACACAACCAGGACACAACTTTCTAAGGGGAAATGCTGCTACTTACTCTATATTCCTGGATATTGAATAAAACTGTGATTTGCTTATCTGGTCCTCCGATATAACATTTAGTTGGAACACAACCATTCTTCGTAATTGGAATAGAAAACGCCTTTGGAATGTTGGAGATTTGAAGATGCTAAGACTTCTAAAACTTTAAATGCTGTCCCTTTAACTAATATTTAATTACTTTGAATAAGGTCTTTATGTTTTCTTTTGTGATCCTAAAAAAAAACCTCACACAAAGGCTCCCTTAGCTTTCTTACATCTATTCACTGTTTCCTTTTCTTTCAATCATACTCGCATCATTAATTCACAAGCCTAAAACCAGCAATATTACTGAAAGAATTCAGCTGTCTTTTACTATAAAAGTACAATGCCTAATAAAAGACAAGTGGGCAGAGCCAGAATGAAGCAAGATAATAAAAGAAGTTATAAAAAGCTACATTTTATCAATGGATTGTGATAAAGAAAGCACAGTGTGCCTCTTGTGTTCACTGTCACTTTTTCATATCTGCAACACAGAACCACTCAATTCATTATTACAGGGTGGACATGTGTTGTTTGGCATTGAATTTAGAATAATGCTTATAGAAGTGACAGTTCCCAGTTCTCTCACACTATCAAAGCATTTACTTGGGTGAAGAATGCAACAGAGATAAGTAAAAACCTCCACTGTATTGTGTTCTTGATGATTTTGTAACACGTGAACCCTTAAAGGACCATTATAGGCACCCAGACCACTTCAGCTCAATGAAGTGGTCTGGGTGCCAGGTCCCTCTAGTTTTAACCCTGCAGCTGAAAACATAGCAGTTTCAAAGAAACTGCTATGTTTCACTGAGGGTTAATCCAGCCTCTAGTGGCTGTCTCACTGAAAGCTGCAAGAGGCGCTTCAGCGGTTCTCACTGTGAAAATCTGACCCCCACTGGGGAATCCCATGATAAGAAGCAGAATATTCCCACGCACCACTACCAAAATGGCTGCCTACCACAATGCTCTGAGAGCGACCACACAACTCACCTACCAGCTAAACCATCTATGGCATGGGAGCACCACTAAATCTAACATACCAGGACTTTCTACCGAGGCACACAGCCATCACACCTGTGATACACCAACTACCAGAGCAGAGCTATTGGCTGCTTCCATCCCCATACCCGGCATGCAAGACCGATCTCCGCAGCTGCTTACCTGGGCTTCAAGCCTTGAGTGGACGAACCCTCACATCACCGCCCAACACTCAGGGGGACAATCCTCTCTGGGACTTCCGATACCGATTTGGTGGAGTACCGGACCCGAGGGCACAAGATGCGGGTTTGTGCTGAAGCCTGGGGCTGGCATGGTGGAAAACTCTGGGACTTGATCATTAGCAGAGCCCATAGTGGGAGTTTGCCTGCATGCCTAAGATAGCAGCCTCGTAACACACAATCAGGGAAGTACCTGAGGTTTTGTCATGTGGGGCCCCATTGGTATTCAGCTTTCTTACTCATGTGCCTATGTAAATCTTGTGAGATTAATTTTATATTGACCTGCTTTCTAATATAGGCAGTCCATCATGCTGTAATTACCTATCTCATCAGTTCATTTAGCCTGTATTATTATCTATCCCATACATCTCATTCCTGATATATCTTTTGCAATCCTGATTCTTTTTTCTCTTATTTACAAAAATAATATATAATTTGTGCATTACACTCTTAAGCCATGACTATGCTATGATTCAACTGTGTGAAAATGCTTGATTTTGCTGTTGAGACATTCCAAGCCTGCACTGTTCACTTATGCATGGAAAAATAAAGATTGACAGAAAAAAAAAATACTAACAAAAATAACACAACTCTGACTTGTTAGTTATTGGATAAAATTATACTATTGTAACTCTTTGAGGCTTGCTAATCAGATTGATTAAATATTCTTTTGTTTATCTGATGAGTGTACAACGCTTATATAAAAAAACGGTCATTTATACATAAAATTGTGGAGACATGCCAAAGAAATTGCTGACTAGACGAGAAAATAGTCCGGTCTATGAATATAGTTCGGTTAAAGTCACAAGTAATAGGTGTCACAGTCCACAGCCAGATACTAGCTTACCTTAAGTCACCTTTCAGCCTGTCTCCCTAACCTTAAGGCCACCATATTGCTAAGTTCTCATAAAGTTATCATGTGGGACTATATTGCTATACAAGGCGCATCCTTTTCAAAATGGCTTCTTTTTTATTTTACCCTAGTTTAACAGAACACTCCAAGCACAATAACCAATACAGCTCGGTATTGTAGTTATGGTGCCAGAAGTTCTGTGGGACACTCTTAGAGTAAGTAGCGAAACTTTTAAGTATGGTTTGAGAACTTACCTAGGTCCATTTGTCGCAACAGAAGCCATATTTCTCCCATGTGCTAAGCACGGCCCATTAGACGGCCACGCTCATTGGCTGAAAGTGCTCAGCTGATGTTCTCGGCCAATGAGAGTTGCCCTGCACAGCTGTCCTTAGCTCAGTGAGACTAACGGGATTCTCCATGCCGAAGAATCTAGAAGCAGTATTGTGACCACGGCACCCAGGAGGACCCAGGTAAGTATGACTACTTATTCTGGATGGAAGCAAGGGCACTTACGATACCATAATCACTATGGTGCTTGGAATGTTCCTTTAATAACGTTGTAGTTATATAAATGTAAATATATGAAATAAAAGTCATTATAACGTTGCCCTGTATAAGGGCTCAGCCTTTCCAAGTTGAGATTTTTAAAGTGATTGTTTTTAACTCAGTTCTTACTATGTGTCCTTAAAATGCACTCTTGAACTAAAGTCTTGAAGTAAAAGGCATGACGGACCACAGTATATTATATAAGTATTTTATAATTTGATGGAACACAGTTTGCTGGTGTAAAGGCAATTAAAATTCTCCTTTCCTTGTAGATGTGGATGTTAATATTTGCATACTGCTAACTGTAAGGTAGCCCAGACATTAATATGTTTGACCTTGCTTGTGATGATTCTTTAGGTTTCTCTTGTCTCTGAATTTCTCCTCTAAACTGCAGGGCTTTTGAAATGCAGAGATTTATTGCATGAGATATATTAATGAATACATTTATCAGCAACTTGAAGGATACATTCTCATAAAACTGAAAAATTTTATCATCTAAACTGAACATTCTAAAAATAAATAGATCCAAATTATTTTACTGAAATTAATAAATATTTTGGCCTAGCTGGCTATTATAAACTACATAGAGCAGAGATAGCCATAATCATAGTGGCTTTAGGGACTTAACCTCTGGATGTGGGGTTCATTAATACCAGATGTCTAAATTGGCATAGTACTGGTGTTTTTATCATTTTTTTTTTTTTACTAATTAAAGCAGCACAGCTTCACCACATTCCTGACAGCCACACTACTAAAGTAATACGTATCAGGTCTCATGGTAAGAGGCACAGTGTGTTTAGAGAGGTCAGGTGAGAGAGACATGTTTTATAAGAAATAAGGAGAGAGACAGAGTGAGACAAAATGTGGTAGTTAGATTGGTAGAGAGATAGGGGGAAAATATTAAAGGACTGATGCTGGAAGATATAGGGATGCGGCTTTAAGGGAAGGGTTATGACAGTTTGATATGCCCTAAAGCCCCCCAAAAGTGTATAACTTAAAAGGAACACGCCAGGCACCAAAACAACTTCATTTAAATTAAGTTGTTATGGTGCCCGGAGGCCCCCAGGTGCATTCTTTTTTCAGGACCTAAACTGTTTTCAAACAATTGAGTCCCAAATTTGCCTCCAGCGCCCCCACCCCGGCCAGGCAGGGACACCAATGATTGTCTGAGATTAGTCATCTGATACTCTGAGCAAATCAGTGACTCCCATTCACAAAATCAACTTGGAAACCATTTAGATAAAGTTGTTATGGTGCCCACACTGTCCCTTTAACGTCCTGCCCATACCCCTTGTTTACTTCCCTTATCTTCTCTTGAAACTTGGCATTAATTTCTGGGATTGATTCTATCCTCTCCTTTTATCCCATGAGATGTGGTGTTAACATACACCTATACAGTTTCCATAAATCATTTATTTTAGATTGTTCTACATACTAATGAGTGTAATTCTAATGTTTTCTTCCCAACATAGTCCTAGTTTTTTCTTAATTAACGACATCAGCAACAGAACATATTTCATAATCCTGTTTACACACGTCATCAAAGAGTAGGGGAGAAAGCTCAATGTCTATAACTAGATTTGCCTAATACCGGATTAAGGTATGAGGTACATTCTACAGTTTGATTTGTAATTGCTAACAGAAAACCAAGCACACTGAATACTGAATGCTGATTAGAAGACTATTCCTATCTCATTTACAGTGCAATTTCTAATACGTTGTATGTTAAATTGCATTATTTAAAGGGATATATACTATAGGTATCAAAACAATTTTAGCTTAATGAAGCAGTTTTGGTATATAGGTCATGCCCCTGTAGTCTCACTGCTCAATTCTTTGTTATTTAAGTGTTAAATCTATTTTGTTGTTGTTTATGCAGTTTTGTCTCCTGCTCTGTAAAATAAACTTTAATCACACGTGGGAGGTTTCTGCAAGTTTTAGCAGGTTATTAACAGAGTAGGACACATGAAATTCTAAATTAAACATACTGTGCAATAAAGGAAGTTTAAACATTAGGTCACTCTTTACAGGAAGTGTTTAGGAAGGCTGTATACGTCACATGCAGGGAGGTGTGAGGCTGCGTAAAGTAAGTGATTTAACTCCTAAATGGCAGATAATTGAGCAGTGAGACTACAGGGACGTGGTCTATACACCTAAACTGCTTTATTTAATTTGGTGCCTATAGTATCCCTTTGACAGTCAGTGTATTATATGTTTTTTTTTATTTCATATGTCAGACTTCCCCTTAACCTTCCACTTTCTCTTTTCTCACTGCTGCTTTATAATTCTGATTGGCTGTGATGATTTACATATAATGTCTGCAGCCAATCAAAATTACATTGTAGACAGCACAATGCTAGCTGAGAATAGTCGTCTCTCAGGTAAACAAAATGGTGGTCTGCTCTCTACATTATAAAGGAGTCAGGTTAGCAGTGCATCGGTTAGCAAAGAAAACTTTTTTAAATACACAGTTTACATTTTCATCCCAGTTAGAGATTCTTGTACTTTTTATTCCGTTGCGTGTGCCCTCACACAAATTACGTAGTATATATTTAAAAGTAACGAACAGCCTGGCATGAAAACCTTTTACAATGAATATTCTTAGGAGTGCGAGAACCATAATGCACTTTAACGTATCAAAAAGGCTTAGTAATCAGTATGAGCTGGACTAAGCTGAACTGGCAGGCGTGAGTCACTGAACAATAGAAAGTGGTAGGAGATGGTAGCATTGCAATGCTGGATTCAAGACACAAATCATACTCACAAAGAAATCAACATTCGTGAAAAAAAATTTCCTCTTCTTTTTCATCTTCACATTTTTGGGGGATTTATTTTTAGATGCCTGCATTCCAGCTAATGGCATATTTCTACTCGCTCCAACTGTGTGTGCATATGTGTGTACATATTAATATTTTTTTGAATCTGTACAGTGTGAAACCATCAATTATTTCAGTTTTGCGTTATGAAAAATAACAGATAAAATGTATTTAATAAAAAAAAGCAATTGCTAATTCTCTATTGTTATGACAAACAATTTAAACAATAGAAAGATTGTCACTAAGTAACAACTTACCAAGTGTACGTTCTAGAACACAGGTGGGTAATTCCTGCTTGGTAAACAGCCTTCTACAGATTATTACACGTGCATGCTTAATATGTTTTAACAATCCTGTCTTTAAAGATGACCAATCACGTTTGGGGTCTTTTGCATTTTTGCAAAGATCTGCAAATTAACATGTCCGCTTCTATTGAGGCGCTGAGTGAGAGGGGGACCATCTTTTGAGTAATCTGACTTTAGCAACAGCAACCCATATTCACATTCAGCTGAAAATTACACATACAGGCCTCCCACATGTCAGATTTAGGCAGGATAACCCTGATTTTAGGGTCTTGTCCCACGATCCCGATTTTGTTCCCTGGGGTCCCACATACAGGGACACAAGGGAACTGTCCCTAGCCAGCACGTCATTAGACGAGCTTGCACTGTGGACACTAGGAGTATGCAGAAAGTGCATCAGCAGCACTCTCTGCACAATCTGCCCTGATTGGGGCCAGCTGAGAGGCTGTCAAGCAGCCTGGTGTGCATTCATGCCAAGCACTTCTGCGGGCCGGATTGCCTCCTTTACAAGCAGGTTCACTCATTTTTTAAATCACCAGTGATGCGAGTTGCGTCACTGGCTCTCCATCCCAAGACATGCACACCATCCATCCTGGGTGCATGCTTCATAATGTTGGGCACAAGCATTGGAGGCTCATCCATAGGTGCCCTACCAGTTTATGTGGGAAAAACTTGTATTAGTTTAGAATCATTAAGATTCTTTTTCTGTAAGGTAAACCCCAAAAATATGTGAAAAAAATAGTGTCTCTTTAACTCTATAGTAGGTTTCATACCGGCATGGCCACTTCCCCCTCATTGGAAGCTGTTTGGAAACGCTTAATTGAGAGCATCTATGCATGTCAAAAAAATGAGGCAGTTTTAAAATCTGGACCTGGTTCAGCAGGTTTTGCACATGCCTAGTGTCCTTTTAGAAGGAATTTCAGTCATTTTCATTTGAGCTGTAGAGCTAGCTGCCCATGAGTGTTGGTATGCATTTGCTATTCAGGGGTCATCATTGGCTCATCATAATCATTGTGATCTGTATAATGTTTATTAAGTGTAAGAGTGACAATACACTTTGGGGGTGTTTTTCTGCATTGAATTGTTCTTTCATAAGCACCTATTTTCCCTTAATTTTGCTGTGTATCTCTGTAGTCTACCCATCTCTGTGTATTGTATAGGTGTCGTTGTATTGTACCAACCTTTGTGTATTATCTATTTTTTTGGCAGCTCTGTTTGTAGTTTAGTTATCTCTTTGTTGTACTCACTTCCGTGAATTGTATAGATGTCTTTATGTTGTGCCCAGCTTGTTTTATTGTATGAGCATCTCTATATTCGGCCCAGCTCTCTGTATTATACAGTTATCTCTGTACTGAATACGGAGGAGTAAAATTCTGTGGGAGGAAATGAGTCGTCTGGCGCCCGCCATCTTAAAACTTCACCAGCCACCACCAGGCACACGCCTTAATCTTTTTTTATTTGTTTTTTCTACAATGAATTTTATTTTTGTCAACAAATTCTGTGGCTATGTAATGAAACCCATCAAAGCTGTAAAATATCATCCATGAATGTATGTGTGTGTTAAAGGACCACTATAACAAACTCATTTTCCTGGCTCTATAGAGTCTTTGGGTCCCCCCCACCCTCAGGGCCCCCACCCGCCAGGCTCTAGGGGGAGAAAAGGGTTAAACGCTTACCTTTCTCCAGCGCCGGGCTCCCTCGGTGCTGGGGACTCTCCTCCCTTTTCCGACATCATCCGCCGAATGTGCATGCGCGGCAAGAGCCGCGTGCGCATTCAGTCAGTACATAGGAAAGCATTTCTCGCTCCTTTCCTATGGACGGCAGCGTCTTCTCACTATGAAAATCACAGTGAAAAGCGCGGAAGCGCCTCTAGTGGTTGTCAATGAGACAGCCACTAGAGGCTGGATTAACCCTAATGTAAACATAGCAGTTTCTCTGAAACTGCTATTTTTACAGCTGCAGGGTTAACCCTAGATGGACCTGGCACCCAGACCACTTCAATGAGCTGAAGTGGTCTGGGTGGCTATAGTGGTCCTTTAATGTGTTATTTGACAAAGTTATATCATGCAGCCCCTATTTATAAGCCAATGTATCATGCCAGAGATTTTCATATTTCGAACAAAAACTAGAAGCTCCTGCTTCCTAAAATACATAGCTCAATGCTGTGCTCTTAAGGACTTGGGGACAATTTTCTACAAGAGTAGTAAAGCATTCTGAGTAGTTTTTGCTAGTTATTCAGCAACACAAATTAACTGGTGGGAATGGCTGGATATGATTTTATTCTCTTACAGAACAAGTCCATTACCGTGAAAAAAAATAATTTTTCATTCTATCTTAAACCTGGCAGATGGTGTTGGTGCAAATGCCAACCAATTTATTGCATGCGGTGTTAACATTTTCAGATCAAAATCCCAATGTGTACTGAAATGCTTTCAATTAAAGTGCATTTAACACCTAAATGAAGTTTGTTGGAATGAACAACCTGCAAAGTGTTTGATCTTTATGCACTAAAAATACTTCTTCACCAAGGTACTTGGCATAGAGGAAATGATATAAAATTGCAGGAACACCCTATAGAATAATGGCACTAAAAAAAGAATGCAGGCAAAGATTAGCTATGCACACAAATTATACCACAAAGGAATATTATGTCTTTTCAATAAATGGATCCCTATTGCAGACAGCAGACCGGATGGAAATAGGATGTTTGCTAATCAACAGCTGGAGGGACATGCATTAACTATTCACGGATACTGAACATTTTATTTTTATTCAACAGAAGCCTGTAGATACGAATATCCATTTCACTATCTATCCTAGCTGTTCATATAAGGGTTAATTTGAATTTGGAATTGTATCTCTGATTCTCTGAAGAATTTATCTAATATCCTATTTATGGGAAAAGTACTGATTTTGAAATATTCTTGTTAATTGTCCAAGATTTTGGTATTTGTAAATATCTGTTTTTTTATCAAATATACATGCGTTATATAACGTAGGATATAACGCGAAACAGCTGCTTATAACTTGTGCAAAACAATCTACGTCATTGTCACGCCTTTATGCTCGTTCCTAAACCACCATGAAAACGGGGTATAAATATAACTAACGTATAAATAAAAATTGAATTGGTTATTGAACACGTCTCTGTCTTCTTAACTGATTCCCAGGATCCTGTTTCCTAAGAGGGAGGGGCTCAGCCAGCATTCATCAAGTCTTCGTGTGTAGGCTGATTTTATCCCCAACAAAGCCAGAATGTAATGTCCAGAAACTTATACATTTGAGAATGTTGCCCATTCGTGCTATGCAGATATGGTCCTGTTTAGCCTTAAATACCTGGTGTCCAGCTAAAAGAGTCATTTTTAACCTTTTTTTGTTAGGGATTCAAATTCTGAAAAATAGCATTAACTTTAACCAATTTGAAGCTGAGCGGTTAAAAGGATCCTATAGTGCCAGGAAAACAAACCCGTTTTCCTGGCACTATAGGCTCCTGGAGTGCCCCCCTCCCTCGAGGCCCCCCCCCCGCGGGGCTGAAGGAGAGACCCAATGCGAATGCGCGGCAATGGCTGCATGCATTAGACCTCCCAAAAGGAAAGCATTATTGAATGCTTTCCTATGGGGAAAATATGCCGCTGGAGGTCCGTGAAGATGTCCAGCGTCAGATAACAGACCAAAAGTCAGCTTGGATTCCGGAAGCGCCCCCAGTGGCTGTTTAACATTGCAGCATGAAGTGCAAAAGGGTCACAGCACCCAGACCACTTCAACTGTCTTTGGGAGTGACAGTTCCTGGAATAATTATTATAAAGAAACTAACTAAAAAAAGCACATTTACCTCCTCTGCACCTCCATGTAACCTCAAACTGTGCTCATATGTATTCAGGTATCTACAGATAAACGCATTATGAGCACATGCGTAGTCTCTTCTTCAGTAGTACCGTATACGCGCATGCGCCATGCACAGGGCACTACAGGTATTGGTTAATTTGCACTTAAAATATAATAAAGTGATAAAGTGATAAAATAATAATAAGTGACATTTTAAAAAAAATAAAATAAAAACACAACACATAGCAAACTTTTTGTTAGCAATTCAGTTGTGCAAACATCTCACAGTTCGGTTATTCACTAAAGTGAGAATGTAAAGTGAATTGAATTTTAAAGGCAAAGTCAGCTATGCTTTATGTTCAGGTATTTTGGCCCAAAATGTTAAATACACTTTGAATCGACCTTGAAGTCCCACTAGTGATTAAAGGCACTCTCCAGTGCCAGGAAAACACATTAGACCTCCCCATAGGAAAGCATTATTTAATGCTTTCCAAAGGGGATTTCAGCAACGCTGGAGGTCCTTATTTTTCGTGTTCTAAGACAGCCACTAGAGGAGGACTTAACCCTGCAAGGTAATTATTGCAGTTTTTGAAAACTGCAATAATAACACTTGCAGGGTTAAGGGTAGTGAGAGCTGGCAAACAGACCACTCCAATGGGCAGAAGTGGTCTGGATGCTTGGAGTGTCCCTTTAACCTTAATAAAGTTTTACCTGCCTCTTTTTTATACCTCTACATATCACATGATGTAAACATTTGCATTCGATAGTGTTTTTTTGTGAGCAGTAAAGGTGCAATACAGAAGAAAAAGAAATGTTTTCAAAAAATTAGCATCCTCAAATGGTTAGTCTGAAACCGTGCAAGGTCTTAAATGACCCCAAACACCATTCATTAAGATATCTAAGCAGACAGTGAGTGGAAAGTAAACTGCAAACAATGTAGGATTAAAGGGAAATAAGTTTGCTTGGTTAAGAGCCAGTGTACTATAAGCAAAGCCGAATTAGGCATGAGCCCCCATGTAAATTTTGGAAACCAGTTGCCCAAAACAGTGGCCCCACTAAAAAAAAGTTGTTGCTTGATACAGTAAAATCATAACCTGACAAAAAAATAAATGCTACCAATCAACCTACAAATTCCATCTTTTACATAGATGCTAGAAGCAAGGTTACCACGGCGTGTAAGAACAAAGACATATGAGGTATCGGCTCAAATAAAATTACACATGCAGGCTAACAAGGATTCGAAAACATACAAGGGCAATGTAAATGAGAAAGACTTTTCAAGTTGTAAGGCATAACAGACATACAAAGCAGAGAAATGAAACATAAACAGTATAAATTGCATTCCAATAGGTAAAAAAGGCTTTGGTTGGGGGGGTGGAGCCTGAGCGGCGAGCTAGCTAGAAGTGTCGCGCACAAGCTCTTGCTGCAAAGCGGAAAACTCAGTGAATTCTCGGGCAGAGTTACCGATTAACGAGACATACAGAGCCCTGAAAACAAAGGTACCTCACCCCAAACTATTGCCACCAGAGCCGACGTCCTGAGTGGCCGGGAACCGAGACAGCAAAGTGTGGCCTACCAGAGACTGCCGCTTTCCTCCTGCAATCCTGAAACATAGCTGAGTGAAACTCTCCTACACCTTTCCCCCCGTAGACCGGTGGGGGTTATCCCGGTCCCCACTGACCTGCGCTGACACAGCAGACTCCGTGCCAGTGGACCCTGAACTACTTCTGAGCGGGTTGGGAGCAGAGGGAACCAAGATGGTGGACGCCCAAAGCTCCATTACACGCAGTCTGAAAATGTCACAGCAAGACACAGCGGCCCAAAATGCTCTCGATGAGCTACTCGACAGATTCTGGGCGAAGCTGTTAAACCGAGCGCAGCAGGCAAAGATGCAAATAATACTACCTATGGGTGCACAAGATGGCGGCAAACAGAAGAGTGGGAAAACTCCAAAGGGTGCATACATGTCCCTGACTACCACAATCACCCCACCCCAGCGAAGAGGGTCTCCACCCGCAAGTACCGGCCACACACACAGAGAACTGCGAGACACAAATGGAGCCCCAAGCCGGCAAACAGCGGCGCCCACCACAACATCCTTAATGGGGCCCTGCTCAAACAAACTAACATTTTAAGGGCACTGGGGTAACATGACAAGGGGCATGGGTAAGACTCTGTCAGTCACAAGATATAACACGTTGATCATAGTCCATCTTTGGACCAATGGAATACAGAGGACACAAGGACACTATAAGACAATAAGACAAAAAGACTCATAAACCACTTCCAACACTAGTTGGTGCTGGCTTAAACCTTCATTTGGCATTTTGACTTATGACGCAAGTTTAGATGTGGTGATTTAATCTCTTTCCTCTTCCACAGTCAACTGACACTTAAAGGGACACTATAGGCACCTAGACCACTTCAGCTCATTGAAGTGGTCTGGGTGCATTTTTCCAAGTCCCTTAACCTTATTTGTAATAAACTACAATAATTACACGCCAAGGTCAACTGCACCCTTAGTGGATGTCTACCAGACAGCCACTAGAGGGACTTCCAGGAGGTTAGGTGACTTTTGGTCGCCTGACGCTGGACCTCCTCATGCTTAGGCTAGTGTCAAGTCCTAATATGAGTGCGGTGATCGCCACGCATGCAAATTAGGTCCCCCCGCTGGCTAATGTCGGCAAGAGAGGAACGGAGGGGGAGTCTGAACCAGTGTTGACTGACATCGCTGGAATCAGTTAAATGACAGAAGAGGTTTTTACCCCTTCTGCACCACAGAGGATGCGCGAGAGAGGTGGGCACTATAGGGAGCTATAGTGCAAGGAAAACAACATTATATAGTTTACCTTTAATGAGTACAGACTAATAATATTTTGATACCTCCATCCAATGCTAGGCTCCTTTTCACATTTGGTTTTAAAGACTGAATGCATATTGTGTCAACATTTATTATAGCCCAGTGTTTTTTTGTACTTTATGAATCTTATGTTATTTATTTTATAGAATCTTATGTTATTTCTGTGTATTGAAAAATGGTAATATTAATAACCACGCCAAAGCATAATCTACCCGCTTTCAGGTTCTGTGAATGGGATCACCTACAATGTGAATCGTACATGTTAACATATGGAAACTCAGCTAAATGATAATGAATGTGGCGGCATGTATTATTTGTAATAAAGGCTTTGTAGCTCACTGCTGTATATTTCAGGAGAAAGAGAGAAGGGAGGGGGGGGCATCTGGAGTGCAATGCATATCCCTCAGTAGTAGCTTGTAGTCATTAGAAAATCTCATCATTGCCCTTTTTTGTTAGAATTTCCACCCCCTCCTCCCCCAAATATAAAGAATGGACATGCAGTGGAATCCCAGAATCTTTATAGAAACACTCTTATCCCATAACAACATCAGTTCATTGAAGTTGTTATAAGGGTAGGAGTGTCCAGGTGTCCATTTTGGCAGTATGAGGAACATTTTGCTGGATGGCCAATGATAGGCTTATCACTGACCCACATTTAGACATATCGGTACATTTTCTCTCAGTGAGCAGCCCATAATACTGTGGTGGAGCATCAACTATGGGGTTAAATTATTAGAAAATGGTTTAACCCTAGGTAAGATGGCTATGAGCTATAATTAGCAGAACTAGAAACATTCTCCAAAGACAGCTATGCTTCCAGATCAGCTGCTCTGGCCTTAAATTAGAAACTCACATTGAATTCTCAATTTAGTGAATAACCGTGTCAGTCTTTTCAATTTAATTTTGTTGAAAGGGTTGGGAGAAACCAGTCAATACTTGTGCTAGCAGAAAAGTGCAGAGGGTGGTAAAAAAAATACTTCATTCATCTTTATAAAGCTTGGATCTAGCTACATTATACTGATCTTTCAAGTGCTCTTGGAATCGGTTTGCTGTTAAAGGGAAACTTTAGTGCCAAGAGAAAAAAGTTGTTTTCCTGGCACTATAGCTCCCTATAGTGCCCTCTTCCCTTGCGCCCCCCTGCGGTTCCTAATTCAAGCGCCAATGTCCCTCAGCGCTGGTTCAGGCTCAACCTCCGCTCTCCACCTGCAGACGTGGGAGACCTAATGCGCATGCGCGGCAATAGCCAAAAGTCGCCTAACAACCTGGAAGTCCATCTGGTGGCTGTCTTGTAGACAGCCACTATAGGTAAAGTTAACCATCAAAGATAATTATTGCAGTTTATTAAATACCTGGGATAGTATACCCAGACCACTTCAATGAGCTGAAGTGGTCTGGGTGCCTATAGTGTTCCTTTAGGTATTACACATCAGAAACAAAACAAGATGTGGGAAGGAGAAGGTAGCATTGACTCCTTGTTATCATTAACTCATACCCCAGTTATTTTTGTCTCCCACACTGCAACTTTTTGTTTTTTTATGCATTGATATTAAATTATTTGCCTGATTGCATGGAAATCGGTCCAGCAGGCTTTTCTTTACCTTGTAGTAGACTGGCTTACCTTTGACTGCAGACTTTTCTAAGCAATATTCATAGGCAATAAGCAACAGAAAATACATATATTTATATGTTTAACTATTTGCTGACCACTAAAGCCAGTGTTTTTTTTAACCACTAAAGAACCAACTGTTGCCCCCTCATGGTCCAGCGTGGAATGTCGTGAAGCCCTGTGGTTGTTGAGGGTGACACTCCATTAGATCTTAAAAGAACATATTGTTAAGACAATGTACACCAGGGGTGCCCAAAAGGTATATCCCCAGATGTTTTGAAGCTACAGCTTCTATGATGATGCTTTGTCATTCTAAAACATTCTAAAGTCCTGAAAAGCATCATGGGAGTTGTAGTTCTACAACATCTGGGGATCTACTTATTGGGCACCCCTGACATAGACCATTCCTGGTCCTTTAGGGAGATAACAGCTGTATATTCAGAGTTAGGGCAAGAGCTAAAACGGAAGACATTATTTTTTCTACTTATTTAAGGACGTTCAGGAAGGCAAAACAGGTACTACTCTGGGGCAAACTGCTTAATGTTGATAACATTATACTGCTGGTTTCCATGGTGAATTCTCACTGTTTCACATTTTGCCACAGAAAACACTGTATTACCTTGATAAGTCTCCGTTGCAACACTACGATGCAGAAATGTCTGCCATTCTCATTATATGATTATTCACATTTGGCATACAAGTATATGTATTTACTGGAGTGTCCCATTAAGCTATTTCTGTTAACAGATGTATCTCTGTTTTTTTTATTTTTATGTAAATTCAATTAACTCATTTTTTCCCATTATCAGGATTTGAGAAAACAAACGACGTCTCTTAAATGAGCAGCTACATCCTTTGCAAGCTCCCTGAGATAAGCACCATCATTCAATATCCCTTAGGTAGGCGCTATAAATTTCAGCAGGTACTCGAAGCCCTGCTGCTTGCTCTGCGTGATCCCACCAGAAGCTCCCCCGCTGCCTGCAACCTTTCAATCAGGCACAGGCGGCTGAACGCTGAACTCGTCTCGATAGCTCATGTCCGCACTTAACTTCTAATGAAAAACAAACGTAGTGTGACCAACGAGGGACATTTCTCACATCTCAGGGGGAGGGGGCTGGTCATGGCATGCTGCCTCCAACACGAGCCTGATGGAGCAGAGACCCCTCCCATATCGACAATAGGCCGGAGACAGCGACAGAGGCACCAGACCTCAGGGCTCTGTCTTTTAGCCTGAGTTGTTTTTTTCCTTATTTTATTTTCTCCTCAAGTCTCTGTTTTTTTTTTTTTTACTATATAAAAAGAATAATGGCCTCTCCTTGTTACAATGTCTACTCTTTACTCCCTTTTTCATATTCCAAAATTCCTCCTTTTTTGTTAAGGTACAATTTATTTTTTCCATTTATCTGATGAAAAGGCAGCTGAAACTATGAAAGCACTACAGTATCATGTCAAAATTATGTTTTGTTGTTTTACAAGGTGCCTTACCCTTTTTGGAAATGAAGAAAGAAAGAGACTATACTGACTCCACATCTCTCCTCAAATTGCTGACTTGTTTCACAGTGAGTGTTTTTTTTAACAAATAATTCACTAAACAAAGAACTGTGGATACTCAGTCGAAATGCAAGATTTAGGCAACACGAGTCTCAGAAGCAAAAGATTTTGGATAGGGCAATCAAGACATGATTGACAGATGCGGTAGAAAAATCATAAAGGTGTTTAGTTTAGAAAGAACTATATGAAAAACAGCAAGTAGCAAAAAGGCACACAAATTAGATACAATATGGACAATGGTAAGGCTGAGAGAAAAAGGGAGGCATCAAAATGGGTACATGGTGAAATATAAAGGCACATAGGTTGAAATGGTAACTCAACTGACACAGTTTAGCAAAACGTAAGACGTAGCATTTGCCTCTGTGAATGACTATAATACAACAGTTTAAATCCTGGTGTATTTAAGTTAAATATTTGACCTCTTACCTAATTACATATTGGCACGTGGTGAAAACACATGGAATTTGGACAAGTGAATGTCAGGTAAGTGCCCTCCTATCTGGCCAGTTTGAAAGTCACAGCCACCTCACCAGCTCTTTTCTATAGAGGTGGCTCGTGATGATGAATATTTAAATCTGACCTTGTCAAGGTTGTACACCTGAAACAGCAATGCAATTTCAATTATGATTAAAGGAGGCCTAGAGAGTACTGCTCTAGCCAGAAAACAAATTTGGAAAGACGAACGTCTGCATTTTTTTTTAACCATTCCTTTGATCGTCTTTCCAGCCAGATGTCACATATTGAATCTGGGGTTAAGATTCCTAATGTTTGTTTTCCATTTTTTGGGAAAACTTTCGGATTGCTTTGCTGCATGTATGCAACATTTTCATAACTTGTAAATGTCAAAAAGCTATAGTTAACAGCTAAAAGAATTCCCAGCAGAAATCACCAAACAAAAAAACAATAAAACAAAAAGAAAGGGGAGCGGAACTTTATCAATAATGGCTCTAAGGCTACAATCCAGTCCAGGCTGTTGTTGAAATATCAATCTTTAATCTTTTACAGCAATGACCACTAAAATTTCACAATGTATCACAATTATCTTTATGCTTACTCACTCACTTGGCATCAAGGGAAAAAAGTCCAAAACAGCTACAATACCATTGTAATGGATCACCTGGCACCCCGACTGGGTACCTCTGTTAAAGGATGCTCCTAGCGCTTTTCTGAGGACTCCAAGCACTGCAGCAGACACCATAACCACCGTAGACTCCTCCAGAGAGCAAGGCAGGAACAAGCTCTTACATTAGCTTAGTAGTGATTTAGCAAGGGAGTATGACAAGCATAGCAATCCCTTGTAGTAGATTCCCCCAATAAGAGACGGAACTCCAAATTGAGGGTGACGTAGAACTAGGCAGAGCTGTGGGTTTATTGTTCTTATATACACAGTCTTACACATTAGTACCACCCACAGGGTTTTGTAAAACAACCAATAAACACGTACAATACACTCAGACACTCCCACACAAAATCCTCCCCTCTGCCTGTGATAAAATTACCTTACACTGTGATGGAATTTCGGTGAAATGTAAATTTAGTAGGCAGAGATTTCCACGTGGCATATGTGTATGTTGTATCAGTTAGTTAGTTACATGTAGCTAAGATACTGTCATCAATGTACTGAGCATGTGCAGGAATGCAGGAACTGAAATCACATTCCTTTCCTTTGTTCCTTTGTTTCGGATGAGCCATGTGGTCTGCCCATATAAGGAAATCCAAATCCTGTCCACCAATTGGTTAAGGGTATGTGCGGGTGGAGCTATTAATGGGAGGAGTTATAGTTCTATAAAAAGCATGTACTCCATGTGTTCGCCCCTCAGACCTGTTTTGAAACGTTAGTTCATCTGAGACCCGATCGGTATGTTAATAAAGACCTCTTACTTCCTGAAAACCTGCATCCATCTCTCTGTGTCTGGCTTCTGCAAGTTTACTCTGGTACAACACAATGGGTTAATGTAATTATCACAGGCAGGAAAATACACAGTTTTACACAATATTCATAACTTTAAAAGTATACATCACATTCACATAACTTACATTTTCAGAATCAGCATACCCCAAATACAAACATACGTCAAAATCATACATATTGGTCCAGTGGGTCAAAAGTTAGATCAAAGTCCTTTGTGACCAAATGAAGCATGGCTTTTCTGCCCCAAACTGGTTTCACAGAGTCTTCTATCCTGGAGATAATTGGGAAGTAATCCAATTATCTCCAAGGACAGAGGCAAAACTCCATTAGCCACATGTTAGCAAAAGACAATAAAATACATAAATATATATAACTGTGCAGCTATTGCATAAAACAGGTACATTCAACATTTCCCCAGATAGCTTAGATCTGAGCGCACATTATTACTGAATGGTGCTCAGATCACATACATACAGTTCAATTGCTATGGAGCCAAATTCTTTCACATAGTCTTTCGTTATACGAATGGGCTCCATGGCATAGCTATCTGGGATATCACTGTTCAAACAGGGAAAGTACCGAATGACACGGCTTTCGTGTCTTTGCAGGGGAAAATCAAGCGTTTCAACATGGGCCATAGTCCAGAGGGAGCAGGCGAGCAACCAGGCTCCTCCAATGCCCAGTGGCGGGGTTGGTACCGTCACAACCATCACTGCCCTATAACTTCAGAACTACTGAATTCTTTTTAAACAGAGTATTGTTGTAAAATTTACATTTGAACCATATCCATAAATCTAAACTGGAGCATTTTGCCCCTTCTTTTCATGGTATCTGTAATTTCACTATTTAGTCTACTACAGGGGTAGAAAAACCTGGTACTTACCGCCCACTATTAGAAGGTTTGAGATTTCATGTGGGCGGTGGTGGGTTCTACGGAAAACGCCCCGTGGGCCTCGATGGCCAAAGGCCAAAGCCGATAGGGGAGATACTTTCATCTCCCCAGCCGGCCCATGCAGATCCAGACTTGCTATAAGTCCTTTCAGGCTGGCACTTATTACAGCAGAGGGAGGGAAGGACCTTTGAGGCTCTGTGTTCCTCCCGTGTGCAGACTGGTCAGAGCATTGCCGATATTACCATGGCAAGGCTCCAATACAGTGCTGTGCTCGCAGGAGGACAGGAGAGTCGGCCTGCAGCTGGAGGAGCTGCAGGCTAAAGTGAACATGCCACAATTGGAACACCAAGACTTGCCGCATTATGTTCCCCCTACCTTGTAAAAGGTAAGACAGGAGACATTAAGATAGATTTTCTCATCTCTCCCTTCTACACACAGCATAGACCCTATGTACCCTTCACATACTACATCCCTCACACAAACACTGCCCCACTCACACAGACTGCCCTCCTCAAACACACACACACTACCCCCTCACATACACACACTGCCCCCTCACATACACACACTACACCCCTCACACACAGATTTCCCCCTAACACACTGTACCTCTCACACGCACTGCACCCCTCACACACACACACTGCCCCCCTCACACATGCATACACTCCCCCCCTCACACATGCACACACTGCCCACTCACACTCTGCCCCCCCTCACACACAGCACCCTTCTCACACACACACTGCACCCTTCATACACATACAGCACCCCTAACACACACACACACAGCACCACCTACAACACACTGCACCCTTCACACACACTTCCCCCCACACTGTCCGATACAGTGGTGTGTTCGCAGAAGGACAGGAGAGTGAGCCTGCAGCCAGAGGAGCTGATGGCTAAAGTGAACATGCCACCACTAGACACCAGGGCTTGCCACATTATGTCTCCCTCCATGGTAAAAAGTAAGGGAGGGGGAGACATTAAGATAGATTTTCACATCTCTCTCACCTACACTTAGCATAGACACTACACCCCTCACACACACACTGCCCCCTCACTCATATAGCCTCCCCCACTCACACACACACTGCCCCCTCACATACACACACTATACCCCTCGCACACACACACACATACACACACACACACACAGACTGCCCGCCCTCACACACACACACTGCACCCTTCACACACACTGCACCTCTCACACACTGCACCCCTGACACACACTGCCCCCTAAAAACACACACTGCCACCCTCACACACTCTGCACCCCTCACAAAGCACCTCACACACACAGTGCCCCTCCTCACACATGCACACACTGCCCCGCCTCACACACACACAGCACGCTTCATACACACACACACACACTGCATCCTTCATACACATACAGCACCCCTCACACACACACTGCCCCCCTCACACACACACACTACACCCTTCACACAAACGCACACACACAGCACCTCATAGACATACATGGTAAAAAAAAGTAGAATAGAAAAAAGGGAAAAAAAATAGATACAAGAACATATATATATTTTTTAAAACCCTCCTTTCTAACAACAAAAAAATATCGCACTTGCACTATAAAATTAGTTACTGCGGTGCTGATGGGCAGTAAGGGAATTTTACCATCAACAAAGAAACAAAAGTGGGCGGTAGGTATTAAAAGGTTGACTACCCTTGGTCTACTCTGTGTTTGCCTATTTTGCCTGACATAATTATTCATCAAATACAGAGTATAACTCCTAAAATAACACTGTAATCATTATATTATAAATGCATGAGTATATCTTTATTGATTTTTATAATCTACTTAGGGAATTGAATATGCTCCCTGAAATAATGTAAATAAACTAATGTAACAAACTATTAATGTAAATATAAAAGTATCATCATGCATATTTTTTTATGTAAATTCACACACAATAACATTCAAAAAGACATGTATTATTTTAGAAAGTACTCTTATATTGGCTCCTAGAAACACACCACATGCAGTCTTTCTAAACTTAAACGGAAACTCTACGTACCAAAACCACTACATATTAATTACGTTGCTTTGGTGCATAGATCGTGTCCTTTTCTCTGGCACTGTAAAATATTGTCTCATTTCAGAATTTGCAATTGAGCATGTCTCCCTTGGCTGTCAGACTTTCAAAAATCGAGCGTCTTCACTTTCAGCATTATCACGCACAGAATGACAATTCTAACCACATCCAGTGCTACTCATAATGGCAGAGAGCGGTCACTGCGTGCATGTGTGCGCTATGTCCGCAATGTGAATGAGAGTCCCATTATCTAATATAAAGAAGCAAAGCTAATTAAATTATTTTTTTCCCTTTAATATTTTGTACACTAGTAAAATATTACAATTAGCCAATGCATATACTTACCATTGTTGTTTGCATGTATTTTTTGTATAATAAAACTTCCTATAGAAAGACTATAGTTACATGCATCCTGGTACATTGTTAAAGTAGTTAAGAACAATCATTCTAAAAGGTTATTGACTTGTTCAGATGTATGGTTTTGTCTATATATGTGGCTGGCCTAGGTGGACTGGCGCCCTGTGCGTAAATTTATATGGCGCCTACTTTACCATAAAAAAAGAAAAATCTGAGTAATACTGTTATATAGAATGACGTATTTATTATTGGCATATACTCTGTATTATTAAAAAGAACAGGCGGTGTATCATCCTGGCATTGGATTTCAATATACCATTTCACAAATGCTGCGCTGGTTCAGATGTTAGGTATTTTTACTCTCCATTACGTCAAGCATATTATATGGCTTTTTAGTGGAAATGTACATTGTTGCAATATCTGCCTATTTTACTGTCATTGGTGCCCCAGCCTTTTCAACACCTTAAATGCAGCTATTGTGTACAAAGTGCTATAGCCACCCATATGCATTAAATGCTCAATTCAACAGCCATATTTGCACTAATTGTGTCCTTCAAGGACATTTTATGTCTTTTATATACACTGCACACTTGCTTTGTTCTGCCTTTTTGCTGACATTGGCACTCCAGCTTTTTATTTGTTGCTGGTATAAAGCGCCAACATGCTCCGCAGCACTGTACAATTAGGGGAGGCTAAGATGGCTTCCCCCACAGAGTAAGATTAAGTAAGAAGATGGACTGAAAATAGGTGTATGTTTGCATTTCCTATTTAGTTTGTAAGCTTGTCTGTGCAGAGCGCTCTTCTCCTACTGCTACAATGTCAATCATGTTTTGTTAGAAGTAAATGTTTGTCTTGCATTACTATTGTACATCACGGCGGAATATGTTGGCGCCATATAAATAATTGTAAGTTTTGCTGGGAAGAGTGTCTACTGTTTGTGTACCCATTTTGCAAGCTAAAATATTCATTAAATTATTATTTTTTTATTATTTATATAGCGCCAGCAAATTCCATAGCGCTGTGCAATTAAATACATAGTATACCTTCTAAAATAACGCTGCATCCATTAAATTATGAATGTGTTATTATATATTAATTTCCTTGGTATATCTTGTATACTTCATGTAAATATTTGTTGGTGTTTTTTTTTTTTAATTAGCCAAATAAAAGTTTGAATTAAAATGGTAAAATTAGTGGAAAAGTATAAGGAAACAGAACAGACAAAAGGGATACAGGAAATATAGAATTAGTGAAACAACCAAAGATGTATATCTAGGCTTACCATCATTTTTAGAATTGAAACTGGGACCAATTGGAGTATAACCAAGTGGTGGTGGTGGAGGGCTGGGGAGGGGGGTGTAACACCCCTATTGAGGAAACAGATATACACACATATACTGGCACAGATACGCATACACACTGACACACACACAGATACACACACATACAGACACAGATACACAAACGCACTGGCACACACAAATACACACACACACACTGACATAGACACATACACACACATAGAAACTGACACACTGACACACATACTGACGCTTTACAGCGCAGCTAATCAGGGATAATCGCGTTCAAACTGGGGTTTGTTAACCCCTATATAAATAAAAACATATATAGATTTATATGTGGTCAAAAGATGAGTTCATTTCTGCATTTTACCAGGCTTGTCAGATAGTAGAAACTTTGTACAAATTGTCTGTAATTTCACAAAAATTGTTTTCCAAAGCGAGAATGTGCACCATATGGTACATTGGACAGCAGTTAGTGGAGGAGGAAAACTTTTATAATGCTTTGTGATAGAAGAACAAGCAGCTGCACAAATTCTGTGGCAATTTTACTTGACTACAGTAGGAGAACAATTTTATGCTGGATGAAAACATGATAAATGGTGTGGGACGCCAGAAAATTATTATTTTTCTGTATTTCAGAGACAATATATTTGCCAGATAAATTGTCTCCTATTGCAGATTACATGTACAGAAAATACAGAAACCAAGGAAGTGCAACTAGATGCTCAATGTACACAGGGAGTGCGACATACAATTTATTTGAAGGACCACAAAGAAACAATAATTTCTGTTACCCCTCTGTCAATGCCAAAATGTCCTTCAAAGGAAACGTTTGTTTCTTTTTGGCCCTTCAAATTAAAGGAACACTATAGTGTCAGGATTATAAACGTGTATTCCTGTCACTATAGTTCTATAACAACAGTTTAAGACCCTGTCACCTCTTATCCCTTGTTAAAAAGGTGAGTTTACCTTTTTCCAGCACCACGCAGGGCAGTCGTGGCTGTCTCTGCCCCCTTGGCGGAAATCAAATTTGACGACCTCAGCCAATCTAATACTTTCCCACAGGAAAACATCGGGAGGCTATCACAAATGGGCGGCAAATCGATGCTCTGTGCCAATTAGCATCTCCTCGTAGAGATGTATTAAATCAATGCATTTCTATGAGGAAAGTTCAGCGGCTTAACTGTGCAGCACTGACCCAGGCAGCACCTCTAATAGCTGTCTAAGTGACTGCCACTAGAGATGTTCCAAAACAGTAATGTAAACACTACCTTTTCTCACTGCCTTTTCTGTGAAAAGGCAGTTTTTATATTAAAAAGCCTGCAGGGACAGGCTATAGACACCATAACAACTACATTGAGATGTAGTTGTTCTGGTGACTATAGTGTCCCTTTAATTGTATGTAGCATTTTCTTCATTGTTTATTTTCTCTTTATTTCTGGCCCTGCTTTGAGCAATACGGTGCAAGGTTAGCAGCACAGAGTTATTAGGTTTTTAATTCTGATTTTTGAGTACTTTAGCAACCCCTCTACTATCTCTATGTAGGAAGATTGTATGTAGTATCATCCTTCCCTTACAGATAACATTATCAGGATGGAAAAACCTATATTTTTGCCGCTCAGGACCAGGATTAGGGGTTTGTGGACACTGCAGTTTAGGAATGCTAAGAAGTTTCTCAAGGGTTTAGAAAGAGACAGAAAGAACAGAAGTGGCCACGAACATTAAAAAAAAAAAAAAAAAGTTAAAGAGACCACCAGAGGGACAAATCGTTCCACTTAAATGTATAACACACATTTTATTTATTAAAGTATGATATGTCGGGAATTCAAAGTCAATTTGAAGTGAATTTCAAATTTAAGACCGAAGTAGCTGAAGAGTAAAAATTCTCCAAATTCACTTAGAATTCACAATGCATTGCCCATGATTCTCATTTTATTCTCACGATTCTCACTTCAGTAAATAACCTGCTATCACAAAAAGAACATTGAGTTTTACTGCATTAAACTTGTGCCAAAATTCTCAATATATACACATAGGTTTATTTGCCTCGTGTTTTCTTTAGCATTTGATTATTTTAGTTATTTCTTTTTTTCTTTTTGATTGCACCTGTTTGTTTCTAAGGGAGTAGCTGGGACTAGATGCATTTACTTTCACATGTAGTGAAAAATGTACTTGAAAGCAAATTATGTACTAAGTACCTGTCTTCTCAATGCAATAAAGTTAAACAGACAGGAGAGACATAAAATAGCGATGAGAAAAAAAAAAAAAATCATAATTGCAGCTATCATAATGAGCCCCGCAAATATTGTTTTCGCATCACAGATAGCTACAAGTGTGATTCTTTAACAGGTATTCGGTCTCGGCATAAAGAACAAAGACTTTTGTTTTCTACCTATATAGAGTATAGTGAAACAGTGTGTGTACACAGTGTGCGAGGCTTTATAAAATTCATATGTGTGAATTCAATTATTTCTTTTTATTCTTCATATTTATTATGTTCCTGTTGAAATTAGCTTTTAAGGTAAGTTTTGCTTCACTGAGAACATTGAGACACAGTTGCGCTTTTTTTTTTTTTGTACGCCCATTAACATGCAGCAAGCCATTTCTAAAAAAAATAACTAAAAAAAATTAGCTTCCATTATGAGCCCGTAAGTAGGTATTGTGAATAAATATGAAATTCCTGGTAAATACTTTATTCAGTGTTGTGTGAAATCATTGTGTCAGTGTAGTTGATGAGATAAGCGTCATTATACTATAGAGATTTTAATATTCCTTCGTGCCAACATTAAAAGCACACTATCAAGCTTGTTTTAATATAGTTTTTATATATTATTTTTTTTCAATATTTTGTCATTTTTCTTCTCTCCAATCTATAATTAAAGAGACACTATGGGCACTCAGACCACTTCAGCTCATTGAAAAGGTCTGGGTGCACTGTCCCAGGTCCTTTAATCATGCAAACTGTAATAATTACCTTTCAGGGTTCACTTCACCTATAGTGACTGTCTACCAGATAGTCGCTACAGGGACTTCTGGGCTGTCATGCGACTTTCAATTGCCTGACGCTTGACGTCCTAACGTAAACCAGAAACCCATAGGAAAGCATTGTATAATGGTCTCCTGTGGAGAAATCCTAATACGAGCACGGCCATTGCTGCACATGCGCATTAGGTTTCCCCTTCTAAGTCAGAAGGAGTGAAGGCGGACTGGTTTTGGTTCCTAAATAAGAAGACAAACTCTAAGATTAGCTAACTTAAAGATATTTCCAAGTTAAGCTATTTTGTCCTTACATTTCAAATTCACTTTGAATTCCTGACAATTATTCCAACGCAATTCAAAGTTAGTAAAGTATATAGTAAAAACATACCTTCCCCTGCACACCACGGCTACTGGTCCTAGAACCGGATCTGTCACCTTTCGGGTTCTTTGCGATATATATGCAGAGACCCCTGTAAGAGTTACACCATCATAATTGTACCTACTCCTCTAACCCCCCCCCCACTTGATTATCTAAGGGGGCTAGATCCACCCCATCACATCCCTCCCACTAGTCCATTCATCCATAGGTAAACGCAGTAAAGCTTACTTTGTGTGTTTTGTATTTTTTAACCTATCCAAGCATATATGTAACTGGTCTAACTGTATTGAGACGGTCAGTCTATTGAAGGGCTACAAACATGCCTACAGATGTTTATGGGAGACGTAGTCCAATAACATCTGGCTCTAAATCATTATAGGGCACTACCATATTATTAATACAAATTTTGTTGGCTTCCTAGCAATTCTGGATGGGGGTAATTTTTTAATCTTACCTCTGTACAAAAAAACATTACAAATCACTCAAAGCGTGCACGAAAACTTGCCACAGCCCTGGATAGAATACTGCAGTGTGTTTAAAGCACAGAAAAATTGAATTTTATGGCTGGTCACTTTAAGTTAAGTTTTCATGACCTTCAAATAATGTCAATATCTACAGTGACAGTGGTTAAAAAATGCTCACTGTCAGTAAAGGTTAACTAATGTCTTTCCTACAATAAAATGGAAAGGGAGGGATTGATTTTTTTTAAGCCATATTACAAAACGGACACAGCTTGCAGACATCGGTTGGTAAATAGTTGAAAAAAAATGGCTCATCAACTGCTAAAAGTTCACCTAAACATTTCCAATAATTTGCTGTTCTGGATAAAATTCATTCAATAAAATGTCTAAATAGCCTTCCTGCTTCTGCCAGTCTTTATCACTCACTGCTTGTGCATACACTACATACATACAATTATGAATATCCTGGCAAGATAGAGATTATTAAAAGGGGGGAAAAAAATCAATGCTTGCACTTTTTATGCTGTCGAAACAGTTTTAAAAATGTCTGAGGCCCTAAATAAGCATGTGATTACCAAAGAATAGACTAGTTACCGTGTCAGTGAATTAAACAGGGATTGTTGCTGATAATTAGCCGGTTAGAATTTATTAAGCATGCAATTAAACTGAATGGAATTCATAGCAATTAGGAGCTTTCCTTTCATCAAATAAAGAGAGAATAAACCCGCCCCCTTGAGAATTCAGATGTGAATCCTATACAGCAACCTTGCTAGTGAATGGAGATGCAAATACATATTTCAGAAGGGCTATTAACCCACTGTTTAAACCAATGACTCTTGTACAGAGAATACAGGTATCAGCTGCCTTCACGTACACCACAGGTGTACTATGGTCACCGATAATAGACATGAATAGAGAGTTTTTGGCTTAGTGTTTGGAGTTGTTTTGGTAAAAGAGATGTCGTTAGGCACTTGTGATTTTGCCATAACCATAGGTCTACTACTCGTTGTGAGCAAATCTGGGTGCTGGGATGCACAGAGTCCTTTAGGTAGGAATTTCAGCACATTATTTTAGTAATGGAATAGATTTTCAAGAAGTGTTATATTAAAGGAACAATATAGTGTTAGGAATACAAAACTGTTCTTCTCCGGCAGTAAATAAAGGGTTACAAACCCTTGAACCACTTACTTGATTCCAGCGCCGAGGTCCCTCAGCCTTGGGTCTTGCTCTGCTCCTCTGATGTCAGCCAATTTGGGGAAACCTAATGCGCATGCGCAGCAACGACCACACGCACATGAGGCCATGCCTATAGGAAAGCGCTGAATCAATGCTTTCCTATGAGGATTTAGAAGACACTGGGTGTCCCCATAAAAAGCATGAGGACATCCAGTTGTCATTTCATGGAGTCAAAAGTAAAAGGTCAGGAAGTGCCTCTAGTAGCTGTATGACAGCTATTAGAGGCAGGTTTACCTGCAATGCAGCAAACGGGCTAAAATGACAGGGACACTGCACCCAGACCACTTCAATGAGATCAAGGGGTCTGAGTGCCATTAGTGCACCTTTACATGTATAATTATGCATCAAGAGGAAAGGGTTTAAAGAATCTATGTTATATCACTTTACACAGGGTAGACACAGTATACCAACTATTTGCAACATTACAGGTTTAGATACTCTTTGGCAAAACCTTGACTGTAAGAGATTCAGTTTTTGTGTAAAATCTTTTGATGCACAACTTTTTCAAATAGCACTATATGAGCTTAATCGATGAAGTCATAGAACTAGTACACTGAACCCAATGTCCAATAGCATCAATAGGGGGGGCAGATGGGGCCATGGCCCCCCTATATCATGCTGTGCCCCTCCTTGTGGCTCCCCTCCCCCCCAGTTGAAATTGAAGTCAGGAGCACTGCGTCTCCCTACACAAGCTGCTGCAGGGTCAGTCTGTGTGTGTTTATGGGTCAGTCTGTGTGTGTGTGTGTATGGGTCAGTCTGTGTGGGGGGAGTCTATGTGTGTGTGTATGGGTCAGTCTGTGAGTTTGTATGGGTCAATCTATGGGTTTGTATTGGTCAGTTTGTGTGAGATGTGAGTCTGTGTGAGATACCTTTCATATCGTGACCTCCCCTGTGCCCGATGGATAGGCAGCCTTCTCAACCACCACAGATCTGATTGTGCCACCCCCTCCCTGCAAGGTAAGATGAGGGAAAGGGGAATATGCTTTTTTTTTTTGTAAACAGTTATTGAAGTAAAAATTGTAAACTTCTTCCCTATCCCACTCTTTACACCCCCTGAACACAGTACACACTCACAGACAACGAACCCCCACATACAGTACACTCCCAGCAACACAGAGTACACCTTTGCATACACACACAGGGCACCGTTTCTCTCTGCTCCTCTGTGTCACGTATTCATCCGCACATAAAAATGTGGTTAATGGCATTTACTGTCCTGACAGGAAAAGTTGTGCCGAGCAGCATTACCATCCTGACAGGAAAAGTTGTGCCGAGCAGTAATCATGCAGATGGAAACCTGGTAATTGCTTTTGGGGTCAAAGGCCTGAAGAAGAGAGGACAATTCTTGAAAGCTTGTCTTTGAAATATTATGTTAGTCCAATAAAAAAGGTATCATTGCATACTGCAATATTATATACATATATACACATACACATGTTTTATAACTGCCCCCCTACTTTTGTCTCTGGCCCCTGATGTGCCCCCCTCTAAGTATGAATCCTGGAGACACCACTGACAACGTCCTTCCACAACCAAGGCAGGAGGAGGGAGGGATGAGTGGTTCTACTTTAAAAGGTTCTAAACCAATGGAGGCTGGTTCATATCAAAATGTTTTGAAGGCTCCCCTCCACCCCCCGCCCACTTTCTGTAGCAATGGCACATTGCACGGCATCTCAAGGGGCATGACATCTCATAGGCTTAAATTGGGGTCTCTGGAGGGTAATGCCCTGCCATCTTTAAATGTCACCAGCTGCCCTAGTTCTGTAAGAAATGATAAGATGTCCTTAAGGAACATAAATAAATGTACAGATGTTTAGTAGGAATATACAGAGTAACCTCACAATTCTAAGTATTGGTGAATCTCTAGTTATAATTATATTTCCCTAGCAGACTGGCATTTAACATCCAATCCTAATGACTTACAGGTATATCCAGCAGGTTTATATATATATATATATATATATATGTGTGTATATATATATATATATATATATATATATATATATATATATATATATATATACACACATACAATACATGAATCAATTCACGAGACTCGCAGCTGTTGAAAGTTCATCCCTAAATTGCTAAATGCAATTTGACAACTGCCAAAGTGAGTATTGACTAAAAGTGAAGTCTGCTGGCTGAAGCTACTGAATAACTTTGAATTCATCATTACTAGGATTGTGTTGTATGAACTCAGTGTTAGTCAATAGAACAGGATATATGCATTCGGAACTGGACAGATAATTGCAGCTACTCGGCTTTCTGTTGAATGGTGATCAGATTCAGCTGACAGCGTGAAGGTGGATTCTGCTTGTTAAAACACTTTGGATGCTTTTTGGCTTTGCTCAAATCAAAGGATACTGGGTTCAGATTTTAACAGCGATGTTGTTTTCAAATTGAACTAAATTGGAAAGAAGTAACCCTTGGGATTTAGCCTAAATTAATAGATGCTATTGTGTGTCTAATGTTTTTAGTGTTAGAATGTAGAATGGAATGCGAACACATGGCCTCATTTCTACATCTCTTCAGGTACCATCAGTAAGTGTAGGGTATGAAGCATCCAGAAAATATAGGAGAATTATTAAAAAAAGAATATGTTCTTAAAAATATGGCAAATACTTAAAAGATAGTACAATCTTTTTTTCATATAATCTAAATTAACCATAACGTCTAAGTATCAAGTAAATTGATAATTTATTACTGTATTTAATTCTTTATTTTTTTCTGTATACTTTCTGTTTGTACAAATACAGGTTTTTTTTGTTTTTTTTTTTATAAACTGCTTTGTTTTTGTGGTTTTATTATTGTAATCAATTTCTCTTCTAATCTAATCCAGGCTCCCTATAAATGTGACATGGCTCTTCTAATGCAGCTGTAGTAAACTGCTATTGAAAAATGTTAGTAGGGGTTTGTACAGGCTAAATAAAATGTAAAGGCCTGACATAAAGTACCACTGCACTGCAGTGATTTCTGTAGTCACACATGATTAAGCTGTATAGATACAGCAGTGGATATGTAGTTTTTAGGATGGTAGTAGTACCTGTAATAAATAATACAAACCATTTATTGGGGATTGAGGTCAGTGGTTCGTACCCTTTTTGAAAATTATTTGCATAACAGTTTTTGGGAAACCTATTCTTCAGTTGTAAAATTAACAAAAACATATGTATTTTGTCATAAATCTTTCTTTTTAGTGTTTACACAGTTGTGGTCATGGACAATAAACTGAGTTATAGTAGTGGTGGTGTAAGTCAGTTGTAGTGTTTCGAAACCGACATTCGGGTAGGCCTGTAAAAAGAGGGCCCACCAAAATTGAATGGCTTGATAAAGGGAGAGGTGGGTGGGCTGGACCAGGCAGTATCAGCCCAGAGGAAGGAGCGACACCTGTATTTATAAGCCATGTAAGCCCTCCTGTAACTTTAGGCTCCTCACACAGTCTCAGCCTTCCTATTTGTCCATTGCTCTGCGGAGGGCAATACAGCAACAGTAACAAATTAATTGTGAGTAACTGTCCAAATCGTGATTTATATGCGTTTGTTTTAAATTTTATAGACCCACTGAAACAACACTAAACCCCAGTTTCTTTTTTGTCCTAGGTTAAAAAGAACTTAGTTAGACAAAACTTTTTTACAACAATGCCTTGACTTCAAAAGCACCCCGACACAACTGCAGGAAAATATCTACATAATTTATAGAGAAACAAACAAAAAAAAAAGACAACAAAAGAAATAAATTAATAAAACACATAAAAATTATTTAGTATCTCAGAATTGGAAATTAATATATATAGCTGTCATATACATATTTATTCATAGTAATCCCAATATCTTTATTAAATCCCTTTATATCAATTTCATATACAAATTTGGCTGTAGTAATTAGGAACACTGAAGCGATGCCACAAGTGAATACATAATGATGTCTCCATTCATTTTATTTTATTTAAAAAAAATAATAATTATTATTCATAATGTTACATAATACATAAAAGGCAAAAGGGGGATATTGACTAAGTACTGAATTGCTGTGAAGTGAAATCGAACTGCAAAATTTAGGCTAAAATAGCAACGCCGTGGCTATAGGAGAACTGGGAAAATGTTCCAGGTCACCAATTCTTGTTGACATTTTTCAATTCCTTTTTCAGTTCTCTGCAATTTGGTGTTTACTGAAGTAAACCCCAATGTATTTCAGTGGGATTCATATTGTACAATTAATAGTACATCTGAACCAGGATATAACATTTTGCTCTTTCTTGTAAAAAAAAAAAAAGCCTAAATTTAATGAACACATTTGTATGCTAAATTAGGCATACCATAAATTTGATAATTAATTAGGACCTGAATGTCTACTTTATCTGTAACATATCACACACAACTCTAGTTTGAGGTTATGCTTGTTTCTCTATTTTCCTTGCTACAAATTATGGTGGGCTACCATGTCCATAGGTCACATCAATTATAGAGTTTAGCAGAAAATAACTTCTGGTGCCTCTTCAGGATATACAAAACTATTCTTTTTTTTTTTATTATTATTTTTATTTTGAATATCACAATTACAAATAAAACCAAATCAATAACAACACAAATAAAACCAGGGAATCCACCCAAAGGAGGTGGGTTGATCAAGAGCGTCAAGATCGTTAATTTCATTACGATCAAGCAGGGTCCAGTTATATTTCACATGATGCTCTAAACTTGAAACCTTTAAAATCACCAAGTGTAGGTATGGGGTGAAGATGGGTAAGAATGGGGTAATAAGCTATGAATCTCATCACAGTTTCATAGCCAGCCATGGAAGGACAGTGTTGTAAGGGTGGAAAGCAAGGCGAGAGGTGTGAAACCTTGTGGAGGTTTGCACCTATGCAAAAAGTTAATTTGTAGGGCATATGCAGGTATGAAACGAGGTAGGGCTGAGGGAACAAGGTAAAGTGGTCATATAGGGATGGGAACTATATACAATAAACAGTAATTTACAAGGAAAGGTTAAAGGATCTTAACATGTATAGCTTGGAGGAAAGACGAGACAGGGGGGATATGATAGAAACATTTAAATACATAAAGGGAATCAACAGAGTAAAGGAGGAGACTATATTTAAAAGAAGGAGAACTACCACAACAAGAGGACATAGTCTTAAATTAGAGGGCAAAGGTTTAAAAATAATATCAGGAAGTATTACTTTACTGAGAGGGTAGTGGATGCATGGAATAGCCTTCCAGCTGAAGTGGTAGAGGTTAACACAGTGAAGGAGTTTAAGCATGCGTGGGATAGGCATATCCTAACTATAAGATAAGGCCAGGGAGTAATGAAAGTATTTAAAAAACAATTGGGCAGACTAGATGGGCCGAATGGTTCTTATCTGCCGTCACATTCTATGTTTCTAAGTAAGTGAAGCGGAGAACGATATGAATAGTATGGAGAACAGGAAGTAGAAAAGGAAAAAAAAGAGAAAGAAGAAGAAAGGAGTCAAGAAGAAAAGGTGTCGCACCACATACTTAGTCCTCCTGTTTGCTAGTTTTGTGTCGATACTGTAGTGTCTGTATGCGTCTCTGTTTGCTTTAGCAATGACAAATGATAAATACACTCCCAACCTGAAAATACTATAGAAAGGATGCTGTCCCTTAAACCATTTCAGTAATCTGAGCCATGGACCTTACCTTACAGCTCAGGTCAGCCCCTCACATGTCGGATTGTGGAGGTGTTATTCCTAATTTACCAACAAAGACAAATAAGCACCATGTTGCATTAACTACTCCATCAGCATTTTTACAGTGTCGGTAATTAATTTAGTTTTTTTTAAAAAGGCTGCTCTGGGTAGAAAGTCATTTCATATTTCACTGGCTTAACAACACGACCCCATCTGCATGCAAAGACAGAGAGAACTGATTTATCTGCATGTTAGCAAACGTAATGACCGTTTCCACTTGAGAATGCAGGTTACAAGTGCGTAGCCACAGCCTGTGAAATGACACATATATTGCATTGTCCCAGCTGGCATGTGCGGTTCTTTCTGATTTGGCACACTTAAGGCTTCTTGCAGCATCAAGGAGTGTATGTCATAATGGAAGAGGAGCTATATTGCTCGCAATAACATAGGTCTGCCCCGCGTCTGTGATCTGTGTGTCAAGTAGATTTTAATAATGTCATACCGTTCATTATATTAAACCATACTCCCTCTCTTAGCTGCTTTCCTTTTTGTTTTGAAGCCTAACATACCGGAGCCATAGGTGTGCGCAGCCTGTTGCATTAGGGTGTGCACCCTAAAGCACAAACACACGCCTAGTGTATATGTATTTTTATATACACATACACACACATACATATATATACACACACACACACATATATATATATACACAAATACAAATATACATAGGTGTAGTGTGTGTGATTGTGAGCGGTGCAGCGTGTGAGGGGTGCAGTGTGTGTGATTGCGAGGGGTACAGTGTGTGTGTGTAATTGGGAAAGGTACAGTGTGGTGTAATTGTGAAGGGTGCAGTGTGTGTGATTGCGAGGAGTACAGTGTGTGTGTGTAATTGGGAAAGGTACAGTGTGTGTAATTGTGAGGGATGCAGTGTGTGTGTGGTACAGTGTGTATGATTGTTAGGGGTGCAGTGTGTGTGATTGCGAGGGCTACAGTGTGTGTGTGTAATTGTGAAAGGTACGGTGTAGTGTAATTGTGAAGGGTGCAGTGTGTGTGATTGTGAAGGGTACAGTGTGTGTAATTGTAAGGGGTACAGTGTGTAATTGTGAGGGATGCAGTGTGTGTGGGGTACAGTGTGTATGATTGTGAGGGGTGCAGTGTGTGTGATTGCGAGGGGTACAGTGTGTGTGTGTAATTGGGAAAGGTACAGTGTGTGTAATTGTGAGGGATGCAGTGTGTGTGGGGTACAGTGTGTATGATTGTTAGGGGTGCAGTGTGTGTGATTGCGAGGGCTACAGTGTGTGTGTGTAATTGTGAAAGGTACGGCATAGTGTAATTGTGAAGGGTGCAGTGTGTGTGATCGCGAGGACTACAGTGTGTGTGTGTAATTGTGAAAGGTACGGTGTAGTGTAATTGTGAAGGGTGCAGTGTTCGTGATTGTGAAGGGTACAGTGTGTGTAATTGTAAGGGGTACAGTGTGTGTAATTGTGAGGGGTACAGTGTGTGTGTGTAATTGTGAAAGGTACAGTGTAGTGTAATTGTGAAGGGTGCAGTGTGTGTGATTGTGAAGGGTACAGTGTGTGTAACTGTAGATTTTGTGAGGGGTGCACTGTGTTGGTGACAGGGGATAGGAGGGTGGAGGGGCAGTGACAGGGGGTAGGAAGGTGGAGGGGCAGCGACAGGGGGTAGGGTGGTAGAGGGACAGGGGGTAGTGGGATCGAGGGGCAGTGAGAGGAGGTAGCAGGGGCAGACGGTAGTGACAGGGGTTAGGGATGAGGGGGGACAGGGGTTGGGGTAGTGACAGGGGTTGGGGTAGAGGGGTAGTGACAGGGGTTAGGGGTAGAGGGTTGGGGGTAGAGGGGCAGTGACAGGGGTTAGGGGGGTAGAGGGGCAGTGGACAAGGGTTAGGGGGTAGAGGGGCAGGGGGGGTGTGGGGGGGAGGAGGCAATGCAGGGGGTAAGGGGTAGTGACAGGGGTTAGGGGGTGTAGAGGGGCAGTGGCAGGGGTAGGGGGGTAGAGGGGAAGGGGGTAGGGTGGGGGGCAGTGAGTGACAGGAGATAGAAGGGGGTGGAGGGGCAGTGAGTGAGAGGGGGCACAAGGGGGTGGGGGGGCAGTGAGTGACAGGGGGTAGAAAGTGGGTTTATAAATACCTGCCCTGGTGGATCAGTGGGCGTCCTCTCTCTTCAGTCTGCAGCTCCGCCGGGAGTGAGCTGCAGACCAAATGGTGAATCTCGCGATTTTCAGTCAGTCAGAGCGTTGCCGTGGTAACCAGCGGCAACACTCTTACAGGCTGGAGATCGCGAGACACCTCAGTCTGCAGCTCACTACCGGCGGAGCTGCAGACTGAGGCTGGATCTCCGTCAGGGCAGACTGACAGGAGGGGCCTCGCACCCGGCGACATCGTGGGCAAGCCGCCGAGCCCCCTCCTGTGTCGGGTCAAGGACCCGACATGTCAGTCTGCCCAGAGGCAGTGCAGCACGGAGCTGTGATTAGGGTGTGCCCAGGCACAGCTTTCCAATTCATATGCTTCTCATTAAGAACTCCTAGCACCATAGTCTGCTTTTGCACGATCAGAGATCTGTGTGTAACAGTGCACGGTTCTCCAATGGTGACTGCCTAGCCTGCCTCAGCTACCAGCAACAGTCACTGGACCACCATGGAGATAGAGTAATTATTTGATGGCTTTGAACTCACTGGATGTGCAGACACTTGGAGGAGAAGGCAAGCATGCTCTAGCAGACAGTGCCTGCTACTTCTGTAGCTCTGTGAAACTAACAGAACTGGCAAGAAAACCTTGTTGACTGGCTGACTGAAAGCAGGGAAATTGTTTCTGCAATGTTATTTTTTTTTTTTTATAGGGTCCAGATTTCAAATAAAAATCATAAATTTTATGATCTGCAATTAAAATTAGTGTATAGTCACACATAAAGCACATCAGTAGGCTGAAGTGCTTTGTGTGTGTATTGTTCCTTTAAAGAAACACTATAGCGTTAGCAATCCAAATATGTATTTCTAGCGCTATAGAGCCCTATTCACCTAAACCATGACTAGGGCCCCGTTCCGCTGTGAATAAATGGTTAATTAACCATTTATTTGCTTACCATAATTCAGTGCCAGACTCCCTCGGCGCTGGTAACCTCTCCTCCTCCATTGACATCAGCTCCTGAGTAGAGCCAAATGCGCATGAACCCTTATTTAACCCTGGAGGTCCGTGAGGATGTGCAGCGTCAAATAAGTGCGATTTACTCAGTGTAAATCACAGAAGCGCCTCTAGTGGCTGTCAGTGAGACAGCCACTAGAGGCTGGATTAACCCTGCAGTGTAAACATAGCAGTTTCTCTGAAATTGCTATGTTTTCAGCTGCAGGGTTAAAACTAGGGGAACCTGGCACCCAGACTACTTCATTGAGCTGAAGTGGTCTGGGTGCCTATAGTGGTCTATATATATTATATTTTTTAGTAAACATGGCACCATACACTTCCTAGCTCTCTATCCATATTATAGTATTTAACCAAGTATATTTAGCTCTACATTAATTATCAGAAATTACTTTTAGTTGGGTGTCATACTGTTTATTTTATTTAGCAATGTGTGATTTATAAAGAATTTTATCTTATCAAAGAATTTAACCAGTGATATTGATAGTGATAGTGACATATTTAGCTTGCTGTTTCCAAGTACATTCTGGGCTCTATAAGTTATTACTACGAAGATTAACGATACTCGTTCTATCAAGAGGAGACTATGACAAATATATGTTATTTTACCGAAAAAAATAATAATATAATAGAAAATCCACCTTTGCTGGGCTAAAGTATATTGGAATGTTTTCTCACATCAAGCAATTCTTGGAATCCATTAATGCTTGGAATTGGCATATCTGATAGATTCTATGCTTGCAAATAGCCCCTTGAACTACTCTTCATATTTAGGATCTGCCTAAAGGACCACATTATGCTATGCATCCATCTGTACAGATTTTATCACAAAGCTAAAATAATGAGCTGCATTTCAAACCACTTTATTAGCAAAACAATAATCTACAGAACAAGTTATGCTTGTCACATTTTTGCCAACATCACTCTTTTGTATTACCTAATCCCAGACATGTATCTATGGCAGTCTCAAATGTCTTTTATAATTTTGTCTTATTTTGTACAAATTGCTGTTTGTCTTAATATATATTACAACACATCTGTCCAGTGTTTTTTTATCGTGCCAGTCTTTATTACTACAGATCACCGGTATCACTACAGAACAAAAATAACCAAAATAAACGACATAACTCAAAAATGTTCCAAAACTATTCTTTTTACTCCACAATAAAAGATAGATCCATGTCCTCCGAAGTGGTCTTATCAAGTCTTAGGTAAAATGTTGCCGAATCCTAGTATAATGGCGGAATAAAAATATTCATTTCTGGAACATTTTGGCTAGATGGTTGCTTTCTTGGGTTTGGTGTTACTCCATAACTCTAGCATTCTGTAAGAGGTGAAAAATGTGATGCTACATGTTGCATTACACAAGAAAAACAAGGTAGATCATAAACCTTTTAAGCACATTTTTGTCCGTTTCTGTGTCTACTTTTTTCTCAATCCTTATCGTTTACGTACGGAAACATTGATTTTAACTTGATTCTCCATCACTCATTGCTCATAAAAGAAAATACTTTAGCTCACAAATATTACTGCCTCTTATTTTCTAAACCTGGTGGACATATATTTATGATTTATAAATAATATCATGATATTATTATGATCAAAACATTAGGAACTATTCTTCGTAAACACTCATAATGGCAATTATCTAGTTTATCTTGAGGGACATTGGCCAGGTCGCATAAGCCCAAGATTATTGACCAAATACTTTTTATTCCACACAAAACCAAGATCTGCCTGAGCCCACCTTGGTGTGTACATTGCTGGTTCTCTCCTGAAAGTAAATGTGGCTTACCGTACCCCTCCTCTTCTCATGGTGTCATTGCCAAATAAAAAAAGGTGTGATCGATGTCACACATTATGGCATTTGTGATTATTATAATATCATAAAAGACAGATGGTAATTACTTTGCTAGAGGCAAGTGTGTTCAAGCTGCACCTGTGCTACAAATGCCCCCCTCCCATGCTGAACAATAAGCAAACCAAAACCCAGGTGCAGTGTAATGACCCTTCAGTATCTTCCAAGTTTTATATTTATTTGTGTGCACATACAAACAAAACCAACAAAAGAAGACAAAATATAATTTTGACAAGCTTGACAGGTATATATGCAAGGCAACTGCACCTCTTTTTTGTGCATTAAAGAATGAGAATTTTGAACAACAGAAGTGCAGTGCTATATACAAAGTTCAATTCTGCAACTGTGTACATGTATTTTATTATGTATATCTTCAGTGCACTCCATATCAGCATATCAGTTAGGTTCTACTCTAGGGACCTATTGTCTGCTGTTGGGAATTCATCCTCCTGGGGCTCTCTGGGACCATCCAATACAACACACATATGTATCTGTGTTGTTCACATGAATAAACATAGAAAGATAGACAGCCAGTAAAGGAAAAAAGGAAGGGCCTGCCCGGTTACTCAGTGAGCGGCTCTTTGACCAGTCCTTAGCTTTCCTCCATGGTCCTAATGCCCGCTGCACAGTGCAAGTCAGGGGACATGTGGGACACTAGGAACTAAAGTGGGATAGCAGAACAGGATCCAGAAATCAGGAATGCCTTGCTGTTGGAAGGCCTTGGTTGTACGGAAGGGGTGAGGAGACAAAAATTACTGTCATGGGGCTTCTCAACATTTTGCCTTGTAGAGTAATTGTTATTAGTTCCTTTAAAAGTAACAAATATCAGATAAGGTAAAGACATTTCACAAAAAACACAGTGTTAATGTTTAGCCATCAGTTCATTGCCATGGGTTTATTCACTAAAGTGTGAATTGTTGGGAAATAGCTGAACAGCAAAAATGTTCGTTACTGATGTTCTCAGTTCAGATATTTTGATGTACATTTTCTAAATTCCAAATTCACACTTTAGTGACTAACCCTGCTTGTGTACACACGGATAATTAAATCCCAAACCCATAAAGACAGACTTTATTTTTTAATTACATAATGCCAGTACTAATAATAAGTCAAAATCAAATTCAGCAGGTGGTGTGATTGCCATGAATTTGCAATGAAAAGGATTTGAATGGGATTATTAGGATAATGGTAATTCTACATCAGAGAAGCTCATTGCATGCCATTTATTACTATTCTGTTTGCCAAACAACGGCACTAAATAAAAGCAGAGAGATGGATGTGAATGTTCATCTTTGATGTCCTGGTGCTGAATCTTTCTTTTATTGAGCAACAAGCAAAAAATAAAATAAAAAATAGAGGACATGTAAACAAGTAAACTATAACCAGAGTTTCACAGATAATATTTACAACGTGTAATAAAGACAAACACTTGTATACTGCATGAGGTAAAGTCTGCCTTAGGCGTTAGTGATTCAGAAAACTGTATCCTATACGGAGATTGGAATATATCGTATGAGGGGTGCTACTGCCTAACTGCATGCAAATCAAGCATCAGGTGTATGGGGGGCCTATGGCAATCTCTCCAGGGGGATGTTTAACAGGACAAAAAAAGTGGTGTATGTGTGTGTGTGTGTGTCCACTCATATATTTGATCTTTATATTTAAAGCTAGGTACTTCCAATATCAACATTTCAAAGTATTCCAAATATCACATTTTCTATAAAGTATAATGAACTTCTAAAATTAAACTGATTTTGCATGTATCCTTTGGCCAATTTATAAGTACCCCAAGGGATACCCAGACTGCCAGCTGAAAAAATGTTTTATGTATATTTCATATCTCCTTCCTGGTGAAAAGTATATATATCAGACTCCTGTCACTTTGAGGTTCTAATTAAGTGCCGAACAACAGAGAGCATTTAATTGCAATTGTCTGTATCTTTTGTACTAGCACTATAAATCTATCTATCTATCTATCTATCTATCTATCTATCTATCTATCTATCTCTCTATCTCTCTATCTATCTATCTATCTTAATTGCAAGTTGTTACTGTTCTTTGTACAACACATTTAAAGCCCCATTGCTATGTTATCTTTGGTCTGGGTTGAAATTTCAGTAAAATATCAACAGCCTTTACAGGCATTTCATAAAGGTTTAGTTGGGTATATAGTGATCAACAAGTTTTTCCTGCAGCAATGATGTTTAGTACATAGAGCATGATCAGGAACAAGGAAACAAAGAACGAGGCAGTGAGTGATCATACTTTATGAAGAACAGAAAGTAGGTAATGGTCGGAAGTACAGTTTCATTACGTCATGACCTGTGGCACAGGCTCCTAGTCAGTAATCTAGTTTTAAGTCCGGGCCGATGGCACTTGTTTAGTATCAGTAAACTGATCTTGGGACTTTGCTGGTGTACAGGTTTCAGTTTGGTAATACGACATTTGGTCATTGTGGTGGCAGATGTCCCTAGTTGATAAATTGACACTGGGTTAGGTAGGGCTGGTCTCAGGAAAGGATGCAGGTTAATAAAAAAAAAAAAAAATTATAGGAAAGAGAGTAATTTCAACATCCTTTGACATATTTTGGTGTTTAGCAAAATGGTGTCTTGACAATACAGTTATCAAGTATCATGAGTAATGACTGCATCATAGATATATACACACAGTGGCATACAGGCACCCGGTCACAGGGGTCGCAGCTGCGACCGGGCACGTCATTCAGGGGGCCCGGCCGCCCTGCGGACCCCTGTGACCGGGTGCCTGTCTCCATGTGTTGCGGCCCCGGCCCGCGTGGTATAACTGCCGGGACCGCACGTGAAGGGATCCATTGGGTGGCCCATGCTGTAAGGGCCACCCGATAACTATAGATTTCTAGGGGGCCCGGTCAGCGCTGCAGCGCTTTAACAGTGGGGCCAGGCCCCCTGAGATGACATCAGACGCTGGGAGGAAGTGACTGCCCTGGCCACTCCTCCCAGCTATCAGACAGAGCTGCGCGGGAGGAAGAGAGGAGGAGGGAGTCAGAGTGGGGACTCTGACTCCCATCAGACCAAGCCCCCACCGGAGCCCTGGGAAGTCACCATCCTCCACCTACCTCAGGTAAGAAACAGGAGGGTGACTAAAACATTTTGTATATGTGTAGGTTTGGGTGTGTGTGTGTGTCTGTATGTACAAAAATAAATCTTTTTGTAGCACTTGGTGTGCACATTTGCAAATTGTTTGCGCTGCTCTCATTTTTTGTATTTTTGTGGATTAATTTACCCTGCTTGGAACTGCAGATGGAGGTGCCAGCAGCACCATATGAAACGTGTGTATCTTTATTTTCTCTGGGTACTGCAGTAACCCTTACCTCAGATATATACTGGTTATAACTGTGTTTGTATGTATGTGTCTGTATATATGTGTCTCTGTGTGTGTGTTTATATGTATTTGTCTGTATGTATGTGTGTTTGTATGTATGTGTGTGTACAGTGACGTACATACAGGGTTTCGCAGGGGTCGCAGCTGCGACCAGGCCCGTCACTCCAGGGGGCCCGGCCGCCCTGCGGAACCCTGCAACCAGGGAGGGCCCCCATAGATCAGTTTTCGCACTGGGGCCCCATGGCTCGTATGTACGTCACTGTATGCACATGCAAAAAAGGAATGGAAGCCAAGATGGCAATGGCATTGGATGTCTTAGAGCATGAACATCTGCCTGGGAAAGGAGCTTAGGATCTCCCTTGTAAGAGCTAGTGACAATTCTCACAGCCATAAGTAAAATGTCTGTGTCAAGGTTAGTTTTCTTATTTTGTGTGTTGAACTATTATTATATAGGATTATTCACTAAAGTGAGGATTTTCAGGAATTCAAAGTGCATTTCAAAGTTTAAGCCAAAGTAGCCCAACTGGAAACAAAGCTAACTTGAAGAATGTTTCTAATTTAACGTAAACTTGAATTTCTCTTTGAATTCCCAATAATTCTCACTTTTAGTGAATATCCTTCAATGTTTTGAGTTTCTAATAGTAGATTGTAAGCTTTATATTGTTTATAAACCATTAACCTTTTCACAAACTGCCCTGCAAATTCCAAGACAGAACAAAATCTGTTTGCACGGAGCAGAGTTGGGTATATTACTAGAGACTTTGGACTGAGACTGTGTTTTGAACAGACATGTCAGAAACGTTATTAAGTTCATATTGTCGATTGCCAATTACTGACCTTTAGCCTCAGTGCCCACAGCATCAAAATAAATATAATCTGACCAGTGGAAAATTTCTTGTGTTCTGCCTCTTGTACTAGAGAAGGAATGTGTAGCTTTAAAATTTCAGTCCAACGTCTCCCCATAGGGGGAGGTAAAAGTGACTTATTATTAGTATGTCAGAATAAGTAACTCGGAAAAAGTCAGTACTGCAAATACAGGAAGGTGATATCTCAATGGTCATTAGTAGCATGGAATAAATGTTGGACGTACAGCACTGACACCTTGTTATTAAACGGTACTCCAGGCAAGACCTGACCCAATCTTTTACACAATCCATTAAAAACGGTAAAAGAGAAAAAATTATGCTCAACACTAAGTGTTCCGTACGTGCAAAACTGTGGACTCCCATATTTCTTTTCTGAGGCCAGGTAAAATCAAATACCTTTTGCAAAGTCGAATTAACGTTTTAAATAAGACTTTACGATCAGATCTAATGTGCATGAACACTCACGAATTTTCAATAGAATGTTTTAGGAAAGCTATATATATTATGTATCCAAAGGAGGTTTATGGGGAATAATTTAGCTTTTTTTCATTCCTTATAGTTATTTCACAATTCATTCATAGTAGATAACAGGCCAAAAAAAAAAAAATGGATTTAACAACAAAATCAGGATGCATATTTTCTTTTGAGTGATGGTCGATAAGTATTTTTTGCTTTGTATGACCCTGAAACTAAAAAAAAAAAAAAACCCTCTGAAAGGTGCATATATTGGCTATAAAACTATATTTTAATTCTGTATGTTGGTAAAACTATTGCTTTTATTGTGAAACTTGATAAATTCTACATTAATATTTGTTTCCATCAACACAAACTACTGATCACAGATTTCTTAGGAGGTTTGCTACAGATGACATTTGCCAAAATCAAATTTAAATTGACAGAATGATAATACGGGAGCTTTGCGTCTCACATTTTGATGTGACTTGGGAATTTATTCATTAAATGGTGAATTGTGGTGATCTAAGCTGAATTCACACAAACAGTCGAATTTGGAATAAAGAACAGAACAGCATGTACCTGCATAATGATAAACAGGAAAAAAACTGAATATATCAAGCATATCTGAAAAAATCCAAAACAAATAGCAATATCTATCTGTCTGTCTATCTATCTATCTACCTACCAATCTAGCTATCTATCTATCTATTTTTCTGCCTATCACCTTGAGACTTCATAATAAACCACAAGATTAGTCTCAGAACATCAAAATGACATTGCTTTCTCATAATACACATTTCAGCAATATTATATTTTATATTGTCCATATTATCCGTTGCGAATTCACAGCAACATCAGAAAGCTTCTCCAAGACCAGGAAGAGGATATACCAATCAGAAGTCTATCATTCTATTCTTTGGTGTCTGATGTCATACCACAAACTTCTCTCCAGCAAATATTTAAGGAATATAGCTCTATATAATTCACCTATACTACGGCTGCTGTCAGTTTTTTGACACTTTCACAGTTCTGTGAATGGGGCTGTGCATCAAGTCTTCAAATTAGCATGTTGCTTGGCCTATTAGATCAGAGCCAAAGAGTAGAGGTAAGGACTTGACCTGTGTGTGCACGCCATATAAATATTTTATATGGAGTAAGTACAGTTTTCTCAGTCGACGCCTCTAACCTAAGCAGCAGGCTTACAGCAACAATCATTTTTGAAAATTGCCAAAATTAGACTAAATGTGTGCAGGGACACATTGAACCTCTTTGCATCAAAACCCAATATCCAGCAGCGATGGTTCATGAAGTGCGCCTCAAGAAATACATCTTGGTTTTTACACTATCCTGAAAAATACAGAAAGGTGAGATCTAACTATCTTCTCGACTTATTCGGTGATGTCGTACATTATAGATTAGTTCACCATGACATTAATGCTTTCTAACACAATCCATGATGTAGTAGACTTATTGATTACAATGTAAATGGAATGTGCGGTCCATCCAGCAACTAGACCGGCACAAAGACAAACAGATCTCATAGCACTGGTGCTGGGCTTTCCAAAGCATCCTCCCTGCTGGAAGATGAAGTGGTAGAAAATCTCTAAGGATCTTGTCAGCATTCCAGATGCTGGGTCAATTAGACCTCACCAACTTTAATTACCCTGTGTCCAAATAATTAACTTCTTGTTTATTTCATTTAACAAAACAGATCTTTTGCTGGTAATGATTTCTTGTCTTTGTTTTTATTCATTATCTCCCGGGCCTGAGTTTCAGGGGCATTATTTCTCTTTAACGAGGAAGTGAAGCTGAGACTCCAAAGATAGAATAAACGCAGAGCAAGGAACAAGACGCGTTCAGGCAAGGGGAGGATAAGAGCAATGTGAAGGATGTGAATCTGTTTTTGTTTTTTAAAGGATTCTTGGCTAAGAGAGAAGTATTATTACTATATTTATCATGTGCAGTGCTATACAGTGTGTTCTACAAGCAGAACGGGAAAATCAAAGGCTGGATGAGCAAATGCAGATGCTGCAACAACTGTGCACAACTCCCATCATGCTGAGCCAACCAGAAGAACTGCCATCAAAACATTTATGGCCCCTCTACAACACCATTAGCTGGGCCTCTCAGCACACACTCCTAGATGCACACACAAACAGATAATGCTCACAGACACACTCACAGATACAGTGATAGACACTTCCAGATATACACATGAACAGGAACAAGATTATTTAGACACAGAAATGTTCACAGACACACAAAGAAATACACTCGCAGACACACACATACACACAGAAATCCACCTACAGGCATTTCAACACACAAAATCCACAGCAACATCTCCACTTTGTGCTGCATAATTAACTGATTATGTTGAATTAAAGAAGCACAGTAATTTAAAAAAAATCTTTTTCTCTTGGTATTATGTGAGATTTGGGCAGGGCCAGCACGTACATAAAGCGGCACAGGCGGTCGTCACCTTAGGGTGCACCGGCACGGGGAGAGGGCGCTAGATTAGAGTGACCGGCAGTAAGGAAGAGCACAGCGCTCCCTCCAGCCAGTCACTTATTGTAGTGTGGCAGAGCGCACCGCGGTACAGGAGCTTCAGTTTCCTGTACCCGGCAGTACTGACAGAAAGTGCTGTCAGTCCAGCTGGGTACAGGAATCATATTACTGCGCTCCGCTCGGCCATGCTACAAGATGTATTGCGGCATACCAGGGAGGTAGGGGAGTGGACCACTGGAGAAGGGAGAGGGAAGGGAAAATAAAGGGGCAGGGGAGGGAAGGGAAAATAAACAGGGGAAGAGGGGGGCAGTAAGGGGGATGGGGGTCGCTAAGAGACAGGGGAGGGGAGGGAAGGGGGGAGGACCACTAAGAGAGGGAGAGGGGAGAAGAACACTGAGGGACAGGGAGGGAACCACTAAGTGGCAGGTAGGGGAGAGGACCACTTAGGAACATGGAGGGGGGAGTGGCACAGGGGGGCCTGAGTGGGGAGAAAGACACAAAGATGGGCCTAGGGGTGAGAAGGCTGAACAGAGGGCTGGGGATGAAAAACAAAAGTGCTGGGGGTTAAGGACACTCAGAGGGGCTAGGGGGAGACAGAGGGGCTGGGGGTGAAAGAGAAACACACAAAAGAGCTGGGAGAGAAGGAGACACACAAATGGGCTGGGGGGAGAAAGACACACAAAGTGGGGGTTGTAAGACACACAATGGGGAAAAATAGGGCGGAAGGCATTTAAAAGAGGGGATAAGACACAAAAAATGGGTTAAAAGGCACACAAGTGACGATGCTTTGCCTGTGTACCCAAAAATCCTTGCAACTGCCCTGGATTTTGGAATAACAATGACATGGCTTCAACTCTTGTCAGCCTCCGCCTAGCAAGTACAAGGTTGGCATGGTTTTGGTTTCAAACTAGAGTTTATAAAAAGAAGGTTAATAAAATACTCTGAGTAAATTAAAATATATGGTGTTATAACATGATTCATAGAACAATTTCGGGTTTATGGTTGGACAAATGGTCTGGGTGCAGTGGTCCTGCAGTTTTAAATTTTACATTGGAGGGCTATATACACACAGACACTGATCCAACATAAAATTACTATGAGGAAAACTGTCAAGGCAGGATTAACCATTAGGTGACTTTAGGTGGCTGCATAGGGCACAGGAGTTAGACAGGGGCCCCAGAACAAGGAATTAGCTTGAAACCATTTGTCGTTCCTATGTGAAGAATGCAGAGGGGACCCCAAACTGGTAATATATATAGGGCCCTCCCGGCCCTGTGGGAACTTAATCCTTCTCTGACATATGGTTTTATACAGTGCCAGAAACACACCTTTAAAATGCTAATAGGAGAGGTGGCTTCCTGAAATAAATAAAATGGTGCCAATTACAAAAATCTGTATCGGAATACACTTTTTAGGCCACTCTTGTCAAGAATAGACATTGAATGATAAAAATAAAATAAAAAATGCAGTAACAGAATGCGTGCTGATACCATGACATATTGGACACAATATACATACAGACACTGTAAGATATATGTTTCTTGCCCTGGGTTCACACAATCCTCTTATAAACTCAATCCCAAGAAAAGTAGATACAAAAAATAAATGTGGGTGGTATGTAAGAGCAGTGCTATAGGGCTCTTAACATGACTGCACGCTAGTTTATGTCACGGCATAGTGTCATGCTGGCTGTATAAATCCTCGAGACAGGCTGGGTTGACAAATACTTTAATATGTTGTCTTTTGCCGGATTAGTGTTTGTTGTGTTGGTTACAGCTAAATTGCTCGCATACACCTGCATTTTGCTTGATCTCTAAAAGGATTAAATTGCAGTCCTTCCTGTGTGGCTGTACGTACTTTTTGTTCATTTAGTTTGCTGTAAATGGAAATTCTATCTATATAATGATCTGTGGCGGGTCTGAGCATTTTCTCAATACAGACTGTGTAGCCTGGGGCATTATTAACACAGTATTTGCAGCTGCTGCATTGCTCAGTTTAGGACATTGCCTTCTCTCACCTGCTCAAGGGTTGTCATGACAATGGACATGATGCTTATTATGTCGCCATGGTATATCGCTCAAATTTTTTTTGCTTCACTAAGGGGGAGGAAGGGTGGGGGGGGTTAAAATCTAATATAAAGCATGATGGACAGAGAGAGGGGGGAAGGGAAAAAATAGCTACAAAAGAGGAGGCCGAAGCTAGCGTGAGACAGAGAGGAGTTAAATAACTGCTTTGTTCAATAGTATATAGGAAGCATGCAATTACATTGTATCTCATTATGGAAATTCAATTAGTGCATGCTTATTTTATATCTATTTTTTTTTTAATAATAGAAAGAGCATGCAGGTGGGCTCACAAATCTGTAATGATTTCTTTACAGGTGAATAAAAGACTTGGACAGGTTTGCTGTCAGTCTGTAAAAAAAAGCAGGCACTATCTACACCTTGTTGTACAGCATATGGTTAGACCAAGGTCAGCAGTTTCTCCGAGGCCCCTGGGAGATTTGTATAAAATCGTTCACGGCTGTTGTATATAGATATTAGACACTGGTATGTGCCCACCCATGTAGTATCTATAAATAAAACTCATACCTTTTAAAGGTCTACATAGCTGAGGTGTAAATAATTTATTTCACAAACTGCAGATGAACTAAGAAAAAAAATGCTAATTAAATGTTAATTCCCTACATCTGGTAGATGGCAGGTTAAATGGATTTGTACAAACTGACAACGAGAATCTGTAAATGAGACAGACAGATTTGAGTCATAATGGGAGAATATTATTCAGATGCAAAGTATATTCGCCGTACTATGAGCGAAGGGGCACGAAGATTAATTAGCAAGACAGAAAAGGGAAAATGATACAAGATTTTTAGGGGAAAAAACTCTATTTTAATTTTATATAAATGTCCTTCAAATCACCTTTCATACAAAACAATACTCCTGCTAATAAAGGCTAATAGAACCTCAAAGCAAGTCATTTATTTTTATTAAAACACAGAAGGACTGCTAGAACCAGACAGGGTAAACACACTGGGATCTATAGAGCTATGCCTGTCTTATTGTTTATGCGAAAGGACCTGCGAGTCCACCGAAAAAGAACCACAAAAGCTCAAAAGTGACTTGTATGCCACTATAGTTTACAAGGTAACACCGTATATCTAAAAAAAAAAAAAAAGCAACGGAAATTGTAAATGTTTGGACATGCGTGTCCACACTGTTGGCTCACCTCTTGAAAATCTTGAAAAATTCAAATAAAAATATATTTACAAAAAAAAAAACACAGAAGGAATCATTACACATTTATGTTTTTCATATGCTGTGTAGCATCAGAGATAGTTCCTACATTTGTAGCTGGCTCTAGTGTACTAATTGTTTTTCAATACACAGAATCTAATGAAATATTACCTTTCCAGTTATAAAAAGGCCTTACTTAGAAGGCTGCGTCCAAAAAAAATCTTATAACTGAACCTAAATCATTGAGGCCTAGATGGGTCAGTGGTGGATAGACTAAACCTTATTTCAAAATATAATGAAATAATGCATAATTTCTCAGTTTATCTTCTGGCCATGTGATAACAATCCCTGTCGTCTCTTCTTTCAGTTCGAGCATAGCAGAGTTGATGGGTGCCCCATCAGTATTTTTAAGGACTTTAATCATGCTGTTATACAAAATGGATGCCTCACCTAATACAACAGGCAGACAAGGACTTATGTCAGAAATGTTCCCAGCAATAGTTGATAATAAGAGGCTGGTCAGATGACTGTGTTGTGAATGGATACTGATTGTGATTTGAACATATAAATATATGTTGTTTATATGTGAATCTTCTTTTATAATTCATGCAGAACCAATTATTCCACTGGTAAGACTTCTTGTCCTACATTTCTTTTACTTTTCTCTTCTTTCCTGATCATCCCCTTCTCTTCAAGTTATTATTTGTACAATCTTTTTGTGCTACCTGCTAATTTAATTTGCCCTTTTCTAAAATGGTTGACGTATGCTGTATGTGTTAATGTTTATCTTTTCAAACTGCATGTTAGAATTATTTTATGTTACCATTCATGCACTGATTGTCCTTTCTTTTCCAATGGTTCTACAACTATTTCTTACTTAACCTAGCTGAATGAAGTTACAAGAGTCTATTATTTTATTATGCTTTTAAACTGAAGATCTCTCCGTCTCTCTCTCTGAGGGAGTGTATTTAGTTTTACATGTCTAGTTTCTCTATAATCAATGTGGTTTATTTACTAAATTGGAAATTGTGGAGAACTAGTAATGGCAATTTCTGTTTTACTCTAAAATAACCTAATCTGAAATCTTATTTCCTGCTGTGGACAAACATGCATGCACGCACGTGCACATACACACAAAGATGCACACACACACACACACACACAGTGGCAGCAAGAGGCATAGACTACTAGAGAAATTAAAAAACGTGAAACTATTTAAACAGTGTGTGCCAAAACGCAAGAGATAGCAAAAAGGATGCCCCACATCAGGGGAAGATGGAATATATCCCATAGAGATCATTTGTGAATCACCAATAATTGCATGCACAATTAAAACCAGAAGAAAAGAAATAATGCGGTAACCTGGGGCTGCATGCTTTGTATTGTCTTCTGTTGGGTATTTATTGCACGGGAGCAGTTACACATAACACTGAATGGGGCTTAGTGAACATGCTGTTATCTGAGCTGCTAATGGGTAATTGGGAGTCGGGAGCTGCTATCAGCGGATATAAATTACCCACTGCAAACCCAGTGTATTAAGTCACACTTTATTACCCATTATCCACAGTTCCTTCCATTTCGCAGAAGCTTGAACTATATTAGGTAGAAAATGTATGCATCGTAATTAATGAAATGATAAAACATGCCATTGGACTTAATACCTGGCTACTATCAGGGGACTCTAAGACCTGTCATAAACATAAAAATAAAATAACAATAACAATAAAAAAAACTACACAGCCAAAAAATAATAATAATAATAATATATATATATATATATATATATATTACAAATGAACACGTCTGTTTCATACAACAAAATATATCATCTTAGTTAGCAGGTGCTGATGCTAATGGTACAGAAAAAAAGATTCTTGTAACTTTAATAACTAAAAATATTTCTACATCGTCTTTCCTATGAAGAAATGAAAATAAGTTGGCAGGGCCAGCCATCAAAGACAGAGATTAAACCCACCGGGGCTATCTATTCATTAACATCATACACCATGTCACTGACTTAATGTGCTGTCCTTGAAGTCAAAATGAAGACACATTTGTCACATTTGCTACTTTTGATGCACCATTATAACCTGAACATGATAGTTTATAGCCTTTTCATAAACTTTAGAACTTGTCCAAAATCTATAACTCTTGGGTATAACAATTCAGAAATTAATTAGCCTTTTATAAGGCCATTTTGTCCATATTCAATGTCATGGGATCTTTTGCAGGGGTTAAATAACAAATACCCATTTCTAAAATGGGGAAGATTCTTTTATATACCTGACTTATAAAAAGGTAACCTTTAAAGGACCACTATAGGCACCCAGACCACTTCAGTTTAATGAAGTGGTCTGGGTGCCATGTCCCTCTAGGATTAACCCTTTCTTTTATAAACATAGCAGTTTCAGAGAAACTGCTATGTTTATAATATGGTTAATCCAGCCTCTAGTGAAAATCACAGTGAGAAGACGCCAGCGTCCATAGGGAAAGCATTGTAAATGCTTTTCTATTAACTGGCTGAATGCGCACGCGGCTCCTGCCGCGCATGCACATTCAGCCAATGACGTCGCTATGGAGGAGGAGAGCACCCTCCTGGCACTATAGTGGTCCTTTAAGAGCAAAGGTAATACAATATGCAAAGTTTCTTAGGTCATGGATAGAAAGTTGTCTTTGTGAGGATCACACATTGGATTTTTAGATGTACACAAACCAAGGGAAATATGAGCAGGTTCTAGGGATGTCCATGGGCAAAATATTCGGTTTGGTTCGCCATTCTGATATTCGGGACTACGGCACTTCGGTTCGGTATTCTGAAATTTGGGACTTCTGAACTTAATTTCGGCACTTCCAAAATTCGGGACTTCGGTTCAGTTCGGGACTTCGGAACTTTGGATATGTTCTCTTGCAGCCGCTTAGTAGATAACTCCCTAATTCCCACGGTATTAGGGATCTATCTACCAAAAGGCTAAAAAAACCTAAATTGGTCTTTCAGTCAAATTTACTAATACTAAGTAAAGATGACTTAGTATTAGTAAATTCTGCCCCTACTCGCTATATCGTGAGAAGGGGCATGTCTAGTAAAAAAACAAAACCAAAAAGCCCTGAGTGTCCCCCCCTCCCGAGAGCCCACTCGTGCCCTGAGCTGCAGATGGGGGCCCTAAATTATAATGGGGTGGGGGGACCTATTGTCTTCCCCCCTGGCCCCCACCCCTGAGCGGCGGCTGTGGGCCCTAAATACCAATAAGGGAGGGGGGACCTATTGTCCTCCACCCTGGCCCCCACCCCTGAGCGGCAGGTGGGGGCCCTAAATTAGAATAAGGGGGGAACCTATTGTCCTCCACCCCCCAACCCTGAGCGGCGGGTAGGGGCCCTAAATTAGAATAAGGGGGGACCTATTGTCCTTCCCCTGGCCCCACCCCTGAGCGGCGGGTGGGGGTTCTAAATACCAAAAGGTGGGGGGGACCTATTGTCCTTCTCCCCGGCCCCCACCCCTGAGCGGTAGGTGGGGGCCCTAAATTAGAATAAAGGGGAGATCTATTGTCCTCCCCCTGGCCCCCACCCCTGAGCGACGGGTAGGGTCCCTAAATACCAATAAGGGGGGACCTATTGTCCTCCCCCCGGCCCCCACCCCTGAGCGGCGGGTGGGTGCCCTAAATTAGAATAAAGGGGGGACCTATTGTCCTCCCCCCGGCCCCACCCCTGAGCGGCGGTTGGGGGCCTAAATATCAATAAGGGGGTGGACCTATTGTCCTCCCCCTGGCCCCCACCAGTGAGTTACCTGAATGTTACCTTCCCCCCTAGGTGACTAGGGGTCCCCAAACTTAGAAATAAGGGGGGGGGGACCTGTTGTCCTCTCCCCGGCCCAATCCTGAGCAGCGGGTGGGGGCCCTAAATAGCAATAAAGGGGGGGGACCTATTGTCCTCCCCCCTGAGGGGCGGGTGGGGGCCCTTAATAAAAATGTTACCTTAGTAGTACCGCTAGTCACCCCCTCCCAAAAAAATGTTATAAACCCATACCTACCCCCTTACCCTAAGAATAGTGAGGGGGCACAATAACTAAGTACCTGTAAGAAAAAAAAAAAAAAAAACTTACCATTTGATGTCTTCTTTTTTTCAAAAATCTTCTTTTCTCAGCCCCATAAAAGGGCAAATAAAAAATGATAATACCCGTTGCACATAAAAAAATAAAAATAAATAAAATAGGGCCCCCACCCACCGCTCAGGGGTTGGAGCCGGGACACACACAATAGGTTCACAATAAAACGAATTGCACATGTCTAGCAGGTTCTCTTAAATAACTTGTAGTTTGGAACATTCTTTCGTACAGTTTGAAAACATGTCTGCACATTTTATTCTTCAATTTCATATATTTCATGGTAACATATCTTATGATATTTTACTCGCACCTGGAATTTCGCTTCACATACAGATATTTTGACTATAATGAAAAAAATCATATCTCAATTACATACAATTACCCTACATGAACATTGAAAGACCCCAAACTAATTACATTACATTGAAACTTTCCTCCGAAGTTTAAAATCTTTCCATCCCCTACACTACACGCAATTTACCACATGCATTTTCAAGGTTTCTTATTTTAAAGCCTAACCAACTGCAGTGTCCTCCATTGCATTTTAAGGCCCGTGACGCCCTCACCCATGCTAACCTTTTGCTAATGCCTTGTACAACAATTGCCAATTCAACTATGTCACCTCTTTTCTTTTCCTACTATTCTTTGTCAATTACTTTCATGAGCTAACAAAATCTAAAATTACTGATATGTATTTTTTTTTCCATGCAAGAATAAAGTGCCAATAAAAATAAAAATGGGGGAAAAAAGTGTATTAGGGACTCAGCCAGAGGACAAATGGAACAGGTTTATTATCATCCCTTCCATTTTCTTCTGACATATCTACAATTAGGGACTGATTTTTGGCAGCTACTTAGAGTGCCATATCAACGTGAGACGCGGGAGTAGTAGCTTTGTGTTGACACCACCCAATGCTGAAGTTTTTCCAACAAAGCCAAACTCACTTAGAATGCACTGAATATTTTATTAATATGAAATCATCCCTATCTGGAAATGCAGTTCGAATAAATAAATACATAAAGCTGTTGTTAACTCAGCTTTATTTATGCAAAGAACATTACCCTGTTCCAAGTTTGCTTTGAAATTAGTCAAACGTCTAGGATGTAAAGTGCAAATAGCTTACCTACCTACGAAACTCTGCCATTTCTGTATCATAAGCATTTATTTTCTGCTTTTCATTAAAGTTTGTAAATGAAAACACGGAATATTAATGCCTTCTTGTAAAAGTTTTGTGAAGCAGATTTTATTTTTGTGTAACATTTTATTTTGTATGATTGTATGCAAATGTACTGGGGCTGTGTCTATTTTTAACAAGGTAACCAGCCATGACCATTTGAATACGAGGTTGAAAAGTTGTGAATACCAAGGGAAAAGTTGAATTGAATAGCACAACATTTTATTCTAAATAATGTTTAACAAGCTATAGTGTGGCCAGAAGACCATTAAGAAACCTCAAATCAGATTACACACAATATTGTCATATTGTTCACACTTGTTTATATCTTCCAACTGTCCTAGGTCCAGAAGGAAAGTACTGATGTAGGACTTCTATACAAACATACTTTTTTTAAAAAGATGTTCTATTAACTTCTGGGAATGCCAAGAGAACGGTCCCACATGGCATATTCCTGCCCGCGTGAGAGGGCTTTATTATATACACCTTCAGAAACACACTCATGCGCCAGCAGACACACACTTGCACCTATACAGAGACATATTAGCACATGCAGACATGTGATAACACATATACAGACACAGTGACACACAAAGAGATACATAACACACATGTAGACACGTTGCTCTTTAGTTGCCTCTTCTGTCCTACTTGTGACCTCTTCTGTGTCAGTACTTGTAATGTATGCCCTGTTTATGTAAAACCCATTCTCCCGTATATCTTTCTATCTATATTGTAAATTTCTCAGATCTGCCTTCTCCTCTCTCCGCTCAGGTTTCTGCCAGGAGGAAGTGCACTATGTAAACTCTCCTGCTCATTGGCGCTGCCAAGGCTGCTCTAAGCCCCTGCCCCCCATGGAGGGCTGCCATACCATATGTTTCCTTCCTTCTGGGTCACACATGCAGAGGTTGTGCTTCTAGAATACCCCACCTGGTCATTGAGTATCTACCTTCCAAGCATTCCTTGAATGATAAAGATCAGCAACCAGACACTGTTGATACAGTACACAGCCCAGTCTTCATGGTGCACTGTGCCGCTAAATCTGGTTGCAACTGCTCTTGTGTTCTTACATGCCCACCCTGCAAACAGATTAAGTCACACAGTAGACCATGAGGATGGCCAAAATGGGTGATCACCCTGTGTCCGCTTCAGTCTTTCTTTTCTAATGTATACTGCCGTTCGCTTTTCTGTCAGAATGACATTTTAGCCCTGGCGAGTGGAAATTCATCCCTGATGAATTTGACACAGACCCTCCATAACAATAAATCAGAATAGTGCATGCACACACTTAGGGATTTGAATTAGACCTAATAGAACTTAAAGCTCAGGTAAGATTGTATCAAAGACTTCACATTAATACTGTAATATCTGTTCTAATTAAATACTCCCGTGCACCTCTTTTATGACCCAGGTAGAACTTTACAGTGCACTAGTTTAGTATTTTTGTCATTATTATTATTACTTACAAAAACTGAGATAGTTAGATAGTTTTCAGCCAATGCTGGTATTGCCTATTTAAAGCAGCCACGAAGAAAAAGCCCATGAAAATATGCAATCATGTGGATAGTAAATATTTATTAAAAAAATTATGCCATTTGATCTCATTAGTCATAAAACAATGTATAAAATTGCATGCAATCATTGTGAATACAATCCATTGTGCTCACTGCAATTTTCTCAAAGTGACAGATATCTTCTAGCATAAGTGGTCATGTCTGTTAGTGGATGGTAAGCTTTGAAGAAATTAACACATGATGTACCCAACAATGTCTTCAGTCCCCATCCTAAAGGACGCGTTATGAGTATCTTCATAGTATGCTACATTTAACTTCTATCGACGTGACCACTTCGTTTGAAAGGACTGACATTCAATGCGCAAGTTATTCCTGTACACGAGACAGCGTAGACCTGTTCTCCTATCTTATCCGATCAAATCACAGACACCGATGCCGTGTTATTCATAGATTTAAAATGCTGACCAGATAGCATGAAATGGTCCACATTATTTGCACATATTTTCCGCCGTAAGATGTACTGAAAGGTGGATAACGATATACATGTATACAGGTGGAAGCTGCCACAAACAGAACATAAACCTATTATTTTACAAACACACATGGTAATTTGATGATGGTTGAAGAGATTTCATTTGACCAACTACACTAGTAGAAAAAAAACAAAAAACAATTTTAAAGCATACTGAATGCTTGAAAGAATGAGGTTATTTACAGTACTTCATTGACTGACTATCAAAAAGCTTGGATGCTTACGGTAGACCCTGGTATCAAATAATGTGCTCGTGGTACCAAGGCTTCATGTCCTTTTTCAGAACTTTTATGTCCCCTTTCCTGCATGTTTAAATGTAAAACTAAGCAGGCTAAACAATATCAACATTATTTAGGTTGTAGATTTTGTTTATTTTAATGATGTCTAGGTAATATATAGGAAAATAGCAATGTTTTGAAAAACTGGCATTTTTTAAGAACATTTTTTTTTTTCTTTCATACAGAGAAACAAAGAGAAAGAAAAAGTAACAGGATTATTCACTAAAGTTAGAATTGTCAGGCAATGCACATGACTGCAAAGCAATTTTAACATTTAACAACGAAGGAGCCGAACTGGAAGAACAGCTGACTTGAAGTATTTTTTCGACCTTGGCTGTTTTGTCCTTAAATGTCAAATTCACATTAAATTCCCAACAATTCTCACTTTAGTGAATAACCCTGTATTAATCAGACATTAATGTAATGAAAACGGTCAGGTTCATAACAAAGTAGCAACACATTCAATTATGAAAACTGACATTCAAGAATAAATGCAACAGTTGGATTAATTCATTTACTCACGGTGACTGTTATTGATAGCATCTATAAGCACCACCCACCAAAGTTTTAGTACTGAAGTATTGAATGTGACTGAACCTCCATAGGAAACATGGCAGAAGATGTCAGTGGACATTAGAAGTTGGAAATAATCACAATGCACGGGTTGAGAAAGAGGTTGGAAAAGGTGGAAAGAAAGCAATGCATCATATGAAGGGATGATGCCTAATTAAGAAAATACTAACAAGAACCGAGTTAGCCCCAAAACAAAGACATTAAGAAACAAAAAAACCCACACAAATTAGGGATTATTTTAGCTCAGTGACCGAATAATATAAATGTTATTAAAGACAGGAGGCGAATATTTGCTTATTCTGCTTTACTGAAACCGCCCAGCAGCAAAGAAACAGTTAACAATGTGGATTTTAAAAATCAACCAATCAGAATGTATATCAATAACATATAATGCAATCAGACTCCTCCCACTTCCTCTTTCTTTGCGTTAGCCGATCAGCAGTAGTCAACCATGTTAACAAAAACACCCAGAAGGCAAGTAGAATAGAAGAAACAAAGGCGACCGAAGTCGCATAGTCAGCCATATAAACCAGTAGTCAAGAAAGGTGTAGAGAATCCCCACGTGGACATAGAAAAGTCTTCACACTAGTAACAAAGAGAAACATTGTGAAAGTATGGTCTCTTGGACTAGAGAAACACAACTTAATATCATTTGATATGGAATTTAAGACACTCTAACTCTGACTGAGCTAGCACTAGTGTAAGCGGTTTAAATAAACAGAAGAGCCAGCTTAGCAGAGAGCTGGTGAATAGAAATATATCATTAGAAGGCCAAGATTCTAAAAATGAGAGAACCTGAGCGTAATCCCAGAAACTGGAGTTTCTTGGAATAGGAGGTCTGGTCAGACATATGCCACGTAAAAAATAAGCAAACAGAAGGGTGTTACCCCACTGGAGAATTCTGGGATATGATCGGAAGACCTTAATGGAGCGATATGATTTTCCTTGGTTGAACAACGAAGATAAGAAAATCAACACTTGTGCGAGATATGCTGAAAAGGGATCAATATCCCTTCTCACACATCAGCTGACCCAAGTCTGCCATGCAGAGGCATGTGCGCGTTGAGTCCCTAGGGTCCATGAGTCCCATAAAAGTGTTCAAGCTGTGCACGAAAGCCCTGTGACATGCCAAGATCCCCTGAAGTGGTCCAGCCCACAAAGTGGAGGTGGCCTTGTAGGGTGAGAAGATGGAAGTCACCTGCCGAGTTCCTGAGCACATCTATGGTCTGATGCAATGGTAGAGAGTAGTCTACCAACAGTTCCAGGAGAGTGGCGAACCATGTCTGGGCTCTCCATGAAGGAATTACCAGGACTTTCATGACTCTATGAACCCTGATTTGACGAAGAGTTCACTGGATCATGGAAAAGAGAGGTAGAGCATATTCTAATGTTGATGGCCACTGCTGAAGGAATGCATCAGTTACCAGGGTGAGAGGGTCCGGCAACCAGATGAAAAAGGCATCTGTTTGACGATTCAGCCGAGATGCAAATAGATTCAGTGTGAGGGGCCTTCAGAGGAGATGAATGTGATAAAACAGTTGAGCATCTAGCTGCCAATCGCTGGCATCCCTCTAGTGACAAGAAAACCAAACTGTAACCAGATTGTCTGGGCATGGTAGGTATTTTGCTCGAATAGAGAGATTTCTGTCCAGACAGAACTGATCGAGGTCTTTCATGAGGTCGGAGAACAGTTTCGATTGTAATCCCCCCAGACAATTCACGTAGCGGACTGCAGAGATGTTGTCTATCCGTAGCACTAGGGAACAACTGAAATTGTCCTTTGCAAAACTGCGTATCGCAAAATAACCCACAATCGGTTCCAGGCAATTTATATGAAGGGCTTGTTCCACTGGGGACCAAAGACCTAAAAACTAAAGATTGGAGCAAGACGCGCCCCATCTGAGAAGGCTGGTGTCCAACTCCATAATAAAGTCCAGTTGTAAGCCAAAGATGGAGTTCTAGATGGGACTTCTGTCAGAGACATTAGTTGGTCATAAGACGTGGATCGAGCAGATAAAATGTTTTGCAATAATGTAAAAATATAGCTTAGATGGAATGCGGAGAGGAAGCCTATTATGCGTGCCAAGTCTCGTAGGCGTATCAGTTGAGCAGACAATAACTTTCAAATGTCTTTTTTTATGGGTTTGATTTTGGTGGAGGGCAATTGTAGAATTGCACAGAATCTATTTGAAATCCCAGAAGTTGAATGGTCTGTAAAGGATCCAGAACTGATTAATTGAAATTAATAACTAAACCTAGCTAATTAGGCTTTGTAATAGTGCTGAGGTCGTATCCGTATGATGACAAAGTGTGTGTGGATCATGAGCCATGATCTGAATGTCATCCAAATATATAATGGAGCAAATCCTTTGAGAGAAAAGTAACGCCATGACTAGCTTAATTTATTTGGTAAAACACCATGGCATGGAACAAAGGCCTAGGGGAAGGCAGGGGAACTGCCAAATGTCTTTTTGCCATTGGAATTGAAGAAATGTGCGATGGCTTTGTGTGACCAGAACCATGAGATATGCGTCTTTAAGCTCGAAGTGAGAGAGCCAGTCTCTAGAGAGCCTCTAGAGAGGTCTAGTAGAAGATGGATGCCTTCCATCTTAAAATGACGGTACAAGACATGTTGGTTTAGGTCTCTAAAATTGATTACCGAATAGAGATCTATTGCTGAGGATATGGCCATGTTGGCATTGCCCACTCTCACACAGTGTGAGAATCAGATTCGTCAATAGTTAGTTCTTCATCAGCCAAAATGAAAATTTGTATAATGGGCCCTACAATATCTAAAATTTTATCTTGGGTCGCCTTTAGACCCTGCTCAACGCCCTTATATGGGTCCTTGCCTGATTTAGTAAGGAAAGTGACAAGCATAGGGTCAAATTCTGGCATTCTGGCATCAACGTCACTTTATCTGGGTTGGTATGCCTGGGGCATTCATCCCTTAACTTGGCTCGGATTTCCCTTTCCAAGGGTTTGTCAAGCCACATTTTACAAAAGTTTGTAATATGTTCAAGGGTGCTGAATAACTCTAGGGTCATAAAGTGGTTGGCCAGAAGCATTGAGGAGGATGTCAGTAAGTTGATCTCATTTTCTTTAATTTTCTTTAAATTTTTTTTTTGTTTGTCAGAGTCAATGTCATTGGAGTTTGTCTGATTGATAATATAGGACTCTTTGACAAATTCTGATGTTGAGCAATCTCGATGCACATTTGCCAGGAGATCCTCATCAGAATAATTAATGCAATATTTGTCTATGACTTGAAGATTTTGAGAAGAAGAACCCTCTGAGGGGTCTAAATGATCCTTCAAAGAAGGTGGCAGGAATAATGTCAAAGTTTTTGCAGAAGCCTTACCTTTGCCTGCCAAGGAGCTATCCCCTTTCAAGAGACGTTTGCACGGGGATCACTCTAGGTCCAAGAAATGTGAGTCCTCGGAGTCAGAGTCGTGGTGAGCGGGACGACTAATGTATGTGGAAGATTGTTCATGGAAAGTTGTCAGAGCTTTAGGTATATAACTCGGTGATAGGGGAATAGAGCCAAGCCTCAGTAGAGATTGCAGGGTCTGTCTGATCTGTTATTCACTTAACTGTCACTTCTCAAACTAAAAGTGAATGGAGAAATATGTACTGCTATACACAATATTAAATAATGGGAATTTTGATTCTCTAAATTAAGGGAAAATGCTGTATGTGGGGTTCACCCAAGTAGTGAAAAAAATAGGGCCATTAATGTTTGAGGGTCACTCAGAAATATAGAGGGGGTCACCCACAGAATAAGCAGAACAGATTAAAAGGGGGTCAACCTTGGAGAACTAGTGTAGAATGTTAAGGTATTGTTATAGCTAGGGGTTTGTACTATAACCTGAAATATAAAAGGCATTAGGTAAAGAACCTAGAGAAACATATGGGTTGAGAAAAGATTGAGGGACTTACCTTCAAAAGGCTGTCTGAAACAGTTTGTACAACTGAGGTCAGAAGGATAAAGATTTATTAGAGGAAACTCACCTCAGAATAAAAACCCTGCTGTGTGAGGTGATAAAAAGGTGGGGAAAATGGAAAGGCTGAAAGAGCCCATTGAAAGCTAAAGGGTAGCAAAGCAAGTAAGGCAATGAATAGAAATCAGAGAAACATGTAACAAACAAAACATATATATTAAAAGGAAACTATCATAAATTAAAACGTATTTTAATTAAAAACCTTAAGGCAATATAATTAGAATAGACTCACCTGGGAGGCAAGCAGCAAAGAAAGAGGAGTTGGGAGGAGCCTGATTACACTATATGTTCTTGATATACATTCTGATTGGTTGATTTTTTTTAATCCACATTGTTAACTGTTTCTTTGCTGCTGCAAGGTTTCAGGAAAGAAGGATGGGCAAATATGAAGCCTCCTGTCTTGCCATAAAATATCCATGGAATCATTGTAAGTTTTACCCCATACCTATTTGGAACTCCTTATCTGCAACTCCAAGTTGCTGGTAGTAATTAACCAGCAACCTGGAGTTACAGATAAGGAAAAGATCAAGCACAAATAAATAAAGAGACAGTAAAGCCAATCAAATGGCAGCAGATGGTGAGATACTGGCAACTATTACTATACTATACTGGCAGACAAGTTAAATTATGAAGCTTAAAAGGACACTATAGTTACATGAAGGGATGTGGCTATGGCTGCATAAACAAAGTGATTGAACTCCTAAATGACAGATAATGTAGCAGTGAGGCTGCAAGGGCATGATCTATACACCATAACTCACAGACAGGAAGTTAAACTATGAAGCTTAAAGGGACACTGCAGTCACTATAATCACATAAAGGGAGGCGTGGCTACGGCTGCATAAACAAAGCGATTGAACTCCTTAGTGGCAGAGAATTTAGCAGTGAGACTGCTAGGGCATGATCTATACACCATACCTCCTTCATTAAGCTAAAGTTGTTTTGATGACTATAGTGTCCCTTTAATGTGTTCCGCACCACGCAGGCTGCTTACTCATAAGCAATAATTTACTTGTATTTTTCTTTTATATATACATAGGATATCACACAATTACATTTTCTGCTTTGACTGAAGAGTTTTGGATTTACTGATTCAGTGGATCCACCAGAGGCTTTTCTTTTGCTTATTTATTCTAGAAAAAAAAAAGTCTGTGCGTGGAATAATAAAGTTTTATAACATTCTTACACGCACCAGGCAACAGTCAGTAGGTTATATCTGTACAACAGGATCCTGAAGGACCCTATTCAAGTATAAAGGCAAGAGATTTCCTTATAAAGATAGGAACAAAGTGAGACACAGGCCATCTACATCAAATAGATCCCCTCAAATTGACAAGCATTCTACTTGATATGGAAATAGTGACCCTGCAACACTCAATTCAACTTCAGATAGTGGGAAAACATACGCCCAATACACTTTTAGGGAGGGAGCTAAGCCAAAAAGATCCCCAATTACTATTATCACCCCCAAATAATGTCTATTGTGAGCATTCGCGTTCTTAAGCAAATCTGCAGATCGAGTTTCCAGGTAAAATAATGGGGGTGGACGATCGGGATGCTTAACAAGAACACATGGGAACCATAATCCAAATACCAAAGGAGGGCTGGTATCTTTAATATATCTGGGATTTCATTAACACAGAGTGAAATAAATGTGTTACAGAAAGGTTTCAAGTTTTTCCTGTCTTGTCTAGCCAAAGATTTTGATTTATTAATTGAGCTGAACAAGTTTGTTAGAATGCCAACAATATAAATACAATTTACAAAGGCTAAGCAGAGCAATGCTTAATAACCAGTATGTTAATAAAATCAACATTAATAATAAACATGAGGATGATGGGAAAAGAAAAAAATCCATCTTTTAAAACTAAATTTAAATACTGCCCCAATAAAGATAGAGACCCTTGTTTGGAAACGTTTTCAGCTATGATAACTAGAAGTGGTATAGGTGCTTTTCTTTTGATTTATCTCACCATATATATATGTAAATTAGTATTATTCATTAAGATTTTGAGTTAGGTTTATACACTCGTATCATATTTGGATATGTCCTAAAGGTAAATGAGTGCTTATGATACACCATATGTATGGAGTGGATATTTGTATATAAAGGGACACTATAGTCACCAAAACAACTTTAGCTTAATAAAGCAGTTTTTTGTGTATAGATCATGCCTCTGAAGTTTCACACACAGGAGGCTTTCTGCAGGGTCTATCAAGATATTAACATAGTAAGTGATTAGCAATTCTAAATTAAATAGAATTTGCAATAAAGGATATTTAATCATTAGATGACTCTTTACAGGAAATGTTTGGGAAGGCTGTGAAAGTCACATGCACAGAGGGCGGCATAAACAAAGTGATTTATCTCATAAATGGCAACAATTGAGCAGTGAGACTGCAGGGCATGGTCTATACACCAAAACTGCTTCATTAAGCTAAAGTTGTTTTGGTGACTATAGTGTCCCTTTAAACATGGATTTATAGTTTGTTTTTAGTTGTAGACAATAAAGACTCATATTATAACTTGTTCCCTCAAAGAATTTGGCTCGCCCTGGCTTGCACATCTTACACATAGAGAGGGACAGTACAAACACTCCCCTGAACCAGATTGGCCGTAAATCGGGACATTGGGCGAATGCAAAGAGAGGGGTATTTAAATATGGTTAGTGCAGAATATTTGTATTTTGTGCTTTTTCTGATATACTGTAGTTTAATTTTATGATTGTATAATTCCATACTGATTCAATATATTGGAAGCAAATAGCCTAAAACCAGGTCCAACAGGGCAACCCCTTCCAGAGCCATGGGAAAAGATGAGTGCAGCAATGGAATTATCCCCTCAGTGGTCAATAAGTTAATAAGGCATCACATGACCTCTGCAAACATGACAACCTTTGACAGATATGAAGGTGTTGAGGGTAGCACACATTTTCAGATTTATTGGATACTTAACCTTAGCTATTATCAGCTATCATATATGAATATTTATGAATGGTTATTCATTAATTTACTGTGTTGTTCAGCAAAAGTTTAAATTCTTAGGTGAAGGATGTGTATTGTATGACTCAAAAGAGAACTCGATATTAAATAATGTGAGAACTGAAACATTTTAACAGAGTTAAAGTGGTTGTCAGTAGCCTGATGTACCCCAGATCTATGGCAGCCTTTTCCAACATTTGACACACCTAGAATGACACCTAGCTATCTATTAAATGATCACTATAGGGTCAGGAACACAAACATGTATTCCTGACCCTATAGTGTTAAAACCACCATCTAGCCCCCCTGGGCCCCTCATGCCTCCATAAATATAGTAAACATCTTACTGTTTTCAAGCCTGAAGCTGTAACTCTGCATGCTGTTAGACTCAGAAAAACAAGCAGTCTGCTGACATCATCAGAAGTGGTAGCTTGATCCAATCACAATGCTTCCCCATAGGATTGGCTGAGACTGACAAGGAGGCAGATCAGAGGCAGAGCCAGCATGATTTAAACAGAGCCCTGGCCAATCAGCATCTCCCCATACAGATGAATTGAATCAATGAATCTCTGAGGAAAGTTCAGTGTCTGCATGCAGAGGGTGCAGATACTGAATGTTTGGATGCATTTTAGGCAGCCATGACCAAGGAAGGATCTCTAACAGCTATCTGAGGAGTGGCCAGTGAAGTTATCACTTTTCTCTGAAAAGACAGTGTTTACAGCAAAAAGCCTGAAGGTAATGATTCTACTCACCAGAACAAATTCAATAAGCTGTAGTTGTTCTGGTGATTATAGTGTCCCTTTAAGTGTCCGAGTTGGATTTTCAATTTTGACAACTCAGTGGCATATAACTACAATATAGCTTAATGTTGACAAATGGATGGGTATCCTAGTAAATATAGATTATTGAACATGGCATCTTAATATGTTAATTCCTTCTGAACTAATGACATGTTACTGCTATGAAGATAAATTGAACCTGGTCCTCAAGAGTTAATGAAAGTGAGAATACATTTAAAAAATATATATATATCCAGTCATTTCTTGGGATACCTAATTCTAACCAATACTGATTATTGCTCCTGGCCAGTGTCAGGAATAATCTAGATGATTGAACTAACACTGCTGAAGCACAAATTATTATGTGGTCTTCTTCAAGTCTATGAAAGAGTTAGGATTTCAATGAACAAAACATATATTCAAAGCCCCATGCTGCATGGTGGGTGCAGTACAGGGGGGCCCTAATCACAAGGCAGCACCAGGACAAACATGTCCCTATCTATGCAGTGCTACAACACTGGCCCGGTGTCACCATACCACTTCAAGAAAAATTATAGACAGAGGGAGAAGCAAGTTAAATATTTCCTGCCTTAACTAACCTGATAACTGGTTGATTAACCTGGTCTCTTTCTTTTATATGTTTGCATTAACTTAAAATAAGCATCTGAATTTAAACAAACATTTGTGTGAGTAGGAATATTAGTCCATAATGCACCATTGTAACATATTGACACTACATAAAATGTGTTTGTGTGGAGTCTCAAGCAGTGAGATCACATACTGGTTACATTTGCTAGATAAGGTTGACGTCTTATTATCGTAGTCAGCATCATCACCTAGGTTATACATACAGCATACACCGACCACCCATCATTCCTTATTACTAACATTCATGTTAGTGTAGTCTTAAGCATTTTACCAGTCAAAGCTATATCTTTCTTTCCTGTAAACAGTACACATCAGTGCTCTTTTTATTATGTTCAGCTACAATATTTGTTTGTGCTGAGATACTGTCAAGTATTACTCCCATAACACTGCCAAAATGAAGATAGCAGAGGAACTTGTGAGAAAGAATCCAATTCCCAATGAGCCTAGTCGCCCCTGACACCCCTGTCTCTGGCACTCTAGTATGGAAAGCTGGGAGTCTTTTCATTCTGTGATCTGCAGAAGTTAATACTGGAATTACAGGAACTACATGACACTGAAATCAGGAGTACAAGTAAGTAGAGGGCAAAGTCAACCTTTTCACAAAATCAGACCAACAGGATCTTTGGAAGCCATGCAACATTTAAACACACCTGGGTGTCACGTAGAGTTTCAAACACACAAGGCTGTCCGAGAAAAATGTGAGCAGAACAAGGTCACCTACATTGAGTCTTATTTATACAGGATATATAGTCTGGAAAATAATAATTGTTATTTTTGGACTATAGGTCTCCTTCTGTCCACACCACTTCCGTGTAAAAATTAAGTCAAATAAATATTACACACCTCCGTTTTACACCGCTGCAGCCTCCAGCTCTGCCTACAGTGATGTTGGTAAGCATGCTGACATCACATGCGATTTTGTCCAATACTTCTCATAGAAAAGCATTGGAATGGAGAGCATTTGCTCAGCAAAATGCTGAGCATTTTATTCCAAGGATGAGGAAGCGACCCTAGTGACTGTCAGTATGAATAGGGGTGGATTCAATTCTGCAATGTAAATATTTGTGTAAAAAAAACAGCAAAAATTTTCATTGCAGGGTCAAAAGGACAGTGACACTAAACCCAGAACACTTCATTAAAATGAAGGAGACTGGTGACTGTAGTTCCTTTTATATTATATGACATAAGGAGGACTCTAGTTCAAAATAATTTAGCAGACGTCTGTAAAAATACACATAATTATGTTACATTAAATGAACTTCAGTATTGGTTTATTTTAGAATACATGTATATGGGATCAGTGGCTTATGTAGGAATATGGGGCTAATGCTGTGGCACAAATTGATGAACTGTAGAGAACAAAATACATTTTATATTCAATGATGTTGGGGTTATGAATAAAGTGGAAATCCGGGGCAAAGTTCTAAGCAATCAGTCAGAACATTCCATCTGTAACCATGGCGATTGCTATAGTTTCGAAATTATGCCCCAAATGTGTTTTGTTACGTGCTTCTCACATTTTCCAGGATGAATTCCGTGAACAAAACATATATTTCAATAATTCCTTTGTGTTGCTTTGTGTGTGAAAAAACCCAAAACTAAACTAAAAAAAAAATGTAATGAGTGTCAACAGTTCATTAAAACTAGTGTATATAGATGGACTTTAGAAAATAAACTCTTGTCTTTATAATGCTAATAACTTTTATACCTTCGAGACTATAAGACTGGCATCCACTGCAGGAACAAACCTTCTCTGTTAATACATTGTGAAGGAACTTTCCACTTTGTAGTTTAACCCCTCTCACTGCACACACATGCTTTTAATTTAACACGTAGATAAATCATTAAATTTAAATAACTATCAAAAAAATTATAATACAGAAAAACAATTAATTGCAGGTTTTCTTTACTTCCGTGTTGCTGTTCAACAATTTTCATCCAAGGCTCTCCCACACAAACATAGGGCGACAGCACTGAGCATGCGTGAATGACATCACACTCTGTTACGCTTCCTTTTCCTTTGTTAAGAACTCATATACAGAGATTAGGACCTTGTAGGGACAGGTAAGTCAGGGAGCAGGCAGTAGTAATTGAAGCAGGGGTGCAGAAAAGTGATATCTGGAAAAACTAGTGCCAGGTTTTAATTTGCAAAGATCCCCAACTGTGAAATTGCCACTGGGGGTCCAGTGACCATGGGGGGCAGGGAAAGATGAGATTTACTTACTTAAACCTGTTCACGTGAACCCGTCCCTCACGGTCGCTGCCGTCCTCTTACTGCCGCTCTATGCTTCAATGTTCAGAATTGAACACTTTAGTAAGCGCCACCCATAATGTACACATCTGTTTAGATATTTGACTATTTGCATTGTAATAAAGGGTACAGACCCTTCATTTATAATTTCTTTGCCACTTTTGGTTTTGCCCCAAGTGCGGCTCAAATAATGCCGTGTGTATTATATGACTATGACACTGCATTCCCTTACAGTATGTTCTTGCACCCATTAATGTTTCCTTTTAAACAGTAACACTGCTCAATTCTAATGCCAGTTACCTAACGATATACTCTAACTAGGATTCCCTGTCAATCATATGACAAGAACGAAACATAAATAAATACTAACAAGCACAGGCTGTGCAATATCTGTGCATATAAAAATGCAATAAACATGAAGCAGGGGTTAACAGACATATCAAACTCTGATAGAACTGTCTAAACACAACAGAAGCATTAAGGCAGGGCAGGATTTACGTTTCACGTGACAGTAGGCACAGAATTCTCCGCTACCCCTTACTCTTCCGTCCTTCAAACATATATCCAAGTTCTCTGTTGTTTGCTTTATAATATGTAAGGAATGACATCAACGTCTTCAGATTTGTGTTTGTAGAATCATTGTAGGCTTCTCAAGCAGAGGGGAGTCAATAGGCAGCTGACAACCATTCATATTGGTATATCCTGTTATAAGGAGCACTCCAAGCATTAGAAGCCACTACAGCTTACTACATGGTACTATGAAGCTGCCAGTGCCATTTATCATAAAATTCCCTGTTGGTTTTGTTATTTACAGCTAAATCCCTGGCAGCTAGACTCCACCCACTACCCTTTGATGTTATTTGAGGAAAGACATTTTCCCCATTTTAGCCATACAGCTACTTGTACCATTGTCAGCATGCACTGTCTCCTCATGTGATGCAAGTCAGCCTACTGAACTTACAGGAGCTGTGTTGGCTCAAGACTTTATGACATCAGAGGATAAAAGGGTGGCGTCTGAAATTTAGCTGAATATTATAAAAACAGGAGGGAATTTAAAGGTATGATCGCAGGTTATTAGCACCATAACCACTACCACTACGCTGTAAAATAATTATGGAGCTCGGAGTGCCTCTTTTATATATTAACACTGGCTAGGTATTCAAGAATTCAAGAAAAATGTCCTACATACACGTTAAATTAGATGCACTAGAAAAATGCCTTTCAACCCTGGATGATTGCACATTATTTTTATCTGTTTATAATTTCAAGCTTTTGTTTCTGAGATCTCTACAGTCGATGGGCCACTAAACATTGCACATACATGAGAGTACAGTCAGAAATGGATTCAGTTCACGTCTTCCTGGACACTGGTCTTGACCGTGAAGTTCTTCACCGAGTGCTTGAACTCTTTTGAAAAGTAAGAGAGTTTTCCAGACCACATAGTGAATATTATCCAACATTAAGATTCACAGTAAGGCTGTGGGTTACTTTGGAACTATGGAACATTAAAAGTGTCAATGTTCTGGTAAATTCTAACATGTATCACATGTCATGCCATCCTAAATAAGATGTGCCCTCTGGATCTGATCTGAACCGAACCAATGTGCAAGATACTTCCCAGCAAGTGTTCTGTCTATATTTTTTCCCTTTCAATCATCCCTTTGATATCCTAGTATCGGAGAAGTCTGTTTTCAAGCAATTAAACAGAAAGCGGATCTGATAAAGAAGAAAACAGTTCCCTCCTCCTGTGACACAGCATCTTGGGGTCCCAGTAATTCCCCTTGTCAGCACTGACAGGCTCATCACGCTAGGAGGAAATGGCAATGCATTATTACTAGGACTGAGAGACCTGACTCCCACTGGGAGATGGATATGTGTACTCAGTGCACCAGTGTTAACATGGTGGGTACAATTTATCTAGTCTCCTTAGAGGAAAAAATAAACAGCAATATGTTTTTAACTCTTTCATTGAACGGTGGACTTTTTTCTGTGGAGCAATAAATCTCAGCGTGTTTTTAACTGCTCACAACACAAATAGAATAAATAATGTGATATTTCAAAGCGCCAGAAGTCTAGGCAAAGGCATGGATAATTATATAAATTCCCATTTTTAATAAGCTTGTTTTGCTTGCATGTTATCAACTAATCTGCAAAAATATCACAATAAAAAAAAATTGCAATTTGTAGGGATATAAAAAATTCCTCCCCGAACACGTTTTTGATGTGTTTGCCGAGATGAGAAATGTTTTCTGTGTAGTCACATAACCTTAGAAGCAAAGGAATTGGAATAATCCGAGCAAATTGTGATGTACTATTGTAAACTGCAAAAAAATGAATGCAAACCTTCCCCCGCCACACTAATTGTGTTACATATGCTGATTACGACCTTTGTCCTTTAGGACATTATGGATAACCTTTTTTCCCCCTCAAAATGGCTCCATTTTGAAAAATCAAATAATCAACTCTCACAGTAAGGCAGGAAATTAAAGGGCTACTCTGCACAAAAAAATTGTTTTTGGTCAGAGTAATCCTGCCTATACTAGTCCTCTGGCAAAAAATAATAATAATAACTATAATAACAATATAGCTAAAACTTGTTCCAGGTAATGTTATACAAAGCGCAGCAGAGAGGTTAAACGCTGCAATGTTTTATAGCAAAACGCTGCACATACAGATATCCGGCACCATGACCACTTCAAATCACTGACTGGAGTAAACCTTTAAAGAGGAACTAATTTCCCTGGATCTTTACTATTATGTGCACTTATCAATTATATTTAATAACTATATATTTGTAAGTTGTGAAAAATGAAATCACATGTAGTGATGTAATCCATATGTCTTTATCCTGCACATGGGTGCCTCCATCCATCCAGTTCCATGTCAGTCCTTGATATGAATTTTGCCCTTTGCACTTGATAGTCAGCCTTAAGAAAACATACATAGAAGAGATGTGAAATTGTCATGTAAATGGCAAATTTGTAAATTTAAAATAATTTAGAGCATCTCGTGCAAAAATGGTAAATTCCACGGAAGTGACAGTGCCCCTTTAACTATCATTACACCACTGATTACACACACAACAGCTAAATAAAGGTTAGCTATGGAATGTAGCCCATGGATCAGCGCAGCTAAGAGGAATAGGCCTTGACAGAGCCAGGAGGTAGGCATAGCAGCCACAGGAATTTAGTGACAGCTAGCATGCTGGCTGGAACGGAGCCATAAGGGGAGTATTTATACCAGCCATTATAGGAAGTGGCCATTTTAACTGAACCTAAGCTTACCTGTCAGTTGTCCCTCCCACCCTCCCTGTATTTGGTTAGGTTAGTTGATTTCCCGTTTTTTCACAGCGGCTGGGAATGGCCTGGTTAAATCGGAGGGTAGATGGAGGAGAAAGTGGGCATCCTGAGGTTTAGTGTGGATTGGGCAGTGTTGCACGTGGTTGGTAGGTTCGAGCCCGTCGGTGGCTCCGAACCTGGGGGTGTGGTGGTGTCTTGGTACACCCTACACTGGAACTGGTGGGTAGCGGTGTCTTGGTACACCCCTACAATGGATATGGTGGGTAGCGGTGTCTTGGTACACCCCTACAATGGACATGGTGGGTAGCGGTGTCTCGGTACACCCCTACAATTTAACCTGGTGGAAATGTGGTCAAATTGGACGGCCAGTTTCTGTGTTAACATGTTATTTATATTGTTATCTATTGTTATTATTGTGGGGTCATTGCTAGGGGTATGTTATGTATATGGGGGAGGTTAACATTATTAAGATTTGTTGGCAATGACCCCATTTGTTATTCCTTAATTATTTATTAATAATTTAATAAAGCTGTGGACAAATTATTTCCAACAGTATAACCTGTGTCCGTGTTTTAATGGGGGTTGGGGTAAGGTTAGCGCATATGCCGGCAAATCCGACTGTGCGCCTGTCATGTGCTATTAAGCATGAATAGCTTTGGATTTATTTCATATGCAAGGCTGTCAAGGCACAGCCCGTCATATACCATGTAAATCAAATGAATCCCATGATGCCATGTCTGCAGGCCTCTGAGGACACGGAAGTCGACCTCATGGGAGGAATGTCAAAATATGTATGCACTAGAATGGTACCATGGAAGTAAATGCCTGGGAAGCTGGTGAAGGTCTATTTGGAGGTCTATATGCTTGTCTCCTTTGCACCCCTCCAATTTAACCCCTCAAGGGCTATTGCTATTTCATGTTCCCAAACTAGTTTATAATGTCCTGCTCTGCATATTTATGTTTGTGGGTCTCTGCAGACGCCTAAATTAAACAAGTGGGACGTTTCATTTTGATTTTGGATTATTCACTTTGGCACTAAAAGGGGTTTATGGGGTAGGCCAGCCTTTTCACTCCAGATGTTGTGGACTACATCTCCCATAATGCTCTTACAGCCATGATTCTGACAAAGCATGAAGGGAGATGTAGTATCCAACATCTGGAGTGCCAAAAGTTGCATACCCTATTTCACAACAGGTGCTTCAGGGTTAAGTAACATTTAATAGTACAACGGGAAAAGGTACTGGCGAACTCAAAGGCATAAAACCACAGAATAATATCAAGAACATGTTACATGTGGAAATAATTAATTTATATGATTTCAAATAGGCTTGGGCACACCCTAATCCCAGCAGCCCGTGCTATGTGCCTCCATGGGCCGGTGGGGAAATCTAGATCTTCCTCACCAGCCCACAGACAGCTCTGCCGGGTTACTCTCATGAGGTCGTAGCGTTGCCACGGCAATGCTCAGATCTCGCGAGAGTGAACTCTAGCCCCGCAGGCTAGAGTTCTCTCACCACTGGACCACCCGGGATGGCCGCAGCATGGTCCCCCTTCCCTACAAAAAGGTAAGAAGGGAGGGGGGCTATTTCCTAAATGGTCCCCCCCACCCCCACAGCCCCTCCAAACAAATACACACAAACAGCACCCTCACACACACAGCACACACACACATACAGCACCCTCACACAAACAGCACCCTTACACATACACACACAGCACCCTCACACTAACAGCACCCTCACACACACAGCACCCACACACATACAGCACCCTCACACACACAGCACCCTTTAACACACACACACACAGCACACACACACATACTAACAGCACCATCACACATACAGCACCCTTACACATACACACACACAGCACACACACACACTAACAGCACCCTCACATACAAAGCACCCTCACACACAGCACCCTTACACATACACTAACAGCACCCTCACACACAGCACCCTTACACATACACAGCACCCTCACATACAGCTCCCTCACACAAACAGATCCCTCACACACAAAGCACCCACACACACACACACTAACAGCACCCTCACACACACATAGCACCCTTACACACACACACCATGCTCACAAACAGCACCCTCACACACACAGCACCCTTACACACACACACATACACACACTAACAGCATCCTCACACACACAGCACACACACACACCACCCTAACAAATACACACGCACAGCACCCTTAAACACACACAGTGCCCTCACACACACAAAGTGCCCACACACACACAGCACCCTCACACACACACACACACAGCAGTGTATGTGTGTGTGTGTGTGTATATATATATATATATATATACACATATATATGTGTGTGTGTGGCGTGTGTGGCGTGCTTTAGGGTGCACACCCTTATGCAATAGGCTGCACACGCGTATGATGATTTCTTGTATTTTTTTTTTGTATCTCTCCACCTCATTACACTGTTATTCTTTGCAAGAAAACCCAAAAATGAACAGACGTCTTGGGGCGAGTATGTATACAAAGGTAGGGGCTGTGTGATCTCACATCTTGTTAATACATTTTTCTGTGAACATTGTCTTTTTTCACTAGGGCACTTCCATGACTTGGATACTTTTAATTTCTGCACACTTTTTTTTACTCAGTTTAGAGACTTTTTTTCCGCTTGAATTTCAGAACGTGGGGATATGTTTTATATCATTTTATACTCAACTGGCACTTAATCTGTTAAAGTTGCATCACAGCCATATTATCGGAAAATATATTTTTTTAAATAGGGACAAATCTGTACATGTGGTATTGAGGCTCATTCATTTCTAGTTACTCTGAATCACTAAGTCACTGCATACTTTATTATCTTGTTCATTAAGCTGTAATGCAGCCTCTATCTTTTCTACCCCCACTCTTCACTTTAAATGCAGAATTTTGAAAAAGGCAACACTTTACAAATGTGTGACCGTTTGTACGATTTAATTTTGCTAATAGACATATTCATGTAATTTACATATGGTTGTAAATCTGATTTTGCATTTGAATCGGTTCTTTTTACTGTCTCACCATGGGGGCTAAATATCAAACTGTGAAATTATATTGTTTGTGAACCAACTTTTCAAGAATTTACATCTCCCTAGAGTTAAGGCAACGGATACCTAGATGCATTATTGTTTCAGATATTATGTCAAACTCTCCTGATCTGTCCCTTCTATTTTGTAAATTCAAAATGCATTTTATTCCATGTGTTGCAAAGCAATCTGGTTTTTGATTGAATTAAATCTGAGGAATTATTCGGCGTTAGTGGAGTACTAAGTTCTAAAAAGGTCACTCAACAAATTTTAATCATTTTAATAATTATCATCTCAGGCATTCAAGTCAATTTTAGCTGCAACCAATCCAACTCAGACATCAACAGTCTTTGACACTGGTATTTTTTTTTTGTGGGAGATGTATTCTGTGAGAGATGTAGCACAACTGCAAAATAATTAGGGGTTTATTCAAATACTGACTATTAGCAGCCTAAAAGTTGAATTTTTAATTTGTTTAATAAGTCAGAATACATTCCATGTTTAGCAAAAAAAATCAATGAGTCTCTGTGTAAAGTGATTACTGTTATTGTTACAAACGCTGGTATTTTGGATACCCGTTCGTTCGCTTTCTACCGAACTAGTAGAGGTTGAGTGATTATAGCTCGCAGTTTGGGTGTTGATTCGAATGTTCTCCAGACGACTATATACCAGATACAAATACATTCACCAAGTAATCAGACGCATACCCAAACATAAGCCTGAACTAGATGAAGAGTACAACAGGAATGTCTTAATTCAGGCCAAACGGCCGGCTTCTATGCAAGACACACACAGAAACTCCCACAACACACACGCTCCTTACATTCCTGAGTTACATAGACTCGACATAAAATATCAAATATCAAAATAACATAATAAAACACATAAATATTATAATGACCCCCATAAATGTCATATCCCCAGATATCTTGGATCTGAGCGCCCAAGTTGTCCAAATAGTGCTCCCACCGCCGAATCACCATTGGGGTAAATGTTTGACCGACCGCTCATGAGGCGCTTGACCAAAAGAGTTCCAGAGTTTCATGGGTAGCGGTTGGTCACTTTCGGAAGTCCCAAACCAAACAAATCCACGAACCGTGCCCCTGGCTCATAGGTAGTGTTTGTTCCCTGGGTAGCTTACCGATATTCTGTACATTTACCGTTTTGAAAAAAAAATGGTTTTTTTTGCAAATCTTGTTTTTATTAAGTGGTAAATGCACAAAATATACATGCCAGTCAGATTTTTTTTTTTTATGTTTTCAAGAATATGTATATGTGTTTGTAGTGGATGCAATGAGAGTATTTGATTAGTAAATGCAGTGTGTGTGTGTGTGTGTTTTTGTGTAGTAGATGCAATGTGTTTGTGTAGTGGATGCAGTGTGGGTAGTGGATACAGTGTGTTTGTGTCTCTCCCCCCCGTCCCATAGTTTTTTCCTCCCCCTCCCCTATCCCATAATGTTTTTTCCTCCTCCCCAGTCCCATAATGTGTTTTCCTCCTCGTAGTGTTCTTTCCTCCCCTGTCCCATAGTGTTCTTTCCTACCCCCTTCCCCTGTCCCATAATGCTCGGCCACGCTACACAGAGTGCCTGGCAGGAGGGATCGCTGTGTGCCCACCTCCTGCCAGTCACTCCAATCTAGCGCCCCTTGGGCCAGTACAGTCTAAGGCAGCCACTTGTGCTGCCTTATGGACGTGCCGGCCCACCTCATTATCGGTATTACTGGTGATTATCGATACTGAAACTTACAAAAAATCGGAATATCGGCCGATAATATCAGCAAAACTGATAATAGGTCAATCACTAGTGAGAACAAACCTCTGGCACAGCGTTCTCCTGGCTGGTTGGGGAAAAGAAACAGGCGTTCGCGAAGTTGACCGGCGTTTGGGAAGTCGAGTGTCCGATTTGGAGTTCCAGACACTCGACTACCAAGTCCCGCTGCCTCTTTTCCTGCGCCACATAGGGAGAGCGCAAATTCTGAGCCAGGGGGTGGTCGGTGTTCGGTAGGTAAAATAACGAATGAGAACCAAAGTATGTAGTTTCTTCACAGTTAAAAAAACATTTTAAGAATTTAAGAGTTTTGTTGCCGGCTGTATTTAAAGTTCTGAGGAAAAGTGCAACATTTACTTTATTGGACTTACACGTCTCTTCCATCCTGTATCTGGAAGTTTCTGTTTTATTAGAAAAGTCGCAATGTGAACGGATATTTACAGAATGGAAAGCTACTGCGTTTCTCTCAGCTTTTGTCCGTTCTTTGAGTTCTCATATTCTCTGTTTTTGTTGCAATGCATTAACTTGTCTCCCCCCAATTTAAAAGGGTAATCCAGATGTGGACCCCGTGCTCATTGTGCCTACAGGGGTATCAGCTACACCTCACAATGAGGCCCAATGAAAGCCGAAACGATCGTTCAGGGTTGCTGTATCTTTCATACAAAGGGAGCTTGCCAGCATTTCGGTTCTGGACTGCCATTATAGGTGGGATCAGTCTGATGTGCCTTGTGATTGGTTCTCTATGTAATGGCACAGGTGAACAAAAACTATTTTGAAAGCTGAGGGGGGGATTTACTGAAGGGCAAGCTACTCTAAGTGTTTGACCATTCTAAGAGTTCTCATATTCTTTGTTTTTGTTAGACTTGACTCAAGCAAGGGTAGGCAACCTTCAGCACTTCAGATGTTGCGGCCTACGTCTCCCATAATGTTCTTACAGCTATAATGCTGTCAAAGCATCATGGGAGATGTAGTCCACAATATCTGGACTGCTGAAGGTTGTCTACCCACTGAATAGAGGAACAGAGAAATTTCAGCCCAAAATAGGGACTGTCCTTCCTAAATAGGGATACTTGAGAGGTACCATATGGGTCTGGACTGAAGTTTGCAATTCCCTTGCCAGTTTTTCCTATTTTCTAGTTTACTGTACAACCCCACGTGTATCTTTAATATCTCAAATCAGTATATTTGTTTTTGTCCTCCTCCAGTCTTGCATACCTGAGACCAACACACCACAACGACAAAGATTGATTGCTATCTAAGCATAACTATATACAACAGCATAGATTATTGTTCCTAATAGTCTGTGTTCACTAGTTTATGAAAAATTAATTTACATAAATAGATAACACTGATGTACATTTTTTATTTGCATTTAACATTTTTCATGGCCAAGAATACTTTGTATGCAATAACAAAATGATTGTTAGTCATTAGCCTAAATCTTTATTATATAGTAAAACATATAGTAGTCATAATGTCACGAAAGGCAAAAGTGAATAGGCTAAATATAAAAAACACAACAGTAGCATCGAGCCTATTAGAGATAAAAAATCAATAATCCAATAATAATCCCCAATGTTTCGGCACACAAAACTTCATTTCTCAAGGGGTAGCAGCTATAAATAATTGAAATACTTGTATAAAGACACAAAATTAAGCATTGCGCACAAACTCTCACTACTCTTGAGTGGCAGCAATGGCTATAATATTCATCAGCCCAAATACATACCCTGTTTCCCGAAAATACACCCTACCCAAAATAAGCCTAGCGGATTATTGGGGTGGGCTGCAATATAAGCCCTACCCCGAAAATAAGACCTAGGCATTTGCATACCCTGACTGGCCCGAGACTTCCTTCTTCTACCATATGAGGGAGGGAGGGAGGAGGCGCGGGCAGACTTGCTTGGCATGCGTGTGTGATGGCGATAGCAGTCTGCACTACCGGATGCGTCACGAAGGATCCATTTCCGGGCGGTGAGGGCACCCAGTGGTCGGGTCGGTGGGCAAGGAATCTTTGAAATGTGAGTAGATATTTTATGTCTGGGCCTGAATTAATTAAAGGGGGTGTGAATTAATTAAAGGGGTGTGAATTAATTAAAGGGTGGGCTGGATTAATTAAAGAGGGGTTGATTAATTAGAGGGGATGGATTAATTAGAGGGGGTGGATTAATTAAAGGGGGGTGGATTAAATAAAGGGGGGTGGATTAATTAAAGGGGGTGGAGAAAAGTTGTTTAATGTACATACCGGTACCATAAATAAATAAGCCCTACCCTGAAAATAAGCCCTAGTGTGTTTTTTGTGACTAAAATTAATATAAGACCCGGTCTTATTTTCGGAGAAACACGGGTAGTAGAAAAAAAAACAACTCTCCTGCCAAGTCAAGGTGATCCTACGCTAACAATTTACCTTGCTGCTTTCAGCCAATTGGCAAAATCTCTAACAAGAGAGAAGTGGATAGTCTTCTGAACTCCTAAATACGTATTATCTCTTAATAGGGTATACATGGGGGGCATCATTGTAACATGTTTGTGTAAAACACAAGCAAATACAAACACACAAAATAAGGCTGTGTGCTCAAACGCCCACTACTCCTGGGTGGCAGCAATGTCCATGATATTCTTCAAACCAAATACTCCTCACTTAAAAAGTTTGCCTTGACAAGGTAGGTGAGCTTACACTTTAATGGCCATTGGAGTAATACTGCAAACCTCCTGTCATTTAAAAATGTGTAGGGTTCTGGGATTGTGTGCAGGTAACTTTGTATTGTACATAAATACATTATAGCAGGGACTCAAATTCTGCTCCCCCCAGATGTTGGTGGCCTACAAATCGCAGAGTTCTCTGAATGCAATAGATGATCTGAAAGTCATGAAAGTTGTGTTTCAGCAACATTCGGCTTACTGAAGCTTGAGAAACCTGCTTTAGTGGATCATTATGGAATTATTTTCATATTCCTTGGTTATATCCTTAAGCATATAGACTGATTTACATGCCTGAGAATTAGTTTCACACCATTACTTTATTCTTCTAAATCTTAAAGATAAACGATGAGCATTTTTTTTTAATTATTATTATTATTGAACATAAAAGATTACATGTAATATAAACTCTCTGGGAGAGATTTATCAAGGCAAAACCAGGTGCTCTTCTGGGGAAGTGCTAAAGAGGAAGAAATCACCATGGAAACCAATATTATGCTTAACATGTCATTCAACATTTGCCCCTAAAATGACACCTGTTTTGTCTTAATAAATCTCCTAGTATGCTAATAACTTTTTTGCCTAAAAGCTTACAAGTTGTCTATAGGGCAGCCATCTTTAAGTCTGTTTTTGATTGCCAAAAAATAAAACAAGCTACTAATAACATGTTAGTGGACATCATTGGACCCTGACATGCTCAAGAGATGGGCATTAAAGTCACTCTTAAATCCATACAAGTACCTCGGTGCCTTAGTAGCTATTTGTCAAGGCTGGGCAGTATTCACATAAAAACACTTTAAGTCAGTACTGGGGCACTTTTAGCCGTGAATAAAGATTATCTTGGATATTATTGTTAATATCTATTTCTCAGATAAGTCTATTCCGAAAAACTGTGAGGTGGTTTGAAAGTTGTGGTTATTTTTACTTTCAAGTCTCTGCTGAGCAAATGACGGCAATTATTTTACGAATATTTTTTTTTTCTTTTACAAATACATTAGCATATTAATACGGGCCAGAGTATCATAATGCCACCTACAAGTTTTCAGTGAATATATTATTCCAAACATTTGCATATCATAATTAACTAATGTTTCTGTAGTCCATAAAGGCCAGTTAGCATTCACAATATGATGTGCATGAATGTGGCAGTTACATTGTACCTCATGTAGCGGAGAAGAATTGTACAAAATTGCATTCATATGCATACAGCCTCAATGATTACCCATGGCTACTTTACACAGAGATCAGGTGACAGAAGGGAAAATAATATCCTTTGAACAGATACTTAGTATCTCTGGCTTCTTCATCATATACTGACTCCCATTTTGCGAAATAATACTTACAGGACCAATATAGTGCCAGGAAAACAAACTTGTTTTCCTGGCACTATAGTGTTAATAGGTCCCCCCACCCTCATGGCCCCATCCCGCCGGGCTGAAGTGGGAGGAAGGGGTTAAAATCTTACCTTTCTCCAGCGCCGGACTCCGTCGGCGCTGGGGACTCTCCTCCTCCTTCCGACGTCATCGGCTGAATGCACGTGCGCAGCAAGAGCCGCGCGTGCATTCAGCCAGTCCATAGGAAAGCATTCTCAATGCTTTCGTACGGACGCTGGCGTCTTCTCACTGTGAAAATCACAGTGAGAAGCGCGTCTAGCAGCTGTCAATGAGACAGCCACTAGAGGCTGGATTAACCCATATGTAAACATAGCAGTTTCTCTGAAACTGTGTTTACATTGTTACCTAGGGGCATCTTCACTGGCAGTCACTAAAGGGGCTTCCTGGGTCACGCTCTGCATGGAGACGCTGAACTTTCTCCATAGAGATGCACTGATTCAATGCATCTCCTATGAGGAGATGCCGATTTGCCAGCAGGGCATTTGGCTCTGCCCTAGCCTTGCCTCTTTGGCTGACATCATTAGAATTGATTAGCTCAGCCAATCCTATGGAAAAACATTGGTTGGCTGAGATTGTCAATTCTGATACTCTCAGCCAAGGAGGTGAAGCGAGGCCAATTCCGTGCTGGAATTAAGGTGAGTTTTCTACTTATTTTCTACTTATAATAGTATTTTTAACATTACAGGGTCAGGAATACATGTATGTATCCGTGCTCCTGTAGTGTTCCTTTAAAGATATACATGCAACACAGTGGGGAACTTTGGCGACATGTGCCTTCTAATAAATGGTGGGATTGGGCATTATCTTGAGCACTTTTCTTTACAAGTGTACAAGTGTAAGATAATTTCTGAAATAGACCCTATATTGTAAGTGTGTGCTTGTAAATGTGCACAATGATTCTGGCGTTTGAACGCATTAGGAGCTGAATAAAGATGATGAGAGAAACAAAATGGCACCAAGGATGGACAACAAAAGTAAATACATTTCCCTACCTATTTGTCACTGGCCATCACCACACAAACTAAAATATCATCTTGGCAGTGCCTTGGAAGAGACCCTACAAGTGATAGTGTTGCTTTAAAGGGTTACTCCAACCACCATGACCATTTTTTAGAAGTGGGCATGGTGGTAGGAATCTATATTTGCAGCATTTTTGCTTGAAATGTTGCATATATGGAGAGAGATATCTTTACTTTTGTGCCAGGGCTAGTTACATCCCCAGCACATGTGTCTCAGGCAGTCCAGAACTCTCTTCCAGACTGTCTAATTCCAATTCTGTGTAAAAATTACATCTACTGCAATCTAATTCCATTCTGCTAGTGGAAGCCTAACAACCCCACCTCTCTCCTTTTTTCTCTGCCTCCCCTCGCCAGCTCAGAGCACACGCATAATCCAATCAAATGCTTCTCTACGAGCGGGAGGGAGTGATATCAGATTGGGCGTAAAAGATCCTTATCCGTTGCTGGGTTCAAGGTAAGTTTTATATTTAATCATTTATAGTGATTTTAACAGAAAAAAATGGGGTTGTATCTTGTAATTAGTGCCCAATAAGACAGTATAAAGAAAATGTTATCAGTGATATTAAAAGTGTGGAGCAGCACTTTAAATGTATACTAGTGATATGCACGGGCAAAAAAATAGTTTTATTTATTTCTCTTTCAATTCGAGTACAAGTCTAATGATTTCTAGAGATCCTAATGCCTAGAAATGTTATTTAATAAACCAAACACTATGTAGGGACTTACAGCCTTATTCCATGCCTTGCCCAGAGAAATTAATTACAAGAGCTACTTGTACAAAAACAGGATGTACCTCTGCCTTAGGTTGGGATAAAGAGAGACAAATTTAATTAAAAAAAACAAAACTTGTTTCAATAAGTTAGCGAACAGAAAAAAAAAAAAACATAACAGGAAAGACGAGATACGAGAAAGGCTTTTGAATGCGAAAGTAAAAAATGGACCTGACACACAAGCCAAGTAATAAGTCAGTTCTAGTTGTACTTATGCCTGTGGAAAACAAGTGTCCACATCTTTCAGATCTAATTCGTGACCTGATCCCAGACGAGACAAGGCATAATAGTGACTGTATCTAATAGTTTTTCCAGGCCTTGTAGACAGGATACGCAGTAAGTGTAAACATCCGCGCTGTGACTGTGCACAGAATGGCACGCATTATAGTGACTGTACCTGATAAGATAATTCTATGTAAACCTGACACTGTGAACGTATCTACAAATGAGTCATTCCTCACCCTACTGAGAGATAACCTGAGTTTGGACATGTGGTTGTTTTTTTGTTGACCACCTCTCCAGGGTGGCTGCCATCTGTCTAATCGCAGAGAATCTCAGAACATGTTCTCAGAACTTAATGAACAGCAGACCATCATTCGCCCTTTCGTACAATGATATGATTCTGCTATTTCATGACAAAAAGCCATTATTTTATGAAACACACCGAGGCTTATATTGCTTAACCCTTTTTGTTCTTGCAACTCAATGTTAAATAATAAATTATATATACTTGTGGTATTTAGAGATAGGGTATAATCCATCTCTACACAAACTTAAAAAAAAAAGTTTGAAACGAAATGGAGAGATTAATCATTGAACTCAAATGTCATAAAGCTTTAGGCTTTAAACCTGTCAAGTGACAGACGATTGAGAGAAAAAAAAATCATTTTTTCTAATGCCAAAAAAAAGCTCTTAAAAACACAACTTGACCCCCCAGACGCCACTATAGATTACTGTCACTCAGAGTCACGTTGATTTCTGCTCTGTTTTACAGTGGGTTTATATTACATTCAGTCAGCAACGCACGTTAAGAGATAATGCACCTCTTAGACTTGACCAGAACTGCGCTGATTTGTCCCCGCTGTATGGAAGCTGTTAATGACCTGTCATAGGAACAGCAGCAGATGGAGCGCGAGAACAGCCCTGTATAAGGGCACTCTTCTCTGCCTCTAAATTATTAATGCATAAGCTGTCACATCACCACTGCAATGCTTCCCGTTCACTACACAGTAACCATAACCCTTTAAATGGGAATGTATATGAGAACATATTCAGCTTTGAATTCTCCGATGCTAAATCAGAAGGAATGACGTAAAAAAGAGAATTGTGGAAGGAGCGTGAATTAATTGCGTTAAAGAAGATGAAAATTAAACATAAAAAGGGTTTTGCTGTGTAGTCTTGGAATCCTGTTAACAAACCAGACTTTTCACGCTTGTTAATCTATATGTTGTTCAAGGTGCTGGGTAATAAAGCCATTATTAAGCTTAGAGTTTGTGTTTTTAGTTTCCAAGTTGCCTATATTGACCAATATTTTGCAGGCTAGTTGCCCACGTAATACCATATCTCACTGTTCCCCCCTTGTCCCCCAGAGTTGGTATCTTCTGATAAACGTATTTATAAATCCTGCAAACTGTATATTTTGTTCAGTCTGATGATCGGACGTGGAAGGAAATAGAATGTACATCATTTGACTTAATAGGTGGTTAATTAGCGAATCTAAAATGTCACCGTAGCATCACATGCACATATGGGATATTTTAATGAAAGCATTATCACTATGAGAGTGCAATTCTAAAAAAAAAAATCTTCACCTCTAATTACAGGATAGGAGACTGTTTCAGGGCACTACTGGTTGCTGTGGGATGTACGAGATAGTCATCTGTAAAATAGGGCCAAGTATGCTACATCTCGGGCTCCAAACGCCTCTGTAGCCAATGGGTGCCTGCTCACTGATGTGCAGTAATTGTTCGTACGATCCAATATTTGTGAACTGATGCCAGGTTAGCCATGTGATAATGAGTTTCAGCCAGACAAATCATTCTTGAAGGCTTTGCTCTATTAAAGTAAAGTTGTTAAAAGGGCAGAAAATTGGAGTACAAGATTAGAGTGGGTATCATGGCTGCCAGTGACCTTGTATACGCTAACAAGCAAGCAATCCCCGTTGTCCTCTCCCCAATAAGCAGCCTTCTGTGTCCTCTTGTAAAAAAAAATATATGGTTATTAAGCCCGGAGATGGACTGATAATTGGTTACATTGTGGAGAAGAGGTTACAGTCTTAGAATTGTAGGAAAGAAATAAAATGCGGTTCTTACAAGATTATTTTATGAGAACATAAAGACAAATTTGAAGACAGGAAGATCTGAAACATTTCCTTTCCAGCTCAGCCGCTTCTGTATCCCAACATGCTTCCTCTTTTGTTACTAGAGGGAATTGTGCTCAAACTGCAATTTTTAATTAATTGCCCCAACGGGCTTTCTTACAGCTGTGATGCGTCAGCCGTTCTTGGGAGGCATTATTTAACTCTATATGGAACAACTGTTCCGTCTAGCGCAAAAAGTGTTAAATCTTCTGCTTTTTATGATGATCCCATTCACATATTTCTACATAATGCTGCAGTGTTTTCTGACACTGATTAGGCTGAAGGATGTGATCAGGGATAGGAGGGCTGAAGAGGAGAGCTGGGGAGTATTCGTGCAGGGTTGAAATCTGTGTCAGGTAATTACAGATCCACACCTCTGTAAAACAGGCTTAGAAAGTGGAAGTGGGCCTCGTCACCGTCATATCCTATATCCATGTGTCAAATGATTTGTTTTTGACTGACAGCAGCTAAGAGGCTGATGTGCAAAGTGACATAGACCAGGACACAGCGAATGTCTGGTAATCACAGAAAATAAGGAAATGTTTGAGAGAAAGATACTCGCTGCTCTCAACCCTAAAGTAATGTCTGTGAGAAGTAATGACATTGCCAGTAGCTCGAAATTATAGCCTGTCTGTAGGAAAATTACTTTACACTTTATTTATTTATTTAGTACTGTTTAATTTGCCTCCAGGGACAAAAATTAGACTGTAATTCATGGCTCGACAACCTGTAGCCTTTCAGTTGTCGTTCAGCTACAATTTCCTTTTCCTAAAACACTGCCCAACCTTGCATTATAAGCAGAGTTCCTTTGGCTGTTGTCCATAGGAGCTATACAAAAACAAATGCTGTTAAACCAGGGAAATCCAAGTGTCCTCTGAGCTTGATGAATAGTCCCTAATAAATAGTCCTTAGTCCAGCAAGTCAAGCTGAGGTACATTTTGAAGTCAATTTATTCAAGTAACCCTGTGCCCACTGGAGGCAAACATTCACTGGTAACAATCCAAAATTATCACCTCAGGTATTCAGTGTTCTTAATTTGATGTAACTAGTCATCTGAATGCAGAACAGGTCGTAAGACCAGCAACCAAGGCCAGATTCTTCAGCAAGTGTATCGAAAACTGCATACAAATTTAGCTCCTTGAAGTTAAATCTATTCCCACTGTAGGCAAGTTCTTAAAATACAGCTATCCCACAATGTAATTTCTGCAGCCATACTTCATAAATCAAGGGTTAAGTGTTGCTTAGATGTGTTCAAATAAAAATGTTGGTGGCCATTGTGGACACTGTTCTATAGGAGGAAAAATCTCCCAGTTATGCAAACTTACTGACCACTTTCACATTTTTAATGTTTTTTGAAGAAGGTCCAAAGACTCTTTACACAACTTATGACACATTTGCTATTTATTTTTAATCATTAGAGAAATAATTATTGGGCAGATAACAATAAATAAAGTATGGCCACTTTCATCATTATTTCTCATGTGGCCAGCTGAAAGCCGAAATATCATTGTCTATGTCACATTTTCCAACATGATAACCTTGACATGTACTGTATTTCTTTTTGATTTTCTAATCATGTGATTTTGCCGTATTATTGCATATAAATCAACAATAAGATGCTTTATTGAAATACACATATGAAATGTTAACTGTTCTGAACAGAAAAAAAAGATGGATATTCCTATTCTGAAAAAACATAGTTTTATTATAAAAAAGGGACAATAGCAAATACCGTAAACAATAATCTTCTACCAAAAATGAATAATTTCTAGTAATGTAGTGTTTTGAAACATTCAGAACATTATTAAACTGGAGCACTGACTTAAATCAAAATTTTCCTTCTCTAAAACAAAGATACTAAGATATCTGACATCTTCTTAGTTTTACAATGGGGAGAAAATATGTCCAGATAAATGGAGTGTGTTTCATGCCTTATAGTAGCAGGTTTCTTGGCTACATAATGCTGAATTTGTTTTAAATAATGACTCCACTCTGGTATCCTTGCACTTTGCATGCATCTACCATCAGGGAAGCAGAACTATCTCTAAGAATCACTAATTAAAGGACGCTTGTGATTTACAACATATCACACACAGCATGTAATCTAAAATTGTATGTGACAGTTCCCTATGGACATATTTAAGCAAAGGATGGCATGGGTGCCTAGGGTTTGGAAACTGATTGAGTGGAAGCCATCAAGTACAGGTCTACTTGGTCTTAAACATAAATGCCTCCTCGTATTATTGTAATAGCTGTGGATGGGCTTCTCGCTATTATCACAGACTTTCAGTGTCTCTATGTAAGTGCTATGTCCAAGACTGACAGTAGCTGTTAACTGCTGACTTGTAGCTGAATGCAGTCAAATACTGTATCTCGTATCAGTATGGGTCGCAATTGGGACACATGAAATTGCAGATCCTTTGCAAGAAGATACCACAAGAGAAGAATACGAGGATCTGAAGATCAAAAAAGAAAAGGAAAGAGGATAGGTAGAAAGTGTACAGTCTAGAAAAGAGGAGTAGTTTTGGAGAGAAAATAGATAGAATGTGGATGAAAGCATGAATGGAGTGGTGATCCAATTCAAATTGAGAAATGGAGTCTAAGCACAACGCAAGAGTCTGAAAGACAGAAACAAACCAATACTTGGAATCCTGAGGGTCCTATCAACTAGTTTAAAATCTAGATCGTAATAGGAACAGCGTGGTCTAATCATTTACAGGTAGGAGATAGGGAAACTCTGTTACTTACATCACTGAGTATAATGTGAGAGTTTCAGTCCAAGTGGGAATGACCTTATCTGAGGAGACAGGTTTTGAGGAAAGTTTTTTTTTTATTGAAGAATGAGAAAACATAAGGTTACTAAAAAAACAAGGTAATCTAGGAAGTCTTCAAAGCCAAGAATGAAGATGTGCATGCCAATAGTTTGAAATTCCTTCTGACATCATCAAAATCCTATTGATTATCTCATGAAGAATGGTACATAGAGAGGATGAACCAGATAGCAGCATTATAGATGCTGTGTGTTATTGTTAAAGTAGTGGTATGAATACTAGGGCTGTTTTAGAAGAAAAATTAGGTCCTAGTGCCTTACTATCTGGATTTTAATGATGGTCCAAGTCACTGGCGTATAAAAGGCATCACTATCTATTTTAGTCTAGGACTAACTCTTACCTCCTATGGCGTGCACTGGAGGTAGGAAATTGGCTATTAGAAATGGGCTTTAAATGAGCTACTATCATCAACTTTAAACAGTTCATGGTTTTAAATAGTCCTTACAATAAAACTAGATAGTACAACCATTCTATCAGTTTGAAGTATATAGCCATGTGATTAGAGTTTGTACCTGCTATATTGCATCACACATAGGGATGTTCTAAGAACAGGTCATCTACTTCATCTGAACTCCAAGTCTACTCTCAAACACTTATATACCCAAAAACAGTGTCCCAGAACCATTTTTATCCCTATCTAGGATACAGATATAAAAGCAAGAGTCCAAGATAAGCAGACCCACAGGAGATGTGACTTGTGCTTTTTAGGTATGTTTGAGTAGGGAAAAGATATAACAGGAATAATAGTGAGGGTACTGACTGGTGTTCATGTTAGTAAGTATGCATAATTCCTGGATCTCAAATTCTCAGCGACATATTTTTTGGTAGTGTGATTATGGTCTGTCTAGGTCAGAGTTATGAAACTCCCAGTACTCCAGATGTTGGGAACTACATCTCCCATAATACCCTTACAGCCATAAAGTTAGCAAAACATCAGGGGAAATGTAGTTCACAACATCTGGTGTGCTGAAAGTTGCCTGTCCCTGGTCTAGGTGTGCTATATAGAATGTCATCAATAGATGTATATGTAACAGTTTGAAACAAGAATGTTACTTACACAGATCATTTAAATTATATTTACCACACTTAATATATAAAGAAATAGCTGTGGGTTCCATGTTTACTATGTATACTCAAATGCATCAGATTTTCCATTGGTTTGGTATCTTTTGTTCCTTCAAGGAAACCTGTCGTCCCGAAAAAGTTCAATTTATTTTTTTTAGGACTATAGGTTCCCTTTTATCACTGTGACCACTGTCCAACCTCCTCTGCAGGACCAGGCTTGACTCGCTTCTGTAGGTGGAAGCACCTCTAGTGGCTGCCAGGAAGACAGACACTTGAAGTTTATTTAACCCTTCCATGTAAACAGCCATGTTTTACATTGACAGGTTAAATAACAAGACCATTTCACCCAGACCACTTCACTGTGATGAAGTGGTCGGTGTGACTTTAGTGGTCCTTTCAAGCAGATTCTATTGGATACCGCCTTTTTACCAAAAAAAGTAAATTAACTAGACGTTTTTACAGCAATTTAGATTGGGTCACAGAGCACAGGCATTGAGTGGATAGAACAAAAATTGAAAGGTTTGAAAAGGTTGATAAGAAGATATTTATCTTCAGCAGATGCCATTTTGTACCAGTTCTTAGCAGAGTTGAATTGGCATGCTGGTGTTGAAATTAAGGCATGAAAGAGCAATTAAAATCTAAAAAAAAAGAAGATTTAAAAGGTAATTTCAGAGAATATTTTAAAAGCTGCAGATATCAAAGGGATACGATGCATTCCCCTGCAGGCCAGCTCCCCGGAGTCATTTATGAATCAAAAAAGTCTTTTTTTTTTTACAAGCAAAATTAAGTTGCCAGATGTAAGCCAATAAATCCAGCCTTCCACACGACAGGCCAGACACTCCATTAAAATGAAAGATTTTATCTCGCTTTACAACCTTTCTGCCTTGTACCATGACAGCAGGTAATTAAAACAATAAGTGTTTTCTGATGTAGCTTTTGCAAAACAATAAAAAAAAAACTTTTTTTTTTCCTCGCTCGTTCTTCAGCAGTGTACGGGAAGTTAAATGTGTATTACTTCTTCAATACCGCAATTCTGAAGATGTACTTGATCCATTATAGAGAAATACTGTGCATCGCTGATAAGGCATCGTTTAGTGTCAGAAATGTGGCAAAAAACAAATTGTACGCTATCAATTGTGTCACGGTGTTCTAATGGCAAATTGCGCTGAAAGCCCTGCGATTTGTTGTTGGTTTTCCTAAATCACCTCTAAATTAATTGAAGTTGTCTTAACACCGAGGACAAAATAAAGAGGACTGCATGAAGATTGGACATTTTTCAAAACAATTCAAATTAGTAAATTTCTGAGAGGTGATAAGGGCAAGCTATAACTCTGCCACAGGATACACTGGCTTTGAGACAATCAGATAATTATAATCTTTAGTGTGATACTCAGTATGTGTTTAAAATACAGCATGTACTATACCTTTTTCATGCTTCTGTTTTTATCTTAACGGATTTTGGGCACTTTTCAAACCTATCATTTCGATTTTAATGGCCAATATCGCCATGCCAAGTTTTGGGAAGCACATAACTAGGATAATGACTAATTTTTTCATTGCACTGTGCCTGTTTATACAGCAGATATAGTTCGAGAGCAGCAATATATGTTCATTTTCGTAACACATCACCCTTCCCTAAGGGCATAGGAATACTATTAAATACCACCTGCATTATAATTGCTTGTCTTCCCTATTTACACATTGAAACTCCAGTAGGCTAAACCTTTATTTTTTTAAGGAAATAACTTGTCAGTTCATTGTGACACCGGGTGGCAACAAGTAGAAGAGGAGATTAATGCACAGTATACCCACAAGATGTAGGTATTTTCTGTTTTATATTATAGGTCACAACAACAGCAAAAAGCCAAAAATACACAATGTTTACACACAGTGTTTTTGTATTTAAGCCAAAAAAAAAAAAGAGCTAAACTTGGAAAAAGCTGTGGGTCTTTATTAGATTTTTATTACCATATATACAGTATCCTGATATTATTTTCAATCTGTTTAGGTATTCTACTCCCGTAACCTTATCTAACAGACCAGTGTACACGATACGCAATTATGAATTTTAACATATGATGTGCTATGTGGCGGGACGGACGGCGGAGACGAGGGGGAGCACAAAACCATAAGAGATAAGCAAGGAGCCGGATTGGAAGGCCTCCCCGCGCCCACGGTGAAGAGCAGGATGAGCTACCCCCTGGTAAGTAGCTCAGGTACCTTCCCTTATCCCCTCCTCCCCTCCCGCCCTCTTTCCCCCCTCCTCTGACCTAACTTCACACATCTCTAACTAACCACTCTAATAGCTCTGGTGCTCTCAACCCAGCTAAAGCCATATGACACCACAATTGCCATCTACCCCAAAACCCCACAACTCAAACAAAAAAGGGAGGGGGGAAAAACACGAGACGGGTACCCGCAACACATCAAACCGAAGAAACTACAAACTAACACGCAGTGTATAGCGCCCCACAGGCACCCCAGAAATCACAAAAGTTGAAAACCCGTTCCAAAGAACGAAACTCACACGCCCCGCTCACAAAAACCACGCATAGTGAACTGGGCATCACAAGTAAACACATTCAACATAATCCTTGCACTATTTTGATAGCAGGGACAACAACACTAAGGACAAGACAACATGGTATAGGAAAAACCTCAACACCTGAAAGACCTTCACGAAGCTAATGCTAATATAAGGCTACCAAAACGCAAATTAAAACGGGAACACACTATCACACCCTCATCTCATCGCACTTAATTCTTTCTTCTCTAAAACCCACCAAACCAGCAGAACACATACTTACCCCATGTGACTTAAAAGGTTACATGCTATGATGTTGACACTCACTTAACTGTTGTTAAATGCACTAACAAATGCATTCAGTTGATAGGCCCTGCGAGGCCACATTGTTACCTCCTGATACGGAGACCTGCGAGTCTAACTTATGCTATGACAATATGCCGTAACAAAACTTTAATAAAGCATTTGATATTAACATATGATGTGTTATTTTTTTTAATAAATAATTTATCAAAATATATTTTAAATATATATATATATATATATATATATATATATATATATATATATACAGTATGATTAGGTTTTGATATTTTTTTTCTTACCTCCTAACACAGTCCTGTATTAAATGTGCTGCTTAAATAAGGTAAGAACTATTTCATATTATAGACCAGTGGTTCTCACACTTTTAAGGTTCAAGGCTCCCTTAATATTTCTGTATTTTTCCCAAGGCACCCCAAGTCAAAATGTCTAGGTTGCGTATCTGTACAGCGCTGTGACATTTACTGATGCTATAGTGTAATGTACAGTGTTGGTATTTGAAAGGTTACTTATATATACTTTTAGTGTTTTAATACAGGGGTGTGTCTGAATGGAATGTTCACTTTTAAATGTGGATGTACATTTGTGTGAAGTATTTGTGTTTGAGTGAAGGGGTGTGTGTATTTAATATCTGAGTTAGATTGCAGGAGTGTGCTTGTATGTTGTGCTGGTGTTTGACTGCTTGGATGCATGCACATACACTACCACATACATACATACATACATACTTACACAGATATTCGTGGACATTAACATAGAGATACATATAAATACACTGACACATACTCAGAAATTCATATAGACACTGACACATACACACACCTAGATACACACCAACATATACACACATGCACCCTGACACACACAAACATTGATACATGCCTACATCATAACACAGATATACACACTGGCATAAAAACACACACCCTGACACACACACAAACACACACACACACACACACTCATATTCACACACACATACACTCATACTCATACACACACTCACACACAAACTCACACACATACACACACTCATACTCACACACATTCAAACTCATGCACACACTCACACACATACATGTGATTTTTCTTTTTATATATCTCCAGCCACCCTCCTTTCAGCTTACCATATGTGCCAGGATGGTGGCCTGGAGTCCTGCTGCTGTGGGAGTGTAAGGTCTGGAACTCTTTATGCTCCTTTCCCCTCACATTGGGGCTGCCTCCTCCTGTGCAGCCTCCCTGCAGGATGCTGGGAGGAAGTGACATGGAGGAAGTGACAGGCTGTCACTTCCTCCTAGCCAGCCAACATTACAGGGATCCGGTCGCGGTCTTAAAGGATCGCGGCACCCGACTAGGCCGCTGTTCAGCTACAATGATTATAGAAACATTCCGCAGCACCCCTGTGTGCACGGTAGGGCGCCGCAGCACACAGTTTGGGAGCCGCTGTTATAGACCATTATTCTGAAGGCTAACAGTCAGGTAGAATATTAATTAGTTTGCAATGCTAAAAGGTATCTAATTTTTGCTCAACACTCATTAAATGTTAAATATATCTTGGCACAGTAGGTAGGATTTAAAATTACTATATTCAACCAGCATATCGACCTATGCTGTGGTCTTTATCAAACCAGCAGGGTTTATGCTAAAGATACAAACAATGTTAAAAAAACAAACACATATTATATAGGATGACATCAGTTGGTTAGAGCAAAGATAATATTACTGGCTTAGAACTGGGAATCTCACCATTATATACCTGGGCAAGACACCTAACGACATATACATCCTCTTATCTCGAATCCTCGTAGATCGTAAGCTTGTTTGGGCAGGGAGTTTCTCAATTATACACTTTTTGGAATTGTGAATCACTGTGGCATATGTTGGTAGTATATAAATGCTGAATCTAGTAATAGACTCTTTGCATATTTGCATCTTAAATAGTGATACATCCTGTGTGTATACACTAATGATCTTTTGAGAGTAGTAATTCATTACAATTCAAAATGAAGCAAATCGCTTAAGTGAGTGCAGTATGCCACACGCTTATAGGACAACTGACACCTCGAAAATATTTTTAATAAATTAAATATAGGATCCTTCAGCCATACATGCAACTTGATCCGTGTAAGATTTGTGCGTCAATAGAAATAGATGTCTTGTGCAGCTCTAGTTATCTATCCAGTTCAGTGATACATTGCAAGCGTGATCTGACATATTAATTCACTCGCGTACATTATACTATGAGCAAGGCCAGGATATAGCAGCCGTGTGCTCTCTAGATATCTTTTGTGAACATATCCATGCTGGAAGGAGCGAAATGACATACAGGTAGGAGTTCCAATTAAAGATAATTATTTTTCACTGAAAGTATTATTTAAAAGTGTCATTGTCAGGAATTAGCAAGTGAATTCAACCCGAATATCAAATTTAAAGCCAAACTAGCCAAACTGAAAAACAGAACTGATTTTTTAAATCAATTTTGAACCTAAATTTTTTTCATTAATTTTGAATTCACAGAAATTCAGTCTTGAGGCTAAGCCCATTGACCCAAAGTCTAGTTCAATAACATTTTCTCGACAGACTAGTGCGCGCACTCTACATTTGACTTTTTACTTTTTTGGGAAATGTATTTTATTTCAATAAAGATTTTTATTGATTCTCACAAGGTATTCCAAACGTGGTAAAACAACTTACCGCAGAACAATTCAGACAATATCATGTGTGGCTGTATACAATGGACAATAGTGAATAGGAAACACAAAGTCACTTACATTTTCAGATGACCTGTTTTGGACTATTATTTTGATTTCTCTTTGAACTCATTTTGAATTCCTGACATTTCCACGTTAGAGAGTGACCTTGTGACTGTATATACATAGGCAGTAATTGTTCATGGTTTTAATCTTTAATCGAAAATAAGATAACATAAAATGTTGTAAGATGTGCATTAGATATCTTATGGGAGGAAAAAGTCGGTCAATAACATGTTTCAGGGTGTGCCTGGACAGATCCAACACACCCCTTGCCCACATGCATATGGGTTAACAATAGATTTCTATACCATTTATATAATAGAGTAAAATATAGATTTTGAGTTTATTTAGCTATCCTCTGTTATTTGTGTTTCCGCCATCTTGATAGATACAGCAATCCATCTAACAGATAGTTCTAGGACAATAGTGAGCAATAACATAGCTCATGTATAAAGTCCCCGCTCTGTAACTGGGGAAATTGGACGCGTCTTCACCCTTTTTCGCACTTGGGGCTTAGAAATGTGCTCCCGCTCAAACAGATAGCACTATCTGAGCACTTGATTTTTAAAGTCAAATACGCACAGTGTGATACTGGTTACAATTATTGCTAAAATTTAGTTTGATTATCTTCTGCTAAATAATATGCTTCTTAATGACGGAGCGGGATTGTTTTCACACTAGCATTACGTGCCTTCAAATACTGTAGAATAAATACCGTATAATATTGTATAATTACCTCATATATAATAATTTTTACATAAATGCAAAATGTTACCATCCTCCACCATTGCTCTAACACATCCTGATTTTTCTACACAACTGGAAAATTGCTAAATGATTTTTGAGCCTTTTTAAATATGCTTTGTTAGAAAAACTGGGTGACTGTAACATGGACTTTAAGACCAAAGTAACAATGCAATAGATAGTCATTTGTAAGGCTGCCACAGCAATCGCAGTACGAAAGGTGAAGCGTCAGTGTAACAGGTAGAACGTCCTTTGTTAAGGGTTAAGATAATGGGATAAAGAAAAAAGAAACAACATGGCAAAGGAAGAGAAATGGAGTCCGAGAGAATGCAGCATCATAAAGAGACTAAATGAGAGAAAATTGAAGGGCAGTTCAAGTGGAACAGATGGAATTTAGTGTCACAGAAGTAGAAGTCACTGCGGCATAAGCATTGTGTGAGAATATCAATGTTACTTTGCTTCTCAGAAACGAGCGAAATGAGCATGCAAACACAATGCTCTCTCAACAAGCAACGAGGCTTGAGAAGCAATGCTCTGCAGATATTCCTTAGCCGAGTCCTGCAATACTAGCAAAATATTATGCAGTTATCTGTGCAAGGGATGAACTCAGTAGAAAGCAGACTTCACGGGTTTCTCCTTGGGGAGCCTAGCTACAAAAACAATGCTCTGAAAAATTCTCTACAAGGCAAAAGGATTGAGGAACAAAGCTCCGCAGATCAGTGTAAATGGGATTAGGCAAGTGAAGACATACAGGGTTGAGTAAGCAAAGCAGTGGACTGAATGGATGAGGTAAGGGAGGTAATGAGCTGCAAGGGTATGACCAGGACGGCAATGAATTAAAGGTCAGGGCTCTGCCTGACTACACAATGGAGATCCTTTAATAGACACAGTGGAAAATCAGCTTGGCTTGTAAATTGTAAATAATATTTATTTAAAATATTCACTGTGAGTTTTGGTATCTGTAGCATAGGACAAACAGGGGCAATATAGAAGGTTCCTAAGCAGATATGGATTTAAATGTATTTGAACCTCCCTGACAGTAGTGCTTGTGGTAGGCTTACCTTATATAGGATTTGTAAGTAAAATGTCATTATTTCAGTATGTTACTAATGTTAAATAAAAAATTGTAGAAATGCTTTTAAACTCTTGTTTATACTATGTGACATTGGCACTGTAACCTCCCTCACCCCACTAAAAAATGAGCATTTCATGAAATACTCATTTTGACGGTGTTAGAATTTCATTGCGATTCCAACACAGTTAAAAGATACAATGAGACAATGTAGGGAGCTACCACTGTCTAGAAGTGTCAATCACCCCAGCTGTCACAAGTGACAGCTGCAGGGAATTGGCTCTCTCTATGGAGGATCCACAGTCTTGCAGGATCCTTCATAGACCTCAATGCTGTACTCTTTTGCATGCGCAAGAGTATAGCAGTGACGTTGGCCCCTGTCGCCGAAGCACCAGGAGTTGAAGAGGACCAGCCAGAAGAAGATGGCTGCATCCACAAGGAACAGGTTCAGGTAAGTAAAACTCACCTTTACCTGCACCCCCTCTGGCCTACGGACCACCAGCGGCAATGTCACCGTTGGGGGTCTTTGCGAATTCTGCAAAGTTTTATTTATGTAAACATCTTGTTTGCATTAGGTTGATTATAATGTTGTTGGTTTTTTTGTAAGTCCTTAAGGGAAAGCAAGAAAATGCCTGAGGCACTAATTAGATACATAGACAGATAGAAAGACAGACAGTTTCTTATATATAATATAATGCTGCCAAACAGTTAGAGCAGTAAACATAGATAGTCAGTCATTTTATGGGGTTACACGGTATATGTGGAATGGTCCTCAAATGACCAAAACTGCTGCAGTCTGGATCTCTCCATTGCCTGTTAACTGAAAATACAGATGGATGACCATTAAATTCTTACATAGCTCAGTTCAGAGAGAAAGGAAGAAGGAATTTCTTATAATTCTGTTCTTTTCAAGTCTCCTATGATTATTGAGTAGATGGGGTATGGCTTTCATTATATTGTGTAGCTAAGATCCCCTTTTATACTTTGAAAGGTCAAAAGCACATTAAATTTAGAAGTTCTCCTTTGAGCCTTGCGTAAGTACGTTCCAAATGTATGATCCTACATTTCTCTTTGACTATTTATACAGCCCTGTCAAACCTCACTCATTTTACAATAGGCCTCCATGAACCGCGGGTTAACTATATCAGATTATGCTGTTTCATTACACTGTCCAGCCTTAGACCATATCTGGACATAACTGATGGCTATCATCATTTCTCTTTCTCTATATCAACCTGTCATTCTTCTCAATCTTTTTCCTAATTCTAAGGTTATGACATCTACAATTACCCAGTCTTTTGCTTCCCTCAGCCACATAATGAAGGAATCGCTTACTACACATAGTGTTGGTTAAGGAGCTTTATGAGTCTAGTGCTGCAGATTTTGGACCTAATATTGTGATTTAAAATATACTGAAAGATTGTGGTAATAGGAGAGGCTACATAAAGACAAAATACAACCAGAAGCATCAGTCAGGGCCTTATTTGCCACAAGGCAAACAAGGCATATGCCTAAGGCGGCACTTTCAGGAGTTGTGGCAAAAAACACCGCCCTAAGTGCCCAGGCAAGTGCCTTGTTTGCCTCATATCTTGGGGGGGCCAAGAGGTGGTCGGCTGGCCACTGTTGGGCCCTTGCGAGGCATTCAGCTGGCTCAAAGTGCAGACGGGCGGCGAGGGAGTGCGGTTCTTCAGAGCAGGAATAGTTCAGTTCCTTCGCCACCTCCATTGAGCGCCTGCCCGGACAGCCAGCAAAGTAAGTTGAGCAAACAAGTAGCATTCCAGCCCTGTCAGCCCAGCCAGCAAGTAGCCTTCTTGCCCGCCCAGCCTGCAGGAGCCCAACATGTCAGCTCAGCAAGCAAGGAGCCTTCCCGCCCGCCCTGCTAGCAGGAGCCCGCCCAGCAGCATTCAGTGACAGGGTCCACTCCATCTCTCCCAAAGGTAGTGAGGCTGTGTGCATTTAATTTGTTTTAAAAAATAATAATAATTGGTGAGTGTATGAGAAAGTGTGTGTGTGTGTGTGTGTGTCTGTCAGTGAATGTGTGTCTGTCAGTGTGTGTGTCAGTCAGTGTGTGTGTCTGTCAGCGAGGGTGTGTGTCTGTCAGGGAGTTTGTGCGTCTGTCAGGGAGTGTGTTTGTCTGTATGTCTGTCAGACAGTGTGTGTCTGTCTGTCAGGGAGTGTTTGTAGGTCAGTGTGTGTGTAGCTGTTAGCGTAAGTCTGTGAGTGAATGTGTGTGTCTTCCAGAGTGCGTCAAATTAGTCAGGATGTTTTTGTCAGTGTGTGTATGTCAGTATATGTGTGTCTGAGAGCATGTGCCTGTCACTGAGTGGGTGTGTCAGTGTGTGTGTGTCTGTCATTGAAAGTGTGGGTTGTGTAAACAGTTTGTGTGTGTCAGGATTACAAATTTGTCACACCTAGGACTAAGGATAAAATATAATCGGACCTTAGAATGGCCGGACTTAACGTCCCCAAGAATAGTCAAAATACTTGCCGAAGTCAGGGACACAGAATCAGACACAAAGATGAGGGAAAGCCGAAAGTCAAGGATATCAGATATCAGAGAAGTCAAAACAAAGCCAAAGTCAAATACCAGAAAATCAAGATCAGGAACACACTCTTGGATAACCATAGGCATGAAACCCCGACAATGCAATGAGCAAGAGGAGAATTGGGTTTAAATACCCCTCCTGTGGATCCGATTGGCTATGACCGGCCTTTGACCCCAAAAGTAATTACCAGGTTTCCATGTGCATGATTGCTGCTCGGCACAACTTTTCCTGTAAGGACGGTAATGTTGCTCGGCACAACGTTTCCTGTTAGGACAGTAAATGCCACTAACCACATTTTTATGTGCAGATTAATACGTGACAGCGTGCCAATGACTGTGTATCTGTTAATGAGTGTATGTCAGTGCATGTGTCAATGAGGGCGTGCATTTGTCAGTCAAAAAAGTGGCCTTGACACAAAGTGGTGGGGCACATTTAGTTTAGGGAGTGCCTGAATTTAGTCGTGCCTAGGGCAGCACACATCCAAGATACACCACTGGCTTCAGCCCCTATGTTAATTAGACCCTGCATTTTTTAGTATTCTTAAATATCACTTAAAAGCAAATTCTCCATCATCATCAGAAAGGTCGAGAATATGCCAATCACAGTAGCCATGTGTAGAATCATATAAACATACATATTACACCAAGACATGCATGTGATCCACTTTAAGAACTAGCTTACAATCATTTTTCTTTAGTGGAAAGTCAAATATAAAACACAAATAAAGAAAAATATCTCCATAGAATATTTCTTATCTTTGACAGCTTGCTAAATATTTGACATTCAATGTGTTATTTTTCATGTGGCCAAGGGCAGAAATCCTTCTTTGCTTTGTCACTTTCGGTTCTGGTTTACTGGCGCTCCAGCATGTATTGCAGTTGAAGTAAGCAGTGCAGTAATTGTGGCAAAAATGATCACCACTTACTCAGCAATTATTAATAAATATATACGCTACAGCTTTTCGCTATCAGGAATAACAGACAACACAAAGGACTGTCATTGGAACAAGTTTGTTCCATTTAGGATACTTCTTGTCAATTGGAGACATGTGTTATACCTCTGGCCGCATGTCACTTGCAGGCTGTAGTGGGAGCCATGACGCAGCCTCGATGTTTGGGGTCCCATGCCGCTCCTATCCATCTGTGCATGGCACATTCTACTCCCTCTGAATCGGAATGCATGAGGTGTTCTCCGGTTCCCAATACAGGACGAGCTCCTGTGCAGGAATCGTTAAAAGTTACAGGACTCAGCAATGCTGTTTATTTTTATTGATCCTTTCTATAGGGTCATATTTGTGGGACACATCAAGTCACATTCCTTTGTGTGATTTGGCACAGGGTGATGATGCTGTCCATTATGGCTTTCCTTATATATACTTTACTCTTCCTGGCCCAGTCGTGGTTTCTGTTACCCGAGAGTGTGTTCCGAGTTTATTAGTGTTTGTGTTACTAGTGTTTGTTATTAGTGTTTGTGTTTGTGTTACTGGACCGGCTTAATTTTTATTATACTGCTTTTCTGGTATTCCTGACCCTGGCTTGTTATTTATTTTATCTTGGCTTAACATTTGACAGAATTTTCGCATATCTCGGGCAGACGTTAAGCCCGGCCACTCTGAGTTTCGGTATACGTAATCGCTCTTTTTGTTACTTCCAACTTACTTCCTGTTTCCCTATTCTGTGTGTTAATATCACCTCATCCTGGCTGCATGATCCATACATGTCTGTCTGTTTATCTATCTGTCTGTCTGTCTACCTATCCACATGTATACATATACTTTTTGTTCTTTAAATATGCTCAGTATCTCTTGGTGTAAAACCCATTATATCACATTATGATTAACAATGTTTCTTTACTAAATGTGCAACTGCTGGGACTCAACAACTAATATGAAACATATTTGTAAGGTGGTGAACCGAAAATGACAAACATCACTGTTAATTCCCACTTTCGTAAGAATACATTAACATGTTTTGAAACTCCTGAACCTTGAAGTAAATCCCTTAATGAGTAGCCCTAGTGTTTAGTCAAATTCCGCAAAGCACTTTATTCCTTTTCTCATCTTTCTCTCCTCACCTCCCAACGCTCTCCCTCTCTTTCTATCAAAGTTATTCTGTCTTCATAAGGTTCTCCCTGAGTCAAGAATAAAGAAAAATATAGAGAGACCTGACTTCAGACTTGGTCTTGACTTAGACTGTGATAATACAGACATCCACAATTCACATGCACAACCTCAGTCATTCCTATTTCTCCAAGGCAATGAATGTCTCTGTAAATCATCCAAATGTTTTAAAACAAATACCTTTTAATCATTAAAAACGGGAGTCATTTAAAGTGCAAAATGTTAATGTATTCGAATAGCATGTAGACGGCAAATTAACAGCATTACAAAACATATTTTATGCTGGCATGTATCCCTGTTTAAATAAATAAAATATTAAGACAAGAGGTTTATCTGGTTATTCCCCTCGTCAATAAGTCATTGTAGTGGGTAGATAAGAGCATCATACATTTCTACTTGAAGATGCACATTTAAAAAGACAAGGGTTTTTAAGAGTCACTTATACATGTAAAGATTATTTTTTAATGTAGAAATAAAAAGTAATGTGAGATAAGGATCCTGACATATATTGATCCTTGGACTTTTACAAACTACATAAAGGGAAAATGCATATATTATCTACAGCACTTGATGTACACATTTATGTATATTTCACCACACTTCAATCCTTCTTCTGAAGGGACCAGCCAAAGGGTAAACTGTTAAGATTTGCCTGTTCTCTGAATCTTCATGAATTTAGTTTTGGTCTCTTTGCATATCATTATTGTCTCCTTCATTCTAAAGATTAATCTAGATGTGGAAACCTTGTACCTGTCCAACTTGGCCAGTCATAAGGTTAAGACAATTAATATTGCATTAGACACTCTACACAGCAGTTGATTTCCTAAAGCATTATTTATTTTCTTTCAAATATTACTTTTGTCCTGTTCGTTTATTTAGTCTGTCAAGGGAGATGGTTTGTACAGCCTGTCCGTGTCCCATTCTTAGTGTAATTGTTATCTATTGGCTGTAAAAAGGACAAAAGAGTTACTGATAATTAGTAGTATTGGCACCTATTCGCTCTCATAAGATACCACTTAATCTCACTCAACCCTTCGCTCAATGTACCGAAGTGTTCCGTTGCTAATTTCTCCCCTGTGACTGTTGTCAGCCCTGCAAACCTTGTGTTTCTTGGCTGTATTATTTACCATTTTCCTCTTCCACGCCACAATCTATCCCTCTCTGATCTGATTACCTGTTCCAATCAGGATTCTGGTGTCTATTCCATGTGTCTCGTTTGGTGTTTGTGCTGGACATCTTAGAGCTGCTGGAGCTGGGGAGTTTGAAATAGGCTTAACTATGAATTTACCTCTTGCTTGTAATAACTACAGGAGCTGCAACTTTAAAAAATAAGCAGATCAACATTGGGAGGAGGGTGCTTGCCAGATCCTTATTAGGACATATTCAGTATCACAGAATCGTATTCTTTCTTGGTCCCTTTGCAGTCCTGACAGTTGGTGACCAACTGACAATCTAAAAACTCACCTGCTCCAAAGTGTGCTTTTTTCCTGGGTTGGTCACAGCTTTCTTTTTATTATTAAAGGAACACTATAGTGTTAAGGACACATATCTGTATTCCAAATTATAAAGTGTCCCTGTTCAGGTCCCATCATATGCATAAAAATAAATAAATAAATTAATTCAACTCACCTTTTCCCATGCCGAGGCTCGCTCTGCGCTGTTTACATCTATGTCTTCCGCAAGGTCACAAAGAACGTATGGCTTCCTCCACCGATGTCCAAAACAATGCTCCCCATAGGAAAGTATTGAATCACTGTCGTGTTACCAAGTTTTACTCGGTCAGTGCAGTGAAAGACAGCCACTGGAGGTGAATTTAACCCTTCAATGTAAACACTGCAGTTTCTTCATAGAGATGAAGCGGACTGGGTGACTATAGTGTCCCTTTATGGTGTCCACGTCTAATGTAACATAATGTCTCCTCACTTTAGGAAACACACTTGGGTATTTTGAGATATAAGTCTAAGAGTTGTAGAACTGGCACAAGGGAGATGTTAAAAGAAGTATGGAACTAAGCTGCAGTATGGATTATTGCTCTGGATATACGGGAATCAAACTCCACCTTAATTTTACTCTAACGTTTAGTGAAATAAAACTTCAGTTCAGTAGCATTATGGAAATATTGTAACACTTGCTGTAGTAGTATATTTCTTTCCTACAGTTTCATTGTTACAGGAAGTTTAAATTGCAGGTTTATATAATGCGAGACCCAAATGGAAGAAAATATGAGTTTAAGACTGCTACAGATTTCTGATATAGAACATTCTGAAATCCCAGGCACCTGATTTAGAGTGTACACATTTAGAGAAATGTATTTTTTAATATATTCATCAGCTGCAAAAATTATAATGAAATTAATAAAACAAGCGCACACAAAAATTTGTTATTGGATCATTAACTCTTAAAGTACTAGATGGATGAGAAAAGCACTGTGCTCAGAAAATTAATGGCTCATGTAGGCCCTGGGATGTGTCATCCATACACAGGTAATGACGTGCTTTTGTCAGACTATTGGTTTAATATCCTATCTGAATGGCTAATAAAATGGAAGGTATTGCTGGATACAGAACACATCAAATGAATATAACATGTTCCATGTGTTCTATGGCGTTATACGCTCATATAATGATCACGTCTTTTTTAATAGTATAAGTGAAAGGTCTCAGTTGCCAATGCAGACATATGACGTATCACGTGGCATATATAACCTGTTAGTCACGTGTAAAGAATTGTGTCTTCTGTGAAGTGATACGGTGTAGTTTGCACAGAACATAAACCGGACAATTGCATTATCATGTCCATTATTGACAACTGCCGATGAGCTGTTAATTAATGTCAAAAGGAACTCAATCCCACTGTTCCAGTAGTTTTACAGAGCACTTTTATCATGTTTAAAGCTTTGAAAAAGGGCCCTGTACCTTATGTTAAACACTCAAGCAGATTCAAGTAAACTCTCAGCCAATGAGCATGGCCCTGAACCAGCCATGGTTAGATCAAGAGAGGATCCGAGGCAGGTACCTGGAACACACTCCTGGCACCATAACTATTACAGCATGTTGTAGTGGTTTTATTGCTTGGTGGGTTACTTGAAAGGATAGGTAAGTATTGTGAAAGTAATATAATATAGTAACATCTATGTCTATGGCTGCTTTTTAAGCTATCTTAAAGTCCATAAGGAAAATTACAAGTTAATGTCACATTTGTCATCATTTAGCATAATTAATACTCTGAGTCACCCTGTGTCAAACTGTGATGTAATTAAAAAGCCCACAAAGGTGCCATTTTTTGTCATTAATCTTACGAAAACAGCCTATCGAGCTCGACATTGCAGGATTAATCTGTAAATCACGAGTTTGGTCTGATTTTACCCTGATAATGTTTTTGCCTGTGCATTTTTCTTTGAAAGCTGTCATGTAATATTCAAAAATATGGAATTGATTGGATACAAGCTCTGTATTGCAATGCACATCAAATTTACAAGAATATTGCACTAGCATATTATACAGCAATGATCAATCGGATGACTGAGAATATAAAACCAATAAAATAAATAATTAAGGTGAATGAAAAATGTGTTGAAGATTCCGAACAAGCAATCTTAGAATCTGACAAAGAGCGTTAAACAACAATATATACAGAAGTGTGGAAAGATAATTATATGTAACTAATTTCAGTATCATTATGCATCATTTTAAACGTGAAACATTTTTTAGAATTTTTCTTAGGTTTGGGCAAACAAAGCAAAGAGGTATTCTAATCATGAAGGCATAAAAAGTAACAGCACATGATGTAAATACTAAATGATACTGTATAATATAGACCACATCAAATCTGACTTTATTAAAAAAAAAAAAAGGATCAGTTAAGAATCTATATGTGACGTTAACCAAATATAAATTAAAACAAAATAATTAGCCTGTAGCTGTAGGATTAAACACCACTTATACCATTAGATTCCCTAGTCCCCTGGCTACCAAACCAGTCCTCATGTCCCACAAGCAATCCAGGATTTATGTATTTCCTTGTTTTATTCCAACGTAGATACTGACAAAACCTGGACTGTTGGTGGGTCTTGAGGACTGGTCAGGGAAACACTGCCCTAGTCAATCTATAACATAGGAGGAGATAGTGAGAGTTCTGGATGGGTATCTAAGATCTAAGACTTTTTCTATGTACACAAAAGACCTATTTCTCTCAAATATTGTTCACAAATCTGTCTAAACCTGCGTTAGCGAGCACTTCTCCTTTGCCGAGATAATCCATCCACCTCACAGGAGTGGCATATCAAGATGCTGATTATACAGCATGATTACTGCAAAGGTGTGCCTTAGGCTGGCCACATTAAAAGGCCACTCTAAAATTGTCAGTTTTATCACACATCCAGGGCCGGCCTTAGGGGTGTGCGAGCTGTGCGACCGCACAGGGCGCCATGGAACAGGGGGCGCCCTGTGGCCGACACAGCTCACTCATGGCCGGAGTGCAGGGGAGCTAAAAGAGGTACCTGGCTGGAGGATTAATTATTCTCCACCCGGGTCTATTTAAAAAAAAAAAATCGCGGCAGAGGGGGCGGGGTTTACCGAGCGGCGGAGGCGGGGCTTATCGAGAGGCGGAGACGGGGCTAATACCTCCCGAAGCCCCTGCCGTACAGGAAGAGGGAAAGATGCTTCCCCATCAGCCAACTGCATCCACTGGAAAGAGGTAAGTGTGTGTGTGTGACTGTTTGCCTGTTTGTGTGACTGTCTGTCTGTGTGACTGTGTGTGACTGTCTGTGTGACTGCCTGTCCTTGTGTGTGTGTGTGACTGTCTGTCTCTGTGTGTGTGTGTGTGTGACTGTCTCTGTGTGTGACTGCCTGCCTGTGTGTGACTGTCTGTCTGTGTGACTGTCTGTCTGCGTGACTGCCCATGTATGTGACTGCCTGTGTGTGTGACTGTCTGTCTGTGTGACTGCCCGTGTGTGTGACTGCCTGTGTGTGTGAGACTGTCTGTCTGTGTGTCTGTCTGTGTGTGTGACTGTCTGTCTGTGTGTGTGACTGCCTGTGTGTGTGACTGCCTGTATGTGACTGCCTGCCTGCCTGTGTGTGTCTGTCTGTAACTATCTGTCTGTGTGTGACTGCCTGCCTGTGTGTGACTTTCTATCTGTGTGACTGCCTGCCTGTGTGTGTATAACTGTCTATGTGTGTGTTACTGTGTGTCTGTCTGTGTGTGTGACTGCCTATGTGACTGTCTGTCTGTGTGTGTGACTGCCTATGTGACTGTCTGTCTGTGTGTGTCGCTGTAGCTGTGCCATTGTTTGTGCCTGTGCCTGTATGTGTGACTGCCTTTAACTGAGTGTGTGTGTACATGCCTGTAACCGAGTTTAAATTTCCCCCACCCCTTCCTGTCAAGGCCCCACTTTGACTGACAGACGCTCACTCACTGACAGACGCACACTCACTGACGACACATACACACTCACTGACGACACATACACACTCACTGACTGACACATACACACCCACTGACTGACACATATACACTCACTGACCAACACACACATTCACTCACAGACACACACACATTCACTTACAGACACACACAATTACACACTTACAGACACACACACACACACACATTCACTTCAAAATAAACACTCACAGATACACACACAGACATTTCCACTAACACTCACAAACTAATATTTTTTACATTTATTTTAAATCCACCCAGCCTCCCTGGGAAAGCTGGAGTGGATTTCTTACGTAAGTAAGCAGCGCTTAGTGATGCCGGGAGCCGGACTGACGTCATATTCTGGCTCCCGGCTTCATTAAGCGGCGCAGAGGAAGCTGAGCAGAAGAGCTCAGGTGAGTATGCTCCTTCGCTGCCCGCTGCCAGCCTTGGGGGGGCTCAAAAGTGGCCAGCCGGTCAGCTCTTGAGCCCCCCAGGATGCGAGGCAAGCAAGGGATCTGCCTGGGGGTTTGGAGGGATGCTTTTTTTTGCCGCCCCCTGCAAAGTGGCGCCAAGGCAGATGCCTTGTTTGCCTCGTGATACACACGTCCCCGGTGCCTGTGTGTGTTACTGTATTCAGGCAACTTGGTGGGAGGTGGGGGGGGCGCCGTGAAGACTTTTTGCACAGGGCGCCTAATTGCCTAAGGCCGGCCCTGCACACATCACAATGCCATAGATGTTGCAAGTTTTGAGCGAGCGTACAATTGGCATGCTGACTACAGGAATGTCCATCAGAGCTGTTGCCCGTGAATTGAATGTTCATTTCTCTACCATAAGCCATCTCCAAAGGCGTTTCAGAGAATATGGCAGTACATCCAACCGGCCTCACAACCGCAGACCAGCCCGGGACCTCCACATCCAGCATCTTCACCTCCAAGATCGTCTGAGACCAGCCACCCGGGCAGCTGCTGCAACAATCGGTTTGCATAACCAAACAATTTCTGCACAAACTGTCAGAAACCGTCTCAGGGAAGCTTGTAGCGGAACACCAATATTAAATCCACGAATTCCGCTGGTTCAGGAAGTAATCCACAGTCAAGCGCTGGAAACAACAAGGCAATATCCCAAATCTCCCAGTAACCGGACGAAACACAGTTCTGAGAATCTTTTATTTCAGCTCCACAATTTATACAAGTCCCCGTGCAAGGAGTTTCCTGAGTCCCTTCCCAGGGGCATTCCCAGAGGGGACTACATGGGGGACTTATTGTACAAGCTATTTCTCCCATCAGGCACTGCTGCACGAGAGGGATCCTCCCACTGGAATATACCGTTAAGTGGATTATCCCTCCGTGCAGCAGAACCGACAATTCACATGAAAATGCATAACTTTTCGAATATGTAGTCTATTTGCACGAATGGACGTTTGGTAGATAGCTGGGGTCTGAGCGCATCATTCGTGAGATTACCGCTCAGATCCCAGCTAAAACAACCGAACGCCGCATGAAAAACACATTCATTGAAAAACATATGAAAAAGACCGATTGCCTTCCAGGGAATGAAATACCGAATGGCCCGTAACTCCCGAACGTCCTGGAGGCTCAGCGGTGTTCGTGCCGTCGAGTAGCCGTTTTTAGTACCATGCACTCGACGACCTAACACCGCTGAGGGAACAAAGGATCCCAGATGGCCGACCGCCGCATGGTCGGTAGTCGAACGGCGGCCACCCAGGAGAGCCTCTAATTACTGATTGCAACATTGTTGCAATCGGTTAACAAGCGCCACACGCCTCTAAGTGTGTGGGCTATTATGTGTAGTGTTTTCGGTTCACGAACAGCCTGACAAAGTGCCGTTCGTGAAACGAACAGAAAACCTCATACAAATAGCTATCTGCATTCGGCGGATAGCAAATACAGGAAATACACAGTTATTACAG
>OW240914.1:293355485-293478895 GCA_933207985.1 Pelobates cultripes
GAGAGGGTTACAGTATTACAGCCACTAAAGGTGGTTCCACTGCACTGATTTGCCACTAGAGGTGGTTCCACTGCACTGATTGAGTAAACGCAGTAACGCAGTAGCCTCATAGGAAAGCATTGATTCAATGTTTTCGTATGAGCAACTTTGAATGTGCTGTGCATGCGCTTTAGATCCCCAATGCTCCTTTATCAGGAGCATTGGATTGAACCATTAAAGGGACACTCCAGGCACCCAGACCACCTCTGCCCCGGTCTGGGTGCCAACTCACACCACCCTTAACCCTGCAAGTGTAATTATTGCAGTTTTTATAAACTGCAATAATTACCTTGCAGGGTTAAGTCCTCCTCTAGTGGCTGTCTATCAGACATCCACTACAGGAACTTCTGTGTTCTTAGAACACGAAAAGTGTGTTATACGATGCTGGACGTCCTCACGCTATGTATAATGAATAATGCTTTCCTATGGGGAGGTCTAAGGCGTGTGCGCGGCCATTGTGATGTCATGGAAGGAGGAGAGGTGAGCGGCACTGGAAAAGGGTGAGTAAAACTATAATTTTATAGCGAAAAAGACCTGAAAAAGGGACTGGGACTCTACAGCATCCAGATTTCTACTCCTAACACTGTAGTGTACCCAGGGACGTATTAGCCGCGAGGCAAACAAGGCATTTGCCTTGGGCGGCATTTTTCAGGGGGCGGCAAAAAACGCCGCCCCCCAAATGCCCAGGGCAAATGCCTAGTTAGCCTTGCGGCTAACTGACATCCCGACGTCATCTTCCGGCTCCCAGCCTCACTCTGCAGCCGGCGCGCGAGGGAGCTGAGCAGTCAGCTCAGGGGAAGAGCTCCCTTGCCGGCCGCCCGCCCGACCAGCAGCCAATGGACCACCGGACCACCAGGGAGAGAGAGCCCCCCCCCCAGCACTCCCAAAGGTAAGGAGGTTGGGGGGGGATTTAAATTGAAAAAAAAAGTTAATGTGTGTGTGTGTGTGTGTGTTTGTGCCTGACTCTGTGTGTGTGTTTGTGTCTGACTGTGTTTGTGTCTGTGTGTTTGTGTCTGACTGTGTGTTTGTGTCTGACTGTGTGTTTGTGTGTGTGTGTTTGTGTCTGACTGTGTGTGTGTCTGACTGTGTGTGTTTGTGTCTGACTGTGTTTGTGTGTTTGTGAGTGTGTGTATGTGTGTGTCTGACTGTGTGTGTTTGTGCCTGACTCTGTGTGTGTGTTTGTGTCTGACTGTGTTTGTGTGTGTGTGTGTGTTTGTGTCTGACTGTATGTGTCTGTGTGTGTGTGTGTGTGTGTTTGTCTGTGTGCTGTGTGTGTGTGTGTGTTTGTGTCTGACTGTGTGTGTTTGTGGAGTGTGTGTGTGTGTGTGTGTTTGTGTCTGACTGTGTGTGTGTGTGTTTGTGTCTGTGTGTATGTGTCTGGACTGTGTGTGTGTGTGTTTGTCTGTGTGCGTTTGTGTGTGTGTTTCTGCGCCTGACTGTGTGTGTCTGACTGCGTGTGTTTGTGTCTGACTGTGTTTGTGTGTTTGTGAGTGTGTGTGTGTGTGTCTGACTGTGTGTGTGTGTCTGACTGTGTGTGTGTGTGTGTCTGACTGTGTGTGTGTGTTTCTGTGTCTGACTGTGTGTGTGTGTGTGTGTTTGTGTCTGGACTGCATTTGTGTCTGTGTATGTGTCTGCTGACTGTGTGTGTGTGTGTTTGTCTGACTGTGTGTGTGTGTTTGTGTCTGACTGTGTGTGTATTTAGAAGGTGGGGCGGGGGGAAGGGTTGGGTGGGGGTGGCGCGGGGGGAGGTGGGAGGGGGGCGCCTGAGTTTTGTCCTGCCTAGGGCAGCACAAAACCAGGATACACCACTGAGTGTACCTTTAAAAACATTACATTCCTTTATAAACTCTTCCTTTTGTATATGTCTATGTATATTGTACATTCTTCCCTAATTGTACAGCGATGCGGAATATGTTGGCACTTTATGAATACCCATAATAAATAAATAAATGATGATCTTTAAAGTTAGTCTAAAGCCTGAAACATGTATTTATATGTAATTTGTATGTTGTAACTAACAATTAGTCCCAGCAAGCACCCTTATCATGCATGCATGTACTGTTGAATTCAGCCTTTCAAAGCATTTTAAATTCATGCAACAAGGTAAACAGTAGCAGGGAATATGGATATATACACGAACACCTCATTAAGTAGAAAATAATGTAATTATAAATAAAGTAACCAGGACAAATACATTTAGAGTTCTTGTTTTCCAGTATGCCCTGACTATGGATGCTATTACTATCCAACTCAATGATATTTATGTCAGTATGATTAGTTGAACCTGTTCCCACGTGGGGCAGACCTTCCTATCGGGATCTAGACAGATCTAGACTGATCAGTTGCTACACAGGAACTTGAGATGACTAGTATAGCAGGCTTATAGGAGACTTGAGGTCTAAAAAAATGCCCACTGGATATAGATGCAGTGTTAATAAATTCACAGGAACGTTACATTCCCTTCACACCACATCATGATTATGATGGCCTTTTACGCCTATTACGGAAATCTACAGAGAGACAGCGCTGTCACATTCAAGTGTGGGGTCGTGAGCGGATAAGCGGAACTAGGCCTTGCACCAATAATCACATAAATGAGCATTTGTGGGGGACAGCTCCTAAGTGAGGATATGAGAATTAATCTATGCAGTACTGCTCAGTACAACCACTTGAGAATTTCTTCATCTGATACTTGATACTAGATAAATCTGTGATATAAAAATGCATAATCTAAATGTGAATGTCCTGTGCTCAACCACCATAATGTCTCTAACACCCTCTGACATGTATGTTATTTGAACGTAGACATGAAAAGGCTTTAATGGAGACATCAGTCAGAGATCGCTGCGGTTTATGTACTAATCACTGAATTGTAAATTGAAAAACGATTTGCAAAATGTACACCAAAATATCATATTTTATGTTATTTTAATAACATATTTATCTGAAATACGGGTTTTAATTCACTACAAGTTGCTGCTAAAACAACTACGATAATACAAAGGTGCAATAAAATCTGCGGTTGTATTTTGCTTGTGATTGACTATTTATTTTTCTGATCTGCTGTTTACTTTCATGTTACTCAGTAGCAAACTGTACTCTTGTTTCATTATAAATTTAGTACTATATGTAACCCTTAAGTATTTCTCAATAAAGCTGATTTAAAAAAATAAAATTCTCTGCAGCTGTAATACTAAAACTCCCGTGATCCTCAGCTGGTTTTAGGCATGTAGGTTGTCTGTCACTGTAATGTGAAAATGAAATAATCATAGACTCTTTAACTGCATAATTAAAACCACAGTAGAGTCACATATTTGAGGTTCAATCACTAAATGGTGGATGTTGATTTGAGGTTCACTCACTAAATGGTGAATGTTGGAGTCATGACAGATACCATATGCATTCACGTCATAGGGAATTTGGGGGAACTGTGAGATTTTAATCCAAAATATTCATAATAGAAATATTTTCTAACGTGTGTTTCCAGCCTGGTCATTTTGGACACAAAATGCAATAGACTGGTAATTTTATTTTTATTTACTAACCCTGAAAGTCACAAACATAAAGAAAAGGTAGACGTTGCCAATCATTTGTGAACTCACCATGACATCGATCCAGAAGAGCAGCAATGCTGTTTTGTGATAGCTATAAGTTAGCATAACTGTCAGGAGTACATAGATATTTTTTTAATAATATAGGACTTAGATCTAAAATGGTTTGCTTTAGGCCGTGTGCCTAAATTAATGTATTGCCTTGGTTTAGACCCAGTGTAAGCCAGCCAGGAGTAAACAGGAGCCAAACTTATATGGACTCCTCGTTCTACTCTAATCTGCTTTGTGAAATATGATTACTAGGACCTTCATGTTCTTTTTCAGTGACTGTTGGGCTTCCAATGTATAATAAATCTGAAAACGTTATTGTATCTCGTTATTCACAGAACAAGCAATTAGATTTGCGTTTAACGTTAAAAGCAAAGTAGTAGAAATAGAATTCTTAATAAAATGAAGAATACATTTTAAATAATATGACAAACTGAGATTCGACAAATATAGATGGTAGACTACATTCTTGAAATATTCTATTTAGAAATCTGACAAACACAACAGTCAATCAATGCATTGCTGGCCCCAAGAACAGCGAAATGGGATTAAAAGAGCCTAAGAGCCCATATTAATTAGTAGCCCCCTAGATGAGCAAGGTTGTTTGGGCCTAATCATATCAATGATGCTCTCTGTAATGGTTTTGCAGCCCGCTCCCTCCTTCCACACCACACACAAGCTTCTATAATAATTTCCAACCTTCCTGCCTCATTAACGTAGCACGCTGTGGAATTTGGGAGGTCTTGAGTAATGGCTCCATCACTGAATTGGTTATGTGCGCCCTGATAAAACTGCTTAATTTTGCCATGAGCAGTAGAATCCATTAATCATCTTGAGGGGTCTTAGTGAAGTGTTCACCGGGAGTTTCACAGATAAAGGGGGATAGAAGTCAGTTGCAGAGCAAACCCATCCAACACAGACATGGTTACGTCAACTACTAATGCAGTCGTGAGGCACAAGACTGTGCGAATCAGCTGTTTATGTAGGGCACTAAAGGATTCATAGCTTTCTGAAAAAGATAAGTCTCTTTGGCTGCTTTTAGGAAAGTTTCAAAGATGTCCACCATCTTGAAAGTGTTCTGGATAAAGTGTTGCCATGGAGATGACATTAACAAGAGGTTGTTTTTGACCTTCCTAGTTTTAAGCTTTTAAAAGCTGAGGAAGTAAAATAACTCAAGGTACATGTATACAGAAGTGCACTTTAAGAGCAAGCACTTTCATGCGCTGAAGCAAAAATAGTGGTAATTTTATTTTGTGGAACAGGTATGCTTTCAATCAGTTACAATACAAAGCAGCAATGACAATCTAAGAAAAAAGGTCAAGGCATCCATATAGTTTTTACCCTGACAGATAGACTGCTCAACATATTGGTACCATTGTATAATTACACTACAAATGTACTTTTACCATAGTTCCCTAAAATTTAACAACAGATGAGCATAAATGAGGATATTTGTGAGGTGTATGTATATACTTAAAATATGTTGCGATTCAGAACTCTACTTAAATCAGACCCTCAATTAGTTGTGGGTTATATAAAGCTATGTTCAGGCAGTTTACACATCTTTGCAATGCAAAAAAAAATAATGTTTCATCTTTTTATGTCAAATTATTATCTTGATGCGTTCTATGCTCAGGCTTTTTGGGGACACAGTGTTAAACCAGCTAATTCCATTGCATTAATCTGCAAATCCTCTAAGAGGTGCAACTACACCACCTGGCCCCACTTTATCTCACTAATGCCAAGAATTTTAGGTAGAACAAAAGTACTGAAAATCCATGACTGGCAGGAGCTCTCGTTCCCATATAAAGAATGGCTCTGGTACAAATAATGATGGAACGACAGGTTTTACAGAATCATCCTTTGAGATGTAAAATCCACAAACTGGCTCGTTCTGTTTGTAAAATCTTAAGCCAAATGGCAACTTTACTCCCCGACTTGCCTTGAGAGATGCAAAACCCCTAATAGCCGAGGGATCTTGGAAACAGCTTGCCAATACGATTTGCAAGAATGCAAGCTGCTCTAGCAGCAAAGGGGTTAATGGCTCATGAGTTGCGGAGGCGGAAACAGAGTCGCTGCTTTGATTCAGTAGCACACTTGCCTCAAGGACTCTGAAGGTCACCCTGATCCAGTGAAAGCCAGCAGCTCGCAGGGAAAAGGGGCAAAGCAGGGCAATGGGGAGAGAGACTCACTCACTCTATTTATAAGGATTCCTGTTGTAGTTAAGACAGTTCTGCTTCTAAAGCTCAGCTGGGGATGGCATTTAGGAAGGGGTATTGGACACAGACAAAGACAAAATAATTTGGAGACTTCAAGCTTCCCTGTAGATATTGGGAGATTTTATTATTCTCTAGAGGCTTTCACAAACTCTACCTGTGACCCCTGAATATCACACTGCATAACACTCTGTGTTGGGTTAGCGTCAGCAAATGTCATGGTGAATGGTTTTCTGCAGAGTGCTTTCCTGCCATTATAGAGACAATAGCAGCTTATTATTTTACCAGTTTATAAAATGCTGTTATCTCTCTCTTTTATGTCATTTCTCGCTCTCTCAGCATGTTATCTTGTTAAAGCCAGCAGAGTATGTGAGTGAGACACACAAAAGGAGAGAGATGCGTTTGCTGTCCCTCTTTCTATGCTTTTAACGGTCTTCTCGGTTATCCAACCTCTCTCCAGCCTTATCAGCCAGCGTTTCTTATTCTTCTCCGCATTTCATTTTGTTTATCGGTCTCGAAGTTTGATTTGGAGTTTTGGCATTATTTGTAAAATAACATTGGAGAAAACAGGATTGCCCTTTGCCGAAGCAATGTCTAGCAATGCAAGGTGCAAGCTGTAATTTAGACTATGCAGTAATTAGCATCTGGCCTTAAAATATGCAAAATAAGGTCTGGAATTTGCAGTGTCTGCCATTTGTAATGGGATTCTAAATATTTTTATATATATATATATATATATATATATATATATATAAAACTATATATATATTTATATACACATTATAATTGAGCCTTGGTATGATATCATCACTCTTCAGAACACAAAACACAAGGGACCAACTCCTGCCTGCAACTACTATATAGTTTGCTTTGCTGCGCCATTACAAAAGGGAAACCGATATGCAAAGAGAATTATATACTCTTATATAGTTTGATGCATAGAATGAATTCTAGTTAGCATAGTTAATTAAAATATATGTATACAGTTCTGAAACATGCATTTGCGGAATGGGTCATTTTAGAATTGGACTCCAAAAACTACTCCCGCAAACTGCCCTTTCTATAAACTGCACTCAAAATAATTACAATTACATTGTAACTTATTATTAATTTTAGCATTTTTTTGATATGCCTCCCACTTTCTGTCATTTGAACAAGCAAACACATACACAGACAAAAAACAAGACATACATACACACACACAAACGCACACACACAAACACACACGCATACATATTTGCATCATACAGACATGACCATAGAGGTACGTAGACCAACTGAGTGAAAAAAAGATGTTGTTTAAAGTGATTTTTTTTTTTTTTTTTTAAAGTGATCAAACAAGAAATTGTATGCAGCAGTTAAATTATTTTAATTTCCTTGTCAAGTATCATCTTTTAGGTGACACCGTATAACTATATTATGTTACTACTGCTCCAAAAGATGGTCAATGTCATTTCTGTTACAAAACATTGAAACAAATTATGGGACCACTCCTACGCTGCTTTAAAATATAATCTAAGCAGAAGGGTAAGTAGCAGTCCAAGAAAACGATGTATCTTGTGGATCTGGAATCGCATCCAGATTATAAAACAACAAAACATGGAACATTTATGCACTGCATGCTCAGAATTAAAAGTGAAAGTTAGAATTGGACAGAATTTTTTTTTAGATTATTAATCTCAAGATTTTCCATTTAACAGCAGAAAAACATCATGGTGCTAGCTCTTTTCAATAAACAAAATTCAAAATCACCTATCCCGCTTAGTGTCCTCCGTTAACATGCGTACCTGGGATGAACACATTTAAACAAATTATCCGACAGAGCTTCCAAAGCATTTTAATAACAAATCCCCATCTAACTGCCTTTTGCACAGATTTTTGCCTGGTGCTAAATAGAGGTCTTATTTTTATGAAGAGCTAATTGGTTTTCTCTGTGACTCTTCGCCCATAATCCAAGTCTGGTTAATTACAGTTAATAGTACAGGAGCTCATTTACTCTGTTTGCAAGATTTGTTCGCTTCTTGTTATAAAAAATTTCCGGTCTCTTTCATGTTTTCTGTTTTTATTAGTTTATATTTCTGATCAGCTGATCTGCTTAGTGCAATTAACTTTGCGTTAAACCAAAAAAAAGTGTGTATATATATATTTCTATATGTGTGTGTGTGTGTGTGTGTATACATATATATACACACACACAGGCACACACGCACACTACACAGATGTTTCAGGCCTCATTATTTGCTCTCATTACATGTTTCTCTCATTGCTCAATAACTCCCGCACCTCATTGACGGTCCCCACTGCTATCTCTCTGCTCGCACATTTCCTGCGTGCTGTCTATCTCTGTCTGTGATTGTCACCTATCCTCTTATCGTCGTCCCATTGCTTGCTAGTTATCGCGTCCCCTATTTTTATCGTGTCTCTATCTGTGATTGCTGTCTCCCTCGTATGTTTTTCCTCATTGCTTGCTAATACTGCACATTCTCTCACATCAGCAGAGCCTGACCGGCAAGCTGTTTCTTACGGGATATTTTTGTTTGCCCGTAACGGATTCATTGCTAGCGGTCTCTTTGGATCGATCTCAGTCAGTGGAAATGTTAGCATGCGCTCTCTCTCTTTCTTTCGCTGTCAGCTGTCTGGATGTTATGCTTTCTCATTATGTGATAGCTGCCTGTCCCTTCACTCTATGTTTTATTGTTTGCTGTGTTTTTTATGGTTTTCTCATTGTGATAACCGTCCTTGATAGCTGCCTTTCTGTTCACCTTCAGCTAGTGCATTTTTTTCCAGCTTTTACTTGCTTCTTTGTCTCCTGTCTGCCCATGTCACCCCTTGCTATTGACTCTTAAATAATGCCCTGGGGGTATTGCTGTCACCAATAGGTCCGCTTGTCTTCTGTCCCAATATATGACAGCTCCCTCATTCAGTCCATCACTCAAAGTTCCTTGTTAAACACACACAAAAACATCTGACATTGCCTATCAAACAGCTCACAAGATGCTTGTTGTGCTAATGGCTGGATATGTGTTTAAATATAAATTAACAATGTGATGCTAATGATGACAAGAGTGTTAACAGACCACTTTTAGAAAATGCCTGGCAGATTGGGGATCTGGGGACGTCTCCAGCACACAGTGACTCCTTTTGCTACTGAAATAAGGCATAGTCTGCTCCCTAGCTGTCTGTATATCCCCTCTCCACAAGTACAGGTTATAAAAAAGGAACAGCCACAGGGACTGACAATATACTGCTAACAACTTGCCCCTAAGTTACTTATTAACCGAAGACAAATGAGTAACACAGGAGCAATGCCAACAAGAAATGTCTATACACTGGTCTACATATTCCTAGATTCATTTTTGGTAACAGAAATACAATGCACACAAACAGACAAATTTGGAAATAGAACAGTACAGCATGTACCCGGATAATGATAAACAGGAAAAAAACAGAATATAACAGGGATATTTGGAAAAACATACAGCAATATATATTGCTAGATATCTATCTGTCTATCTATCTATCTTCAGAAAGGCTGATTAGCTGTTTTAAGGCATTGCAGGCCCATTTTAGGCAAATTTCTTATTATGGTGACAGGTGTGATATATCATTGGTTTTATATATATATATATATATATATATATATATATATATATATTGTTCCATAACCTATTGTTCCATAATTAGTAAGACATAAACTCCAATTTTTGCCATTGTTCTGTATATTTAACCCTGTTGAGTCAATGCTATGTCAAGAGATTTGATTGAGATCTGATAACTAGAGATTTGTCTAACTCTGGTCCCAAAAGGTTTAAAGATCCTCCAAGACATTCCTCCTCTATTTTCAAACTGTTCCATTTTAGGAATGTGTTCTTGCACTACAGAGCTTACGATCTTACAGCAACAAAAGTTACAGGAGCACAACCCAGACCTTGCCCACAGTGACATTATTATCGTTTCATTGTGGATAAATGTCTATGTTATAAGCTTGAAGATAAAAAAAGAAGAAGAGAGAGAAAAATGGGGTCATGACATTTTTACTATTGTTGAACGTTGTAGCTTATAGCATTCAGGATTCACACTTTTGCTTCCAGTTCTTCTGCGTTTGTGATGTGATGTTCAAAAGAATGTGAGCAGCAAACGCTTCTTGGTTGTGCGTATGTAGGAGATATATTCTGGCACATGAAATGAAGAACATGTAGAATCATTCATCTGTCAAAGGAAGGTGATAGACATACACACACAAAGAACCAATTCATGCCATGTTTTAATGGAACGCACTTAGCAACACGTCCTGGACTCTACCGAATGTATCCATGAATGTATTCATGTTAATGATGCTACCATTCATAAACTTGTGCCACCTGCATGTATTGCTAAGTAACCAAATGATCATGATTTTGCTCTGTTAAAGAAACACTCTAAACACCATAACCACTACAGTTAATTGTGGTACTATGGTGCAAGGGTTCTCAATGTTTGAGTGGTTTGGCAAGAACTAAGGCAATCCTTGCACCCAAAACCCAGGTTTCTGCTGGCACTAAGATAATGAGCAAGTTTCACTCCGGCATTGTTTGAACAAATCTGTATAAATGTTAACGGCAATAAGTATTGGGCTAAAAAAAAACTGTTGCTTGCTCAACATTTGATGCATATGAAATGTGTGCAAAATTACACACAAATCAAAATGCTATTTATACATAATAAACAACCCCCTCATTACTGCTTGTGTACTTGGTGGCATATAACATATCTGAATTAGATCTATGTACATTAAATTCGTACTATTTTTTCTTTATTATTTAATGTATATCATAGTTACTAACTAAAGCAAGACTTGTTAATTGACAGTGAATTCAAAGTGAATTTCATATTTAAAGGAACACTATAAGGTCAAAAATACAAACATAAATTCTTGACCCTATAGTGTTAAAAACACTATTTAGCTGGTTGGCTGCCCATTCCCCCCCTTGAAATAACTAGAAAACTCTTTTTTATTCCAGAGCTGCGCTATCTCGCCCCCCCAATCCACTTCCTTGGCTGAGATCATCATAATTGACAATCTCAGCCAATCCAAAGCTTTCCCATCTCCTCATAGAGGTGCAATGACTCAATGCATCTCTGTGCGGTAAGTTCAGCTCCTCCATGCAAAGCGTGGAGACGCTGAACATCAGTGCGGCACATTGTACCCCTGGATGTTGGACTAAGGTAACATCCCCAGGACGTACTTGAAAACCAGAGTAACCTGAATGTACCTTTCCTGGTTAAATACTTTGTTATAATTATTATTGTGCAGCACTGTTCCAGGAAGCATCTCTAGTGGCCATCTGAAGAGTGGCCACTAGAGGTATTCCTTGCCTGAAAAGGCAGGGTGTACATCAAAATACCTGCAGGGACTCTCTTCACACACTAGAACAACTACATTAATCAATTTTGAAGTGAATTTGAAATTTCTATTATAGAAATGCAACTACCAGGATGCTTTTAACATGCTTGCATCTGATAAAACAATATGGAAAATGCAGTCCTCTTACAGCTGGGGCTCAATGTTTTAGCCACCACGGCTGCTGAGGTTGTAACTGATATCTCTTACGATTTCTGCTTGAGAACTTTATGGATTGGAATGACTACTGATAGAAGGAGGGATGCTTTTCCTAAATTGGCAAACTCATTTTCCACCCACACAGAATAAGTATTTTGTGAATAGAAAAGGTCACTGATACAGTTGATTATGGGATTATGGGGTAGCTCTCTGATTTATGGACTGCGGGAAGTGACTTTGCCTTTTGTACATAATGTAGATTAATACTGATAGTGCAAAGCACTTGTGATGAAAAATGGGTTTCTCTGCTTTCCAGACCTTTTGTAAATATTACAGAGCTTCGAAAATTCACAAAGAAACAATGAAAGAGGATGTTCTGTAAACATGCATATGCAAACAAAAAGTATGCACTGTACTGCAACCTCATTCAGGCATCTAACATACTGCAAATATGCAGATGAGAGGATTTTTTATGATGTTGTTTCAGATAGCAAGCTGTACATTGATACCATGGAAAAAAAGTGAAATAATTTGGACATACAATAACCGGACATCCTTCCCAACTTTGGCTGGGCTGAAACCAGGACACGGGGCTGGGCCTTGCGAGGGGGCTTCACTGATGACAGGGCGGGCCTGCTGAATAGCGCAAGTACATCTAAATGATGCGGAAACACGGTGCTGCCCAAGAACAGTTCCCTGGCGTTATCGAATGCAGGACACCAGTAAACTAAAGCAGGACGATGGGACAAGTCTCTGAAAGCGGGATAGTTGGGAGCCAGGAGGCTTCTGTTCCTGTCTCATTGCACATACATGCTTTTAACTGCAGTAATTTGCACAAATTTCTACTGTACTGAATGAGGCAAAAACATCTGGTTGCATACGAGGACATTTGCACTGCAAAATTCAGACATTGTTCATGCTTTTTAACAATATCTGGGTTTTGCAATTCAGTACTTGCTAGCTGGCATATTAAATTTTAAAAAATTACAATGGGGTCAATATCACTATAAGGAAGGGTTTAAACATTCCTGTGCCCCTATCTGCCAAGCAGACGCTGCAAAGTCACTAGAAAGGCTTCATGCCATGGGGATTTGGTCTCTTAAATACCGGGGGGAATGGGGACATGGATCCCTGTAGAGATCAGGTGGGGGACTTTAAAATAAATAAAGGCGGATGGACAGATTACTGTAAACCCAGGCACTCACCCTGTATACTTCTTAAATTTCTAATGCTGTAGTGTTTCTTTAATATTTGAGATATTAGAAAGTGCTTACAATCCACATTTCTATTTTATTTTTTAGACTCATTCTTAAATGGTCAAAACGATCATATGAATGGAAACATTTTGAGCCAATTTTGATAACATTCAGAATGTATGTGTGAGCAATTCAAGGAAGGTGGAAAAGCTGTATAGAATAACATGATATGAAGCCATGCGAATCCCATGACACAGAGAATTCAACTGGAGAGGTGGCTCCTACTCTTCTGACAAACTCCATGTGTGACAAAAAAAGTACATACAACGGAAAGTACAATTCTAGCCACATCCATTTTGCAATGTAATAGCTGAATCATTGTAATTCACTCTTTACAGAATAAACTCCATTGAACTAAAGTACAATATTATCCAGGAATTGCAGCCCAAAAAGTCAAAATATTCACTTGAATCATTTTAGCTCTGCTGCAAGGTCAGTCTAGCTCAGTAGTCGCCAACTGAAAAATGTAAAATATGTGTCTGGGTTGAGATTTCATTCTGTAAGAATATAAATGGTTATGTACTGTATTGTAAGGTACAGTGAATGTGTGTTAGACAATTACATAGTTCTTCACATGCTTTGTGATACAGCTCTTTGGTTGTTTAAATTTGGGTTGTTGGGGACGACGACTGAAGAAATGATCATACAGAATTTGCACATCAAACTTAAAGGGACAATACAGTCACCAGAACAAGTACAGCGTATTGTCTTTGTTCTGGTAAGTAGAATCATTTCCTTCAGACTTTGTGTTGTAAACACTGCCTATTCAGAGAAAAGGCAGTGCTTACTTTACAGCAAGCATGTCAAACTCGCAGCCCGCGGGCTGCATGCGGCCCACAAGCAGGGCCGGCGCTACCTGTAAGGCGACCTAGGCGGCCGCCTAGGGCGCAACTTAGCAGGGGGCGCCGGCCCTGCTGCACCCGGAATCGGCAAGCGCTGCCTCAAAGTGAGACCGGCGGCGCCGGCAATTGCTGGGCGGGCAGCCGGTGCGGCACTCCTCCTCATGCTGTGCCGCCTGAGCGCTACAGAAAGCCTCAGACGGCACAGCACTGCTCTATGGTCCTGGAGGGCGGCCGGCCGCAGAGAGACGCGACCGCCCATGAGACCGCCCATCATGCAACAGTGAAGATGGGTGGTCTCTCGGGGTCAGGACAGGTCACACAGCACACAGCCAGAGCCAGCCTACTTACCTGCTGCTGCTGGAGCCTGGAGGCGGAGTTTAAGTGCTCCGTGCACTGGGCGGCCGGAAGTGACCTCTACCCGACCCCATCCTCCATTGAGCACACTTGAGGGGGGATTTTAAAGTGGTAGAAGGTGCCATGTTCAAGTGCCTCCTGTATTGTAACTGGTTCCTGCTTCCACAGCCTCCAGAGCCTGTATTTGACCAGGAGCCAGACTGCAGCCAGAGATCATCTTGTCCTTATCTGGTGTGGTAAGTAGGAAATCCAATATTTTTATTATTTAGTAATATTATTACATAACTATTTACTTCACATTAAAAGGATTTACTTCACAGTTTAATGTAGTGGTTCTGGTGTCTATAGCCTGTCGATGCAGGCTTTTAAAAGGTAAACACTGTCTATCTTTTCAGAGTAAAGACACTGTGTGCAGTACTGGTGTTAAAGGATCACTATAGTGTCAGGAAAACAAAGTGGTTTTCCTGACACTATAGTGCCCTGAGGGTGACCTCACCCTCAGGATCCCCCTCCCGTGGCGCTGAAAGGGGTTAAAACCCCTTCAGCAGCTTACCTTATTCCAGTGCCTCTCCTCCTCCCGCAAGTGCCGCGTGCGCATTCAAATTGTCCATAGGAATGCTTTCCTATGGACGCTCTGCGTGATGGAGGCATTAAATGCCTCCAGCGTTGCAGATGCGCCTCTAGTAAGGCTGTCCGGAAGATTTAACCCCAAATGTAATCATTGAGATGAAGTAGACTGGGTGACTATAGTGTCCCTTTAAGCGTCTCCACGCCCTGCATGGAAGAGCTTAAAGGGACACTCCAGGCACCCAGACCACTTGTGCCAACTCCCACTACCCTTAACCCTGCAAGTGTAATTATTGCAGTTTTCATAAACTGCAATAATTACCTTGCAGGGTTAAGTCCTCCTCTAGTGGCTGTCTGTCAGACAGCCGCTAGAGGGACTTCCATGTTCTTATAACACGAAAAATGTGTTATACGACTCTGTGAGGGCCTCCAGCGTCGCCAAAATCCCTATGGGGAGGTCTAATGCGCGTGCGTGGCCATTGCCGTTCATGCGCATTAGGTCTCCCCCATTGGCTGACGTTGGCGAGGGAGGAGAGTAGGCAGAGTCTGCCCCTCGGCGCTGGACTCTGGTCAGCAACTTGGGGTGGGAGGGAGAGGGGTACTACAGGGTCCTGCAGTGCCAGGAAAACTAATATGTTTTCCTGGCACTGGCGTTCCCATATAGATGCATTGATTCATTGCATCTGTATGAGGAGATGCTTTTTGGTGCAGTGTTTTGCTGCACAGGCACAATAGCCTCCCAATGCAAAGGTTAATGATCTGTGTGGGGGAAAAACTTAATATCCTTTATGACCACACACACAGGTTGAGGGGGGGGACAGGACTGCACTAATGTAACAGGATACAGGTGTATAGTGTTCCTGACGATATAGTGTTCCTTTAAGCTGCTCTCCACCTCCACTACATCAACCACCGTGCCCACTCTTGCGTAATGCAGAGATCTTCTGGCTTTTGGCTGATGTAGTGAAGGTAGGGCCATGTAAGGTAACAATTTTTATTTTGCCTAGGGCGGCAAAAATCCTTGCACCGGCCCTGCCCACAAGGACCATCGTTGCGGCCAAGTACATGCTGGTGTAATAGCAGAGTAGGCACCTGCTTACCCCACATTGCAGGTGCCTACTCTGCTATCATTTACCTGGTCGGGGAGAGGTTCCTGGCAGTCAGCAAGGGAGCTCAGTGTTCCTGCGAGGGAGCAGGAAGGACAATAGACATATATGTCTATGGGAAGGACCCCAGGGAGATGCCCCACATCGGCTCCATTAGGTATGAAGCAATAAATAAAAGTATCTGTGTGTGTCTGTCAGTGAGTGTGTCTGTCTGTGTGTGTGTGTCAGTGAGTGTGTGTCTGTCTGTGTGTGTTTGTCAGCAAGTATGTGTGTGTGTCTGTCAGTGAGTATGTTTGTGTGTCTGTCAGTGTGTGTGTCAGTGTCTGTGTGTGTGTCAGTCAGTGAGTATCTGTGTCTGTGTGTGTGTCTTTCAGTGAGTATGTGTGTGTCTTTCAGTGAGTATGTGTGTGTGTCTGTCTGTGTGTGTGTCTGTCAGTGAGTGTGTGTCTGTCAGCAAGTATGTGTGTGTCTGTCAGTCAGTGAGTATGCGTGTGTGTGTCTGTGTGTGTGTCTGTCAGAGTGTCTTTCAGTGAGTATGTGTGTGTCTGTCAGTGAGTATGTGTGTGTGTCTGTCAGTGTGTGTCTGTCTGTGAGTGTGTCTGTTTGTGAGTATGTGTGTGTCTGTGAGTATGTGTGTCTGTCTGTCAGTGTGTGTGTCTGTCTGTCAGTGACTATTTGTGTGTGTCTGTCAGTGTGTCTGTGTGTGGCTGTCTGTCAGTGAGTATGTGTGTTTGTCAGTGTGTCTGTATGTGTGTGTGTCTCAGTGTGGGTGTCTGTCTGTCTGTGAGTACGTGTGTGTGTGTCTGTCTCTGTCAGTAAGTGTGTGTGTGTCTGTCAGTGAGTGTGTGTCTGTCTGTGAGTATGTGTGTGTCAGTGTGTGTGTCTGTATGTGTGTGTCTGTCAGTGAATATGTGTGTGTGTCAGTGGGAGGATCAAATTTGGCACAGGGTGGTAGAGGGGGATGCTGTGGTTTAGTAGAGGGGGATGCTAGGGGGGTTTATACTGAACTTTTTAAAATAAACCTACGTTTCTATGAAAATATACAGTATTTTATTTTTTGCGGCCTACGTAAACTTAAACATTGTTATTTTGGCTCGATCCAGACTTTGATTCAATGTATATCTGTGAGGAGATGCTGATTGGCCAGGGCTGTGTTGGCTTGTGCTGACTCTGCCCCTGATCTGACTTCTTGACAGTCTTAGCCAAGCCAATCCTTTCCTATGGTGATTGGTATTGAGCAACACTTCTGATGATGTCAGCCAAGCAGGGCAGAGCCAGCAGCAGCAGAAGACTGGAGTAAAGGTAAGATTATGCTATATTTAGAGAGGGCACGGGGAGCCATGGGGGCTAGATAGTGTTTTTAATACTATAGGATCAGGAATACATGTTTGTGTTCCTGACCCTATAGTGTTCCTTTAACATGGTAATTTACCTTTCTGGATTTTGTATTTATAATATAGCTGTATTAAAAAGTATTCTACTATAAGTAACACCACAAATTACATTCATTTTTTATCTGCCAATAATTGTATCTTTACATTGTGCTAACTGAACTGTATAAAACAGAATAATAAACACAATTATCTTATGTTCTGATCAAATGACGTTTTTACATGCACTTCACACAGTATTCTAACAGTGCCCTGTAAGACCATAGGAACTTGAAAATGCAAACTTATTTTTTAATTTCATAACAGGCCTATGACTAAGTATCATTAGACACAACACATCAGCCATGTGCTTACGTTACTTCTCATAACACTGCGCTGAGTGCACCTCCGCATGAAATATCATATCACGTTCTCATTTTAAAATATGTTCGGCCGTGTTTGTTGCAGGTGGATTTGCTGATCTGTGTTGGTGGGGAATGCTAGAGCGAGCAGAGACCCAGGAGCTGCTGAATAACAGTATTAATATTAATATACAGTGGAGGTTCCCTGGAAATCAGCAATTTGCTTTGTATATAGACTCCTTGCAATATGTCCTTAGTGCAAAGAATGACAAGCAAAACATCTTCAAATAACAACTTCATTCTGAATACAGTTATTACAATGTATGCATATATATATATATATATATATATATATATATATATGTATAACAGCTGGGCATTTGTTTGTAGTAGTTTTGAATCACCTGTGAATGTGATTTAAAGCCAAGTGTGGCATTTAAAAAAATGTTTTTATTAAATAACACTGCTCCTTTCTGCAATTTCAAGTCTGTGGCTGTTTATACCCTAGAGGTCTGTGTTGTTTTGGATGCAAACCGGTATCAAATATGGTTGCCGTATCACAATACATATATTGAATTATTAACAGGGTTAAGAAAAGCTCATGGAATATGTCCAGACCTGAATATATTTGGTATGTGTGCATTACAAATGTATTCAGCACCATTCTCAGAGCGGTATATGAATTAGATATCAAACTCTTCTTAAAGGTGCAAATGTGCCTTTATTACAACCAGCAAGGCATGAGCTGACAAACTGGTGTGTTAACGCAAAAATAACTTTGTCAAGCTTCTTTGTCAGGCTTGACCAGAACTCACTTTTGAGTTGAAATGTTGCCAGGTAACCCTTATCATAACGGCTCACTTGGAACTTGGAGAAGCCTTTGGTATTTATTTCATAGCTGTCTGAGGGTGATAGGCGGGGTGATTTGTTAAATCACTGTTTGTTTCTTCTTGGCACATTTTTTGAAAACCTTCTCAAAGCAATTTTCTAAACACTCTAGAGTTGATTTTTCTTTTTTTAATGCTTTCTTGTTAACTGCTTTCCTGGGTTTAACCACAAGTGTACTATTGGATTGAGGTTGGGACTGAGCAATGCCAGTCAAGAATATTGATTTTGTATATACTTAACTATTCTCATTTAGATTTGGAGGCAAGATTTGCATCACTGACATGCTGGGATGTTTATTTTAAACCAGGATTGAGACTATTATCAGATGGTAAAATGGCTGGATTCGATGATAAGTTTATCTCTGGTGACTGAGGAGCAATTTTGCCATTGAAGTCTATGGGGAAACTGCAATTCAATTAGTGGAGATAAACTTAAAATAAAATATATGCTGGTAAACTTTTAGTGGCATATCTGCCGCTAGAGCTAGCCTTATGGATGAAGATTGGAAAGGACCAAAGCAAAGTTTTATATATACATATAAATAAAACAAAAAAATCTGGAACTCTACCTTAATATAATATAAATCCGAATGACCACGGTGCTACACAGCGTAAAAGTTATGTAGAAAATGAATAAATGAGAGCACTCACTGGATTAAAAAAAAAATAAATTATATTGTGTCCAATAACAAAATCGAGTTTCGACCCGCAGGTCTTTATTAGGTTTTAAAAAAGACCTGTAGGTCGAAACCTTGCTTTTGTTATTGTTATTTTGTAACTGTGACATTTGACATTTATTTGCTATGAACTGGCGCATCGTTTTTGTATGTCCTAACCAAAGAAGAACTGCAGCTGTTGTGACAGCATGGTATGCGCAGGGCTAAGTTCACTTATATCACTAACTCCTGCTATGTTCAGCCACCCACTGTGCATAGGGTTAAAGGGTTACTCCAACCATTTGTTTTATCAAGTTTAATAAAGATATAAAGTCTAAAATAAAGTTAATACTGAAATGGAATCCAGCCCTGGGTGAAGCTCCCGGTGTTGCTTTCCACGCCTCTTTGTAATGTCAAAACAGTTACACAAGGTCCATTCACATGCTTTACATAGAGAATCGTTTTGTGGCACAGGCACATGCAATAGAGGGTGTCAGTAGCGACTCTGCAGAGGAAGGGGAGAGCTAGCTGTGTGCGCTGACAGCAAATGTACAATATGCACGGAATTGACATTCAGCAGCTGAGAACAGAGTTCCAGGGGTGTAACTAGCCCCCGGCACAAAAGTGCAGATTACTAAGTATGTGCAGCATTTCAAGCTTAAACACTGCACTTACATACTCCTACTAACATGAAAACTTCAAATCACTGAAGTGGTCATGTTGGTTAGCATAATCCTTTAACTTCATCCTCTAGGAGCCTAAGCATTGACTCAAATCACCCTTCTTCTGCAGCTCATCTTAAACATGAGGCTGTTTTGATATATGTTTAATGTGTTGGTGAATTGATTGCTGCGTATTGTGGTAAATTGTATGTATACATCTATATGAATATATAAAATATAATATTTACAGTAAATATGTATATATTAGTGGTCATATAAATGTATTTACATACATGATTGACATTTTCACATATTTTAAGCATTCACATTTTATATACACAAATAAATTCATATCCAATAAAGCACTAATTAGCTCACTCAGTAGTTTCATTTATGTCTTTTTCATAAATGAAACTACTAATGAGTGCAGAACTACACATGCCAGGGGTTACAATGAAATACTCTACATTTCCATTACAAACATGGTTAAATAGTGATCTAGGTTGAAAAAAGACTCGAGTCAATCTTTTTAACCTTTACACAAATCTTTTTGTGTTGTCCATCCAAAAGAAGTCAATAAACCTAATTTGAAGCATTGGCCAATTGTGCCACAAAAAGGGGGGAAATCCATCTTGACTCCATATTGGCAATCAGATTTCTACTTTGATCAATAATCTGCTCATATTAAACAATGGGGCCAGTATTGACTATGTACTGACCCCTGTCAAAGCTGCAGATTTATGGCAAATAATGGGAAATCAAGGGTCATTAACATTTGTTTATCTATGTATTTTGAATACATTTTCTCTATAACTCATTGAAATGCAATTACTCATTGAAAAAAAACCAACAAAACAATAAAATAAAAATGCCGTGGATGTACTGGAGTGTTTAATGCCCACTGGTGGCTCTTAAATATTATGCCTTAAAATTGTCAAACTGGTCTGTTTTTAACTCTCAAAATGTTTTTTTATTTCCCCAAGAAACCAGAGATATCATATTTTCTGTGTACCTCCAACAGGACTGTATCGATTCTGTGCACAATATGTTTTATAATTTAATTTATATTTTTCCTTTAGTTATGACCACATTTTTGGAGAATAATGACACGTCATTGTTGCCTGCATTGTTCATAGACATTTACCTTGATGATGAATGTTGCAGGAGGATTTAACTTGTTACTGTGTTGCCTGGTTTTATTTCCTTTGGAAAAATGTGTCCTTTCAGAGTACCCACAAGGCTCTACTTCCTTTTTATGAATGTTTAGTCAACAGAAGATTGATAAATGATTTTGTTTTAATATGCCAATATATCTGCATAAACTAATCATTGGCAAATTTTCTTTTCTTCAATAGTTATGACAATATATAGCATTGGCTGTGATAGATTTATAACATTAAAAAAATGAAAATGGACTTCTATAGTGATTTCACATTTGAGCAAAATGGCAGCCAGAACTGGCTTTATCATGGTATTTCCTTAAGAAACCATTATCTCAGTAAGTTTTGGCTAGCAAACCATTACCTTGGTAAACTGCATTTTTATTCATTAAAGTGTGAATTGTATGGAATTCGAGGAGGTTGATTCACTAAACTCTAAATTGTATCAAATTGAATTTTAAATCACAAATAAAGATACATATAGCTGATCTGAGGAAATTAAAGGAACACTATGGTCACCTAAATTACTTTAGCTAAATAAAGCAGTTTTAGTGTATAGATCATTCCCCTGCAATTTCACTGCTCAATTCACTGTCATTTAGGAGTTAAATCACTCTGTTTCTGTTTATGCAGCCCTAGCCACACCTCCCCTGGCTATGATTGACAGAGCCTGCATGAAAAAAAAAAACTGGTTTCACTTTCAAACAGATGTCATTTACCTTAAATAATTGTATCTCAATCTCTAAATTGAACTTCAATCACATACAGGAGGCTCTTGCAGGGTCTAGCAAGCTATTAACATAGCAGGGGATAAGAAAATCTTAATTAAACAGAACTTGCAATAAAGAAAGCCTAAATAGGGCTCTCTTTACAGGAAGTGTTTATGGAAGGCTGTGCAAGTCACATGCAGGGAGGTGTGACTAGGGTTCATAAACAAAGGGATTTAACTCCTAAATGGCAGAGGATTGAGCAGTGAGGCTGCAGGGGCATATTCTATACACCAAAACTGCTTCATTAAGCTAAAGTTGTTCAGGCGACTATAGTGTCCCTTTAAAGGATCACTATAGGGTCAGGAACACAAACATGTATTCCTGACCCTATGCCAAACCCAGCATTTAGGTGGCTTCCCCCACCTCCCAACCCCTCCTTAGCCCCCTATAAAACGTTTAAACGCACCTTATTTCCAGAGCCGCACGGGTTCACCGGCACTGGCTCCTCCCCCTTTATGACATCATTAAAATGGCAGATTTTTAGCCAATCCAGTGCTATCCCATAGGGAAAGGTATTTTAGCCTCAGTTTTGAAATTTGGTTTTTCATTTGATACAATTTGGAGGTTAGTGAATACAAACTAAAGTGAATTTAAATTTTGGGCAAAAATAGCCATATCAAAAACAGAGACTGTATATTTAAAAAGAAAGACCCAAAAAACAAAGAAAGAAACTGAATTATTTAGCAATTTTGAGTTATACTTTAGAATACTTGTGGAAATATTTTGATACCATGTCTTACATCTTGAAACTATATGACACTTGGAGACTTTTTCCATTCTGACTATTTATGGTGTAAACTTTTAAATTCGCTTTGAATTCCTGACAGTTTACATTTTAGTAAATAAGTCTGTATATTTAAAAAAATAAAAAATAAATAAACATTAAAAAAACAAAACAAAAAAAAACTGAATTATTTGGCAGTTTTGAGTTGTACTTTAGAACACTTGTGGAAATATTTTGATACCATATCTTACATCTTAAAACTATATGAGACTCCCCATTAAAAACACATGTGAAGAATATGCACATATGGCATTTGCGTATAACTTCGCCCCCTAAAATCGGCATCCCGAGAAATGACACACAACGTTGTTGGTGGGGGTAAGCTGAGCAGGCCAGTGACGAGATTACGTACCTGGCTAAACCTAAAGGAGGCGGACCCACCTCAGTAGGGTCAGCCTGCCCTGCATTCACTGCCAATCAAGCCGGCCATCCCAATGAAGGCAGTCAGAGCGCTCTGTGTCAGTGGTTCCAGGGTTCTAGAGGCCTGAGTAGAGCGCAAGTGTTGGGATGGCAAAATTGGGACAGTTGGGGGCATGATAACATATGAATCTTATATGTGTGTGGTTATGAGCAGTATTATTAATGAATAGAAAATGAAACATGAAAAGGCAAAAAATAAAAGCTGAGCTGAAGTTTCTATTACCTCATACAATACTGCCATTCATTTACATACACAAATGCTGCTGATGAGCAGGGAGATCAGTAAGCCGACAGAAAATACTGGGAGCACAAGGCTAGGCCGAGAGGTCTACCTGCTTCTTGGTGTTTGAACAGCTCACAGCAGAAGCTGCAAATCCCTAGCATTTCTAGTATCTATCTTTAAAACAGTTTCTAGCGTGTGTTTGTCATTTTTAAATGAAATTCAATGACAGCCTCAAGTGCCTTTTTTAATTCGACAATGTTTAATGCCAACGTATAAATCTCAATTTGTTGTTGAAGTAAAATTGCTGTATGTCCCAGCCATCCATTCACGTTTGTTTTTTGTGTAATATAATTGCTGAGCATTATGGGTAATTTGTTTAATCTAGACTTGTTACTCGTTTCCAGGCAGTGGCACAAATCCCTTTCAGATGCGTCGAACGAATCAAATGCCTGTTAATCTATGGGCGAACGAATCAATTTGTTAGTCAAGACCAAACTAATTGATTTGTTCATCTGCAGATTAACAGGCTTTGTTTGACGCAGCTGAAAGGTATTAGTGCACGTTGTAGGCCACTCCCAAATCTTTCTGTGCCCTTTGGTCATGAACCAAACAACATGGAGCTATTCTCTTCAAATCTGTACATGAAAAATGCCACAGGACCAAAGCATCACCATCTTGGTTCTTTTATGCTTTTTATTTTAATCCTCGGAATGGCACCTAGATTATGTATATCCTGGCCATTAATGCATATTCCTGGCCATACTGTGCATGCAATATGCCAGGGTTCTCTTTTTACTCCTGCATAATCTTCCACCAGAGACCCGCACTTCTGGCTCGCTCACTCTGGTAGGTGTTATCATCTTAAGCAGCTGAAGGGCTTATCCCTATTTCCTCCCCTTTTGCATTTAAAAAAGAAAAAGAAAAAGGAAAAGCTAACGCTGGCATGGCTTTATAATTCCTCAAAAATGACAGAAAGGAACAATTTGCTTATGTCTTAAAAAGAGAGAAAAAAATGCAAACAAAAACCCAAACAAACAACAAAGGTTTCCTTACATCTTTCTAAATCAAGAAAGATAAAGGAAAAAAAGCCAGTGCTTCATCTGTTGTGATATTTGCCACCTTTTATTGCTGAATTAGAGACTTGCACATGCAGGTCAGTGCATTGTTTTTATTGAGTTGCTTGTTGTATTATTTAAGCCATTTGTCACATTCGCAAAATATAGTGTTTCTTGATATATTGATAGAAAAAAAAAGTGTGGTCTTGGGAAAACAGATACCTTAGAATGCTGTAGAACAGGGGTTAGACAATAAATGAGCAAAGGCCAGACAGAATAAAGAGGGGGTGCTGAGTGGCATTCTGTCTCCCTGACGCACACACAGCAAATTAGAAAGGTCTTAATTATCTGTCGCTTGACGAGGAAGGAGCACATCAACATGAAATGATCGACTGCCGGCCACACTCGTCCTACACTTTGAAGCGGCTTGTTTACACAGAGCCTTTGTGAGGTAGTTGGGAAGGAGACACGGCACAGAAGCTGCTCAGACCTTTTCATCACTCCCCTCAGCCCCAAGCATAGAGGACCAATTAGGAAGAAGGAGAGATCCCAGTGCAGTCCTTTCAAAAACATGTGCTTAGAAGCAATTTTCTGTAAGTGACAAATAAATTGCATGGTTTGAGGTGTGCAGTTATAAAATGCCCACAATAAATTTTACTGTCCTCTAAACTTGGTCCAGATGCTTAACCCTTGAGCAGCAAAAAACAATCTGCGGAAACAGAATTAAAAAAACAAAACAAACCCTCCAACCCACCCTTATTGTTTTGAAGTTCACATTTTTATAATGGAATTCATTTTGCAATAATTGGTCACAGGCCAGTGAGTAAAGCCTTAAAAGCAGACATTTTTTGATAGACGTGATGTCTTCTCATTATGGTTAAAGCCACAAAGCAAATAAAAAATAATATGCTGAATGGCAATTTATAATTTCAACAATATCTCAATTATACAAAAGAAAGCCTCGGAAAAGCGTGGGTTTACTTTATGCTGTGTATAAAGGCTAAGCAAACTTTGGCATTTCAGATGTTGACTGTATGTCCCATAATGCTGACAAAGCATCGGGGGAGATGTAGTCCACAGCAATCTGGAATGCCGAACGTTTCCTACCTCTGGCCTAAAAATTATATAATCCCTTCTATCTTGAAAATTGAGTTTGAAATATATTGTCCACTTTTACCCCCAAGAATCATTAATTGCAACAACTTCTTTTTGTAATTTCACTTTGGATATTACTCTTACAATCTGTAGATTCCCAATTTCATGTTGAGTATTGGTCAATATTTTAAGGATAAAACAAGCAAGGCTGTCTTTGTGTATAAGGCTGGAGTTGGTACAGCTCCATTTTAAACACTTACTTCAGAGAATAATAATTTAGTACAGTGCCGAATGGAGGCTTTAGTCGTTCGACTAGACACTCTCATCTTAGTAGTGTTCGGTTTTGCTGCCTTTCATTATCGCAACGTGCTGCTCTCTGCAGTGGCACTGCAAGGGTGAACGTAACAATTGTTGCACATGCCTCGCCAGTTTGCATTAGCTTTGGTCATGTCATGGTTAATTTATACCCGCTTTCAGTTAGTATAGGATTTATAGTGTGTTGTTATACACAATTCAATAGGAGTTTGTTTGTCTCTCTGGGGCTAAAACATTTTGCTTTAGTGCTACGCTATAACAGATATAACTGATATAAAATAGCATTTGTGAATAAAAACATCATAGCTTCCATCTTTGTTTTTTTGTGGCACTTACTAAATTTCCCATCCATCCCCCACAGTCTGAACACTTGTCCTTTAACGTAGTAGAGATAGTCAAGCTTTAGTAAGCGGCCATTACATGGATGAACTGTTTGTCGTGAGTTTGTTGATTTAGAAAAACACTGCTCTCTCAGTACAGTTTGGCAGTACAAGTTTTCAATGTGTCCATTTTTGGAGTATGATGGAGTTGAAAAAAAAACAACAACCTAATTATTCAACACAACAGAACATTCTGCATATCTTGCTTGATCACCCTAAAAAGTAAAATAGCGACATAGTTATGTATGACGAAATCACTTTTTGGAATTCTAATGTCTATCTACCTATCTGTCTGTCTATCCATCCTTCCAACCCCTTTCTCTCTAAATCTCACACATATTTTTACAAATAAAAGCTGTCAATTCTCTTAATAGTTGCCAAATCACCATGTTTCACGGAAAACATATTCAGTTTGCATTTCAAATCTTTAAGTGCATCTGTCATGTTAATATAACATGTTGGTACTTATATTATTTCAACTGTACAATGTGCTAGGCAGATTATTGGCAAATGTATGTATATATACATATATATATTTCCAAGAATTTCAAATAAAGGGAAACATATTTTACATCTAAATAAAATACCTACCTCTGTTAAAAATACTGTACTAGAGATACAGACACATTGTATCATCATATAGTGCTTAGACTACTAGTGTGCCAAAATACCCTAAATTTGGTAAGTCCTAACCTAATTTAATATCCTTCTGTTATTACAGAGGTTTAAACTGCAGACATGGCTTTCTGTGATGTCTAACATATGGCTGTGCATCAACCATCATGGGAGTATACTGAAAGTCGTCTTGTGTCCTCGAACCATGTGCTTGTCAAGGTCACCTTTGAAAGATGGTATATGAATTTTACTGTTGTGCTGAAAAATCAGCAGCTAATGTAAAACTGTAAAATGAATTAAATATATATATATATATATAATATATATATTGCATGGTTTGAGTATGTAGTTATAAAGTGTGGACAATACATTATACACACACATGCGTGTATGTATTCAGAAACTACTCATATATAGTGATGTGCCGAACGGTTCGCGAACGGTTTGCCACGGACTCATCATTGAGTAAACTTTGACCCTGTACCTCACAGTCAGCAGACACATTCCAGCCAATCAGCAGCAGACCCTCCCACCTCCTGGACAGCATCCATTTTACATTCATTGTGAAGCTGCATTCTTAGTGAGCTGTCCAGGAGGTGGTAGGGTCTGGGAGGGAGGGTCTGCTGCTGCTGGCTGGAATGTGTCTGCTGACTGTGAGGTACAGGGTCAAAGTTTACTCAATGATGAGTCCGTGGCGAACCGTTCGTGGCGAACGGTTCGCGAACGGTTCGGCGAACCGTTTGGGACATCACTACTCATATACATTATCAAGTGCAATTTGATCCAGTCTGCTTTTCAGTAATAAGCTGCAAGTGATGGGATGGGTTAGCAAAGTAGAGCCCTGTTATTCCTTAAAGCGATCCAAAATAGTTTACCAGAAATTGAGGTGGGATTGGCGCCCATAGACTCATAGCACCAGAACCACTACAATGGACTGCCTCTTTATAGTCATTATCTGTATGTAACATTTCTTTTTTCTTTCTACAAAGTTCAATTTTTTGCATGACAAACTATATGGAAATATGCACAAACATTTAATCTGTACATTTTCTGGCAATTTCATTTGCACAATGTACAGATTTACTATTTGCAATCTACCAGATGCGGACATTGTAAAAATCTAAAAAAATCTAAAAATTCAGTGCATGTCAGGTCTGCTATAAGCAGAATACAGAGAGGGCTTCTCATCTTGGACCTGACGTTTTAGGGATAATATAGTGTTAGCAATACAAATCTGTATTCCTAACACTATAGTACTCTCTTGCTTCCCCCTCCTTTGCACCGCCCCCCAACAGATAAAGGGTTGAAAATCAAAAAAAATATACTCTACCAATTCAACTGCCAATCTCCCTCTGCGTTGGGTTGGCGCTCAGCCTCCTCTGACATGGGGGGGAGGGAGACTAATGCACTTGCGGTGCTTGCCATGTATGGAAATAAGCCCTCCACCCAAGTCGGAGAAGGCTAAGCGCTGATTACATGGAAGCTAGGATCCACGGAGTGCCTCTATTGCCTGTCTGATTGACAGCCACTAGAGGCAGTCTCAGTCCTGAAATGTAATTATTGCAGTTTCTCAATAACATTACATTACAGGACTAAGCTGGACAGGGACACTGCAATGAAATGAAGTGGTCTAGGTGACTACAGTGTCCCTTTAAACTACTATTTTTGGCTGTCTGGGAGCACTGAAAGGCATAGTAATAACTGCTGCACATACCTGGCAGGCTAGCATTAGCTAAGACTGATGGCACAAGTTAGAGTAGCTTTCAGTTAGAGTAGAATTGAGAGCAAAACAGAAAAATCAGTGTGGGGTCTTTTACACGTAACACATACCAGCCTAAAATGTACCATACGTGTATTCCAAAAGTATGGCACATGATTATGCTACATACAGGGTTTAACATGCAAGTATATTGTGGTTAATTGAAACCAGATAGCAAAATGGAGGCTATAATACTTGTATTTCTATAATCTCAAATTCAGCTATTTTTATCTACTTTTTGCAATTTGATTATCAGTTCACCACAGTGCACTATTTAGTAAAAATGCTAATTATGAAAGCAAGGATCGTTCACAAGAGCATTTTAAACTTTTAGACCACAATAGCTTAATTAGAAAAATAGGAATTTTTAAAGTTTATCTTTTCTTTTTTTAAATTGACCTTATATTAACAATTACTCAAAATGTTTCCAGTTTCTCTGTTACGAGAATGACTCCCAGTGTTTTCTATCTGCCAGAGTTTTTCACAAGTTAACAGATTATTGTACTACAAAAAGTAGTTATTCATTATAGTCTGCATTTTCAATTTTCAGAGCAATAGTAGTCAAATTTAAAATCACGGCTGACATTTTTCAAATGCAGATAATTTGGCCAAAAATTAAAAATTCACTTAGAATTTCCAACAATTAAGACTTTAGTGAAAAGACATGCTTATGAAATCCTATAGACTGTAAACGCTTCTTTACAGGGATACTTTAGGTACCATAATCGCTTCAACTCTTTGAAGTGGTTATGGTGTTTAGAGTCTCTGGGTACTGATCCACATTTCTTTGCTAAATTCTCCCCTGATGGAATCGCTAAGACGGAGGTATGCTGTGCCTTAAAATCTATGAAATTAAACCAGTGATAAAAGGCAGTGACAGGCTGATGCTTTCAATAGTTAAAGTGGTTATGGTGCCTAGAGCTTTACAGGTCTACTAATTTATACTGCAATACATTATATCATGTGATTACTAGTATTCATTGTAATTTGCGTATACCTGAATAGTGAAAAACAAATGCTGCTGTTTTATAAATGAAGGATAATTATAATGATAGGATACATCTTGCAAGCTGTAAGCGATATTTTAGGTTCAATGCTTTCACACTTTGCTTTGAAAGGTCTGAACAAAGAACACAATTTATGTTTATTCCTGTGGAATAAGATGCAATTTGTTTGGTTTAATTTGAAACTGTTCCCGCTAGAATGAAAGATTCCTGGCTAGGGTGATCTATATAAATGTATATTTTTTTTTTATATATATATATTTAACATATATCATGAACTATTCTGTTTTATATTGTGGTGCTATTCGTCACCTTGACAACCAATTTATCACAAGGTAATTATGAAGTAATTTCTCTTTTTTATGCTATATGAGGCATTTAAGTCATGTTTTGTTGTTCCGTCATTTGTATGCTAATTCCTGGATTTGAAGAAAGGTGCTTTGTAAGACAAAATGCCATGTAAGGTTCATATAAAAACATATTAATCTTTATGTGTGTGTGCGTGTATATATATATATATATATATATATATATATATATATAACAACAATCAAGATCCAGCACACTCACTAAACACTGTCAAAGCTCACAAACTGTAATAGTTTTTTTAAAAACACCAGACTTAGGCAAAGGTAATGGGGGCTTAGTTACAGTATATGACCATACATTGCATACACCTGCCACAATGCCAATGTTCCTCATTTCTGAAATTTTTTCTAGCAACCTAATTCTAAGTATCTTTCCTGGTAAAATATTTTATAAATAAATTAATAAGTTAACGGGCCAAAATAAAATAAACACAATTTAGTATATATACACCCAATGGAAACATGCTTGTGTTAAATTATGCATATTTTCATTGTAGTTTATCTAAAAACAGCTTGGAAAACCCTCTGCTTTCTTGTCGGCAGCCTGTGCAAGCCCTCCCCTTTTAATCTAGCCCAGACTTTCTGTGTCTGTCCAATCACAGACTTCCCAATGCAGCTCAATGAGAAGTGTTTGCATTACCGGTTTTCTGGGCAATTTCTGCCTCTTGAGTTTAGCTCCACTAAGCTAAGCAGCCAAGAAGGGACAGGACCAGTTGTGTGATTCACAGCCGGGAGGGGAGTGTAACAAGTTTAATTTATAAAAGTACCAATTTCTATTTAAATCTGCACTATTGTAAAATGAAAAAAAGAGGACACACTCTTCACACATAAAGCTAAAGTGAATTAGGGATCTGGAGTGTCCCTTAAAGAGTACCCTTGAGTGACAGGATGAGGTGCAAAACCAAGCGAGTTGGACTGGACTCCCAAATAAATTTACATAAGAAATCAAGAGGTTTGCACTCACTTAAACATGCATACACAATAAAGGTGCTACGTTAAACAGTTACTTTGCGAACTAGGATCACTTCAGTGGTTTGAAGTGGTCATGGTGCCTAGAATTTGCATGTGCCGCTTTTACTTTGAAATGCTGCACATACGGAATTTAATACATTTGCTGTCTGAGGTGTAACTTCCCCTTCAGCAGTGTCAAAGGGGCGTCATTAACCAGCCTAGAACATAAAGTTCCTGGGCTGTCTAATATCAATTCTGTGCTTATTTCCCCCATATTGGATGGTCAGCGGGTTCAACTTCTGACTTCTGCAGCTCTGCTAATGCCTCTCTGGGATCACATCTTTGGCCACTGGGGACCAGGTAAGAGGGAAAACCATTGCAAAACTGTATGCCCATTACTTGGAAAATTGGTACTCTTGGCATACTCCTGGCATACCTGGCTCCTCCTGGCATCATAACAACTACATCGGACTGAAGTGGTTATGATGCTTGCTGTAACTCTTTACTATGTTACCTTTGATATTATATGGAGAAAGCAGACTATTCAGAAAAAATCAACATGCCAACTGACATTTGAAGAAAAACCCAAAGATAACAGGAAAGGCGTAAAACAACCAAGAAAACTCTTTAGATTTAATTGGTTATTAAGTAAGGCTCTTTCAAAGGAGTAGTTGACGGAAGACAAAGAAGCAAAATTTTCACTGCCCATGGGAGAAAGAAGGCATTCACCCGCAAAATATAAAATGTCTACAAGTTTTCATCTTCTGCTTGTGTAAAAAGCAATCCTTTAAAATACAAGTAAAACGACAACAATATAGAAAAGAAGTAGTCCAAAACAGAGAGAAAAATAAAGAGAAAATAAGAGCCCCTGGGTGTGAACAAAAGGAATATACATACATATGTATAAAATCTATCTGCTGAGTATGAGCAGTGTGATTGGCTGGCTGTTATAGCCAATCTCTTGCAGCTCTAATTTCACATACCCTGCAAAAAAGCAATTTTTTGCAACGTGTATTTAAGAGATTTGAAACTGCTGACTTGCAAAAGGTATGTAAAAGAAAGTTCGCTAGCTTTCTACCACTACTTGAACATAAAGGGATTCTTTCATTCACAAAATATATATATAAAAGGGTCAGTTTCACTTAGGTACATTCTATATCCATATATCCATTTATGGCAAATGTAAAGATTAAAATACTTACTTGAAGCTTCCTCTTTAAATTCTGATTTAATGAATGATATCCCACAATGCATGGTGCTAACATATTATGAAGTCAGATGCTCTCAGAAATTTGTGGTACAGATGCCCACATTAATTTGTAGACTTTTCTGTGACAAGGATCTTGGCAGCTGAAAAATACTGAGCACTAATTCAAATAACATTAAGTATACATCTGCTATTTGCTAAGCTGACACAATGTATACATGAAATTATCAGAACTATGAAACGGAATGTTTGCCCTGACAATGTTCCTTTAACTAAGCTAATCAGTGTAATTGTGGGCGCAGTAGGTGACCTTGCAGCTGACGAGGAGAGTTTCACGTAAGTTGGCTATTTTCATTGGCATTGTAAGGTGTATTGCAAAGCCTTTGCAAAACAACAGTGTGTGAAAAGACTCACCCCTCCCCCCAAAAAAAAATGTTATATATATGGAATATTTTACAAGAACAGGGAAAGCAGAATTCCGTTTAAAGGGCAAAAGTGTGCTACACTTTCTAGTACGTGAAATGTTCCTCAAAATTGATGAGCTTGATGGTAAAAAATATATAAATAAAATAAATAAATAAATAAATAAAAAAAATATATATATATGTATATACACATATCCCAATATCATAGAGGTATTTAATTAATAACCCCATTACACGACTATTTTAGAGAAAAATAAATAGGGGCGAAGCATTTTATATCATATTTGATCTCCATCCATTAGCCTCAGTTGATGGGATCAAGGGGCACAGGCCCTACTTTATTCCAATTCCTAGTTCACCTGAATAAATAAGAGTATGGGCAAGCCCAAACCTTGTTACTGCTGCCACCACAGCCGTGAACATGGACTCAGAATAAGATCAAATGCTATGGGTTCTTGCTTCCCTCTGATTACTTAAGGGTGCAGAGGCCGCTGCAGTGTTAGAATTTATTTTATTGTATGTATATGTTTCATTCCTTCCAGTTCCACAGGGAAAAACACTGGAATGAAAAGCAATGTCTCAGAATATTGCAATGTGCTTCTTTCTCCTGAGGCAAGAAAGCAGTAAGTGTAGTTAGAATACAAAGGAACTTTTCTATCTAGGTGTATATGATGGGGTCGGTTAATCAGGCGTTAGTCAAATATCAAGGTGACATTAACATTTTTCTAAAGAAATAAACAAAACAAAAAAACTGTTAATTTCAAATAAAAATGATTCTATTGAATTACCTTTAATTTCATGTTCGTGTTTATGTGTATGTTCGTGTAAGCACTAATTCTGGAGTAGCACTTAAAGTAGACAGACCACTTCAGCTCAATGAAGTGATCTGGGTGCTGTGGTCTTTTAATTTTAATCCCGTATTGTAAAACATTACCGTGGCTGCCTTCCTTGAAAGTCACGTGAAGGGCCAATGAATGGCGACTGGATTCTTCAGAACTGCAGTCCTTCTCCAGCACTTGGAGCCCGGTGGGGACCAATGTAGCAAGTCAAACCGTTTCTAAAGAGTTTGCCCCATTACTGGCTGTACAGCCAGGCTGTAGTGGTTAAGATGCTTGGAGTAAGCCTTTAATGTTTTAGTTAATATTTTATAATGTTATGTATCTCTCTTCCAATATGCCTTAGCAATATATTAGTAAGCCTGGTAGGAGAAGCAGGGTAGCAATTAGTTCTGTCCCCTGGCAATATATTCTAGTTAGCAGTATTACCAAAATTGTGGTGGCACTGAGTGTAGTAAAACAATGAACAATAGAGACTGATTTAGGCAGGAGTATAAGTATTTCTGTGTACAGCATGATCTGCTGGAGGTGATGAAGCACCTGTTAATACACAAGAATTTATGGATGGAATACTAATGCACATTGTATACTATAGCTTTAGAACTATAGCTGTGTTTTGTGGGGTGAGGGAGAGAACCAAGACAGAACACATTAAACAAGCTTCCCAGGGAGAATGTAAATAAAAGGATTCAAATTGTAGGCCGCCTAAGACAGCTTTGGGGTATAAATCACAGATGAATAGGTATTTCACTAAGAGCTGGCAGATAGGGGAGAAAAAAAATGAACTTGAAAAATAGAGTTGTACCAAAGCAACTAAAATATATAGCACAGAGAATCCCATGACAAGCGACATCAGACAGGAAGAGACATTGCTACATCTGATGGTGGGAAAACTAGACATCTTTATCATGGATATTTTGTTACTGTGTGTAAAACACATACTGAGTAAAAGGGGAAGTGTCACCCTCCAGGATTTTAATATTAAGTTATGTAAAATAAAATCCTCCATCAGAGATTATAGCCAATCATTTTATATGTTGGACTTTTTCTGCCATTGAACATAATTAAAGGAAGAGTACAAACTGAAACAATGTTTCTGCTCTCCTCCTCATTTGCATTATATGCCCTAGGTGTGCCTGGTTTAAACCGGATTGTGTCACTTACTAAATCTTTAATATACACTTTTTAAAACAAATGGAGAAACCCATGAAAAAAAAGGGTTAATATGTGATTTTATTCAATGATGTAGTTTCTAAAGAAGTGAATGCCACTTTATTTGCTTGTTTATAGACAAATCCACGAGTTAGATTTAAAACCGAAAATGTAAGGACCTTCTACTTGAAATTTTTTGTGATGCTCAATTGCAGTTCTTTCCAGTTTACATTTCTGATGGTCTGGTGGCAAAGAATTACAGATTTGTACTTTTGACCTGTTTCTCACCTTCATTTCATGGTTTATGGACAAAGTAACATTCGGTGTGAAGTGTGATCATGTCACTGTGACTGAGGCCAACAAGGAACCAGAGGGAAATACATATGTGCCATTAAAGGCTCTGACCTCTGCATCCTTACAAAACAAGACAGAGAAAGAAAATGCGTGGGGGTAGAGTTATCTCATATCGTCCATCTCTGTATGCCATTTAGGACTGCCATGCAATTATTCCTACTGCTAAAAATGGAATTGTAATTTTACAAAAGAGAGTGCAAATAATGTGATAATTATTCACTAAACTTCAACTTGTAGTGAATTGTATTCTGAATGGGGACATTTTGGCTAACGTTGTTCTGGAAAATATATACCATCCCAATTATAGTCCTACCTTCACTATTTTAGCCTACATGTTTCCATTCAGATTTCAATCCCCTATAATCAGGAGTTTAGTAAATAAATCCATAAGTATACTGTACAAAATATTCATAGGCAAACGTATTTGTTGCTGGACAATGAATGAACGGAGATACAAATAATCCCCTAAACAAGGAATCATGAATAGACCATGTATCTTTACGTTTAGGCTGAACTCAAAAGAAAATGCTGAGTTGGACAATTTTTGCAGTTTAACGATTTTTTGCCTGTTTTTTCAATTATTTTTCTCATAAATCGTAAATTCCCAGTTCAGTAAATAGCCCTGTAATTGTAAGATTATGCTCATCCTATAAGTGGAATGAAAGATCATGCATGCCCCTAGCGCAAACCATAATGACAATTAATGCCGACTTGTGAAATAGGAGGCTATTTAAATATGAAGACACGTGTTGGAGGCACACAAAAGTGGTGCAGTACGAGCGGTTTAATTATGAATTTGATGTGTTGGTGAATGGAGATTGCTTTTCATTTAATATAGAGCATAAAGTAAAAGTGACTGACAAATGAATAATAGGTGACAAAATACAGAGAGTAGCATAAAACTGCCTTGTGAGTGCTGTAGTATGACTGTTATTAAATACTGTATTATAGTGACTGCAGTAACATACAGTTTGATACAGAAAGCAGTGTCGGAGTTATAAAGGTGGTGTAATTGATGTTTATTTAATACAGAGAATGCATTATTAAAGTGCTTAATCTGATGATTGCTTAATACAAAGAGATACGTTTTAATAACCGTTATAGTAAAAGTTTTAGTTTTTTTACATCTGTTTTATTGTAAATGCTGATATAAAGGGTGGGTTAATACAGAGTTATATGTTATTGTGGCTGGTGGGCGCTATAGCATGGTGTAATACTGGTGTAAAAGAGGGAAATGATGTAATAGTGCCTGAAAATTGGCAGCTTACAAATGAGAAAGTAAGTAATTTCTCATCCTTGTGTGCTATATCTACCTTTACGCTGATATCTGAAAAGAGCATTCATTCCTATTCACGTTAATGTGGGTACTCGCAAGAGGGCGGGGGGGGGGAAGGGAAAGTAGGGGGGCTGGAGCCGTGCCCAGGACAGGTGATCAGGGAAAGCTCTGAGATGCCAATACACATCTGGCAGGCACGGCATCTGGAAGCTAAAAGCAGCAGTGCAAGATGTTGGACAGCGCCCCAATCTCCTGTAAAGCAGAGCAGGTGTCACCTTTTACTGGCTACAAATGTTCAGCACAGTGACAGATTGATCACCTTATTACAATCAAGTGACGAAAACCCCCAGACAGGGGACATCTCCGTGGTTTGTTAGTCTAAGGCATATCTATGCATCAGCCAAATAACACGAAAGCCTCTCGTATAGCAAACGTGCGGTGAAAGCAGGACATTAAACACCCAGCTGCCACGTATTTAGGCAGTAAATGTACATAATGATAGAAACTCCCATTAACGCGGCACACAAGTGCTTCCTTATATGTTCATATACTTCATCACCTCTATGTAGATACACATGCAGGCACATTTCCACAGTACACACACATCCCCGCTTTACTAGGCACGAGCCTGCTCGCTCTGCTAAATACATTGTACCTCGCACACAGTCTCACTTGTTTTTGCAGTGATACATGCACACAGCCATACGCACTGACACACAGACCTTTAAACCTGCACAAACCCATGCATACGCACTGACTTACAGACCTTTAAACCTGCACAAACCCATGCATACGCACTGACACACAGACCTTTAAACCTGCACAAACCCATGCATACGCACTGACACACAGACCTTTAAACCTGCACAAAACCCAAGGATACGCATTGACACACAGACCTTTAAACCTGCACAAACCCAAGGATACGCACTGACACACAGACCTTTGAACCTACACATGCTGTGAAGAACTCACACTGCAAATACTGTACGGTAAATACTGCAATGCATGTGAAACCTAACAACACTCCTATTTTCAAAAGTCTATAGACTTCGCTCAGGCAGAAACCTTCACGTTAAAATAGTGTAAGCCACTTGGATACTTCCCTAAACAAAACATAACTATCTTCATGTAAGCATACACACCTGACAAACAAAGCTTTACTGACACTGGGACACACTCCAAATACATAGCACCCCAAACAAACACTATCCCAATGTTACAGACAACATTGCTGTGTTAAATTAATAACTATATGTATACATCTTTATATGTGTTTATATAAATATGTGTATATAAACAATGTATGTGTGTGTGTGTGTGTGTGTGTGCGAGTGTGTGTGCATGCAGTTATACGTATTCACTATCTATCTACATTTTCTATGTATACATATACACACACACACACACACTATCTATACACACATGCATACCTCTAATAATATGTGTATAATATATATATATATATATATATAATACCTTATCATATGTGCTGCTGTGTATGTGTGTGTATGTGTAGATAGATAGATAGATAGAAAGATAGATAGATATGAAAATATATGTCCTTATACTTAATGATAAAACATTAAAAAAAATGCAACACAATTTAACAAAAGCACACAAAATATATTTCACAAAATCATAGCTGTATTGTTTATATGATTAAACACAACAGATTCCCCATTGTGTACCACTAACACCCAAACAAGCGCTGGATCACAATCACCACCTTTAGATTCTAAAATATATACATTGGACATAGCAAATGAATTGTACAAACGAAATCCTCTCCACGAGCACTTCATTCTGTGCAAGGTGTATTAACCCTTTAGAAAAGCAGGCAATGTAGCAGCTACACTATCCCATTAAAACACCTCAGATAGCTACTATACCTCCCCTCTACCAAAAAAAATCCTCAATATTCAGGGTCATCTACCACAATGGCTACACAATAGCATTTCACTGCAAGGTTCGTCCAGTGTTAGCAATTAGTTATGAATAGTGTATGCTTTTTGACCCCATCATGAAAAACCCTATCCCTCCCCATGTATAACATTGGAACCTGCACAGGAGAGCCTGAGAGACAGACACAGTGCATGATCACAGCACAATGATCCCAAATCAGGGCACAACTTCACAGGCTGTGCATCCTTCCAACACATAATAGACTTTAACTTTCAAATGACACCATCACTGGCAACATCACAGTGTAATGTCTAATAGAGCCTGAACTAGTATCCCATCTGTGTGAACCTGCATTGCTAAATACATGTGGACAGACACCTGGCTGCCTATACATTAATAAACACAAACAGACCCATGTGTGCAGAGTGGAATGTTGCTGAAATTAAACTGTTACTGTATCTCAACATTAGTAAATAGGGTACAGCCCCAGACAAAACTAACTGCTAGCAGAATTACTTTTATGCAAGGCTGATTGAAAATTCAGATAGATAACAGATATATGTGCACACAGTGTATGCATTCGGGTAAATGTATGTAATGCGGCTAATAATTAATAAATATAGGCAGCATGATAATATACGTGTGCTGTATATATAAACGATAGAAATGTGATAATGTTCCATACAGGCAGCCCATTGTGTGACCCTGGGGGTAAATATATGCCAGGCAGATGTTGTCTGTGTTGTGTCTCCTTGTCTCTCCATAGGGACTAGAAGAGGTGAGAGGCTAAGGATTTGGTGGGAGCATCTCTGAGTGTAGGGTCTGTGAATGGGAGGTGTGGCACTGGTACCCAGCTTCCAGGAGCATCTCTTTCAGCCTCTACAGCACAAGTGCACATACCCTGGCACCAACTTCCCCATGTGGCTAGCAGGGTTTTGGGGGCACAGAAACTCACCAGAGGGTGGTAGATGCAAACTGAGGAAGCCACTGACCAGCAGGAAACAAGCTGCCCCCATCCTGGTGTCCAGATTGCAGTCCCCCAGCCATGAGCCCATTGCAGGGCAGAAGTTGAGGTGTCACTGGGTTTTGAGGTGCGAAGTCTCAGCAGGGCTGCTTTCATGGGGTCCCTCCATTCTGCAGCACATAGAGGTATCCTCTTACGGAACGTTCCATACGGTCACCCAAAATTCTTACTGAGACTCAGAAACCCAGCAGCAACCTGACTTTCCCTGGAGAGAGCCCCAGGACTGACTGACTGTCAGGAGTGTCAGCAGCAGCAGTGCATAGCCAGAATCCAGGTACCAGAAAACAGCAATCTGGTCTAATCCTCCTGCTTTCTTCTTCTCCACTCCCCAGCTCTGGATGTAGTGGGCTCCTCAGCAATGCAGAGCAGAGGAAGGCAAATGAGCCAGCGAGAGAGAGAGAGAGAGAGAGAAAGAGAAAGACACAGAGAAACAGAGAGAGAGGGACATGCAGACACAGGCTAGAAAAACCTGGTCTGGATCACAGCTGGTTGGGTGGAATGGAGGAAAAGCAACAGCTGGTTAAAGTGGCAGCTTCCGTGATGCTGATGGGAGGAAACAGGACTGCTACAGCCACAGGCATTCTGATAGCAGCTGCTGCCTGGCAGTGATGGGGGAGGGGGGTTATGCATTTAATGCAAAGAGATAGAGATTTATGCAAGACAAAATAAAGAACTTTAATATTTTTTTTTAACAGAGATAATTCCATGTAATAACAGCAGTGGATATGCTATGTATAAAGCATTGTATTTTTTTTTTTTTTTATCACTATTCTGATTTACTACACAGAGTAAGGACATTTATTGCCAGGGGGGCTATGAAGCAATTGAAATGTGCCATCCGTTTGTTAACACCTGTCAACAAAGAAATGGTCCCAAAACGTATTAGTTGGCTTTGAAAACCTGGTTTAACCCCTTAAGGACCAAACTTCTGGAATAAAAGGGAATCGTGACATGTCACACATGTCATGTGTCCTTAAGGGGTTAAGGAACATTCTGTGGGAATAACTGAAAGGAAATTGTAAAGTTTGGACCAAAACAGCAGAACTGAAAAAAATTATACAATATGGCTATTTTGTTTTTGCTCAAATTTGCAATTCCCTTGTCAACTGTTTGCAATTTCCAGTTTAGTCAAAAACCCTAAACGATTAACTAAGCTGTGGATAGTAGCAAAGTGATATCCAGACTGCAAAATGAAGGATACAGTAGCCAAGCTGTGACTATGGCTGATTTATCAAAATCTGCTTTGTTAGTCTATATTTTCTAATTTAGATTGCAATTTGTTACAGTAGAATAAACTAAATATGGGAGAAAGTAGCTATATTTTTTCTCTTTTCAGTTTTGCTATAATTACAGTTTTTTTTTTTTTTTAAAGGGACACTATAGTCACCCAGACCACTTCAGCTCAATGAAGTGGTCTGGGTGCCAGGTCCCTCAGGTTTTAACCCTTCACATGTAAACATAACAGTTTCAGAGAAACTGCTATGTTTACATTGCAGGGTTAATCCAGCCTCTAGTGACTGTCTTCCGGACAGTCACTAGAGGCTCACCTGCGACGCTGAGGCGAATTTCGCCTCCATCGCGCATTGAGAAATGCTTTCCTATGGACACTTTGATTGCGCACGCGGCACTTGCCGCGCATGCGCATTTGGCTCCAGTGACATCAGACGGGGGAGCTGATGTCCAGTGACATCGGACGGGGAGGAGAGGTCACCAGCGCCGAGGGAGCACGGCGCTGGATTAAGGAGGGTGGCTGAAGGGGTTTTAACCCCTTCAGCGCCACAGGAGGGGGACCCTGAGGGTGGGGGCACCCTCAGTGCACTATAATGTCAGGAAAACTGCTTGTTTTCCTGACACTATAGTGATCCTTTAAGTACTGATACACCACATTTGCTGTTCGTCTCACTTCTACTTTGAAAATGAATTGGATTTTTTTTTCTATCAGTTTGAGATCTGGAGATTGCCATTAGGCTGTGACAATGGATTGGGTTTTATTCTACTACTATTATACCTTAAACTCGTCATTATACTAGAGTGAATAGCTTTTTCACAATCACTATTAGATCATACAATTGACATTATACTATGACAATGAATTGTTTTGATTCCTTATTATTATATCTTGTGACTTCATTACACTGTGACAATGAATAGTTGTTTTTTCTACCAAAGCAATATTTGTGATATAGCAGCTGTTCTCATTGATGTTTCCTAAACAATTTTATTGTTAGATAAAACAGTGTATACATTTACAAGAAGTGTTTTTAGGTGGGTTCATTGATTCATCCACCATTCGTCCATCCATCCCCCCACCCGTCTTCTTGACCATACATCTGTCCACCCAACCACTCATCCATTATCAACATTATTATTGGCATTTATCTAATGCCACCCTATTCCTCATCGCTTTACAGTATTATAAAGGGAAATATTTTGCAATAAATGAGACAATTACAAAATGTTGCAGGAATATTAGTGTGATGAGGACCCAGCTTGAAAGAACTTACAATCTAGAGGATCCATCATCCATCCATGGCCATATTTACATCTCTGGTGCCTTTAAAGTGCCCCTCCAAACAAGAAAATATGTGCAAATACTTTTCTTAATATTGATATATACCAATTTCAGTACATGTGTGTTTCTGCACCAGACCCCTCTGTGTATTAGTTCCGTACCTAGTCATGCACGGTCATATAATGTGTTGCGGCCAGGAGGGACTACGGTAGAGGATTCTCATGTTCCTGTGCCTAGCCTGACAGAGAGCTGCATGCAGTGAGCGTAGGGAGCGGCAGGGCCGGACTGGGAAAAAAATTAAGGCCCGAGCATTTTTTAATCAGAGCGGCCCCCTAAGTAGGGGGCGGGGCCAGAGAGGGTGTGTTTTGTCATCACTAATGACAAGCACGCCCCCTCTCAAAGTGAGCATGTTGGTTCAATGCACAGAGCCCTGCTGAAGAAAAAGGCCCTGTATTTGTTCTGCGCAGCGCAAGCAAATTTAATAACATGCTTGCGCTGTGTTTGCTTTTAAATTGTCTCTGGTGTCTCCACAAGTGGGATACCAGAGGACAAAAGGGCTAGGAAAGTGTATGGTGCATGTGTTTGGAGCCTGCTTGTGGGATTGCGTGTGTGTAGAGTGTGGTGTGGTATTGTGTAAATAGGTCAATTTCATTTGTGTTTGTGGTGTAATATGTATGACTAGGGGCAGTGTGTGTGTGTAGGAGATCGAGTGTGTATAGGAGATTGTGTGTGTGTGTGTGTATAGAGGATTAAGAGTGAATATAGGGTAAGGGATCTAGCATGTATCTGGATCGTAATGTGTGTAGTGGTGCTGTGTGAAGGGTGCTGTAGTGTATATATATATTTGGACGTATTGTATGTGTGAGGGGCGCAGTGTGTGTGTGAGGGGTGCAGTGTGTGTATGTGTGTGTGTGTGTAAGAGGGGTGCTGTGTGTGAGGGTGTTTTTATCTGCCATCACATTCTAGGTTTCTAATTTTTTTTGTCTGTTAACTCACTGAGGGTTATTTTATTTATTATATATATATGTGTGTGTTTGTGTGTGTGTGCTGTATATGTGTGGGAGTGTGCTGTGTGTGGGTGCTGTGTGAGTGAGGGTGCTGTCTGTCTGAGTGAGCAGTGTCTGTCTGAGGGAGCAGTGTCTGTCTGAGGGTGCTGTGTGCGTCTGAGGGTGCTGAGTGCGTCTGAGGGTGCTGCGTGCGTCTGAGGTTGCTGTGTGTGTGTCTGGGTGCTGTGTGTGTGTCTGGGTGCTACGTGTTTCTGGGTGCTGTGTGTGTCTGAGAGTGCTGTGTGTGTCTGGTGTGCTGTGTGTGTGTCTGAGGGTGCTGTGTGTGCCCGGGTGCTGTGTGTGTCTGAGGGTGCTGTGTGTGTCTGGGTGCTGTGTGTGTGCGTGTGTGTGTCTGGTGCTCGTGTGTGTGTCTGGGTGCTGTGTGTGTCTGGGTGATGTGTGTGTCTAGGTGCTGTGTATGTCTGAGGGTGCTGTGTGTCTGGGGGTGATGTGTGTGTCTGGATGCTGTGTGTGTCTGATGCTGTGTGTGTCTAAGGGTGCTGTTTGTGTCTGAGGGTGCTGTGTGTGTCTGTGGGTGCTGTGTGTGTCTGGGTGCTGTGTGTGTCTGAGGGTGCTGTGTGTGTCTGGAGGTGCTGCATGTGTCTGGGGGTGCTGTGTGTGTCTGGGGGTGCGCTGTGTGTCTGGGGGTGCTGTGTGTGTCTGAGGGTGCTGTGTGTGTCTGGGTCCTGTGTGTGAGTGTGAATGTATTTATTTCAATTTAAATATATTTTTTATTAATAGTTTTAGAAAAAGTTATATCCCCTGGGAGGGGGGGGGAGCTGTTCTGCCATGAGGGGGCACCATGCTGCCATCCCTGGTGGTCCAGTGGTAAGAGTGAACTCTAGCCTGCAGGCTAGAGTTCACTCTCGCGAGATCTGAGCAATGCTGCGGTAACCACGGCAACGGTCAGAATCCCGCGAGGGGAACCCATTAGTGGCTGGTCGGGACTCTAAATAAATAAATAATTGGAGGACCTAATGTCCCCCCCTGGTCCCCACCCATGAGCGGCGGGTGGGGACCATAAATAAATAAAAAATGGGGGGGATCTAATGTCCCCCCCAGGTTCTCACCCATAAGCGGCGGGTGGGGACCACAAATAATAAAGTGACTAGGGGTCTCCAAGCCCCTATTCACTCCTCCCCAATAAAAATATCCTACCTACCCCAATCACCATAATAATAGTGAGGGGGTGCCAATAAACTAACCCCCTGTAAAATACCATTTCATACTTACCATTAGATGTCTTCTTTTCTTTTCTTTCTTCAGCCCCAAAAAAGGCCAAATAAAAAATCCATAATACCCATCGCAACTGTTAAAATAATAAAAAAAAATAACCTAGCGCAAAAACAAAATACGGCAAAAAACAAACAAACCCGACGGTAAAAAAATAATCCTTCACCCATGGAGGGCACGGACCAGAATGAGCTCCGCAGGGAAAGGAAATGCTTATAAAGTCTTCCCATGCCCTGCAATTAGGCTCAAAGCACTCTGAGTGGTTGGTTTAAGTGCTCTGACAGGTAAATGAAGAGGCTGACAGGTAAGTCTCTACATTTAGAAGGGAAGGATCAGCGCTAAGATATCTAACTAGGGGAAGTGGTATATATGGGGGCGGCAGCTAACCCCAAAAGTGGGGATCCCTCTTATCCTACCAAGGAAAGAAACAGGAAAGGAGAAAGCTAGGGGTAGCGCCACAAATACAGTAAATATACAGAAGAAATTTACAATATCAGTAAAAATGGGCAGAAATGGTACACAAACTTAGGTATAGGAGAACAAATATATATAATAAAGTCCCAAGAGGAACAAATAAGTCCAATAATAGAAAGTCCAAGTTGTAGTGTAAAAATACACTTGCCGGGAGTAATTTTCCACAAAAGTGTCTACGGAATTCCTCAATGTAAGTACCGGGATAAGTTCAATAGAGTAGTATGTACATACAGAGGGTAACAAAAAGGAATAAGATATGGTCCTAAAACTATGGTTTTATGGAGCTGTAATTAACTCCAGTGTGAATGGCCTACAGTGGTACAATCCCCACTTGTAAGGATACGTGAGAGTGGTGTCTTTGTAGTATGCAGACCATAAAATATAAAAACAAACAACAATAGTGTTCTCTGAATAAAATACAAGGAGTTGTAATAAATAAAGAATGTACTCACATTTCTAAGAGCAGGCAAACTGTTCTGTGGATAGGGTGTGGGTGGAATAATCCCCACCAAGGATGTCTTGAGAGTAGAACTCATTGAAGATAAAAATCAGGTGCCAGGCAGTATGAAGTAAATCAATAAAATAGCAGCAACAGTAAAATTTAGAAAAAAAAAGAGTTTCCCTACTTAAACCCTTGCAAGCCAGGTCAGTCTTTTTATCTTTACTTGGAAAAGCCCCAAAGGCAAAACTCGGTGTGGTTATTTTTTATGCTGCTTCAATTTGTTTTATTTTACACAAGAATAAAAGTATTTTGGCTTATTTTACACTTTTACAGAGTGAGCATCTTACTGTTTTTTTCTACATTTTACTGTCGCTGCTATCTTAATGTTTTTTCTTCATACTGCCTGGCACCTGATTTTCATCTTCAGTGAGTACTACTCAAGACATTCTTGGTGGGGATTATTCCACCCACGCCTTATCCACAGAGCAGTTTGCCTGCACTGAGAAATGTGAGTACATTCTTAATTTATTATAACTCCTGGTATTTTATACAGAGAACACTATTGTTGTTTCTTTTTATATTTTATGGTCTACATACTAAAAAGACACAACTCTTACAAGTGGGGATTGTACCACTGTATGCAATTCACACTGGAGCTAGTTACAGCTCCATAAAACATGAGTAGGACCATATCTATTCCTTTTAGTTATCCCCTGTATGTACATACTACTCTATTATTGCTTTTCTGTTGTTTCATACGGAGTCCACTGCTAAACTTATCCCGGTACTTACATTGAGGAATTCCGTAGACACTTTTGTGGAAAAGTACTCCCGGCAAATGTATTTTTACACTACAAGTTGGACTTTCTATTATTGGACTTATTTATTCCTCTTGGGCCTTTATTATACATATTTGTTTGCATATACCATCTCTGCCCATTTGTACTGATATTGTACATTTCTTCTGTATATTTACTGTATTTGTGGCACTACCCCTAACTTTCTCCTTTTAAGTCTCTACATTTACCTGTCACAGCACTTTCAATCAACTAATCAAAGGGGTTATGAGTCAAATTACACAGCAAGGGAAAATTTCAAAGAACTTTCCCACGCTGTATAAAATGACACAGAGCTCTCTGATTGGTTGGATTTCGAGCCAACCAATCAGAGTGCTGTGACAGGTAAATTTAGAGACTTACCTGTCAGTCTCTTCATTTACCTGTAAGAGCACTCTGGTTGGCTTAAACCAAACAATCAGAGCACTCTGAGCCTAAGTGCAGGGCATGGGATGGCTTTATAAGCCGAGGGGGGGCATTAGGTCCCCCCCATTATTTATTTATTTAGGGTCCCCACCCGCCGCTCATGGGTGGGCACTAGGGGGGACATTAGGTCTCACCATTAAATTAATGATGCTCCTCCCACCGCTCATGGGTGGGGACCTGGGGGGGAGATTAGGTCCCCCCTTTATTTAATCAGGGTCTCCACCCACTGGTCATGGGTGGGGACCTGTGGGGGGGATATAAGGTCCACCCATTATTTAATTATTTAAGGTCCCCACCCGCTGGTCATGGGTGGGGACCTGAGGGGGGCATTAGGTACCCCACATTATTTATTTGTTTACGGTCCCCATCCGCCACTCACAATAGCTGCCCAGTCACTAGTAATTTTAAATTGGTTTAGGCGACATGCCCCTACTCATGGCATGCCGCGAGTGGGGGGATATAAGCAGTGCCAGGTCCCCCCTTATTACACTAGCGACTAGTAGTTTTAAATGACAGCCGCGAGTACAGGCATGCAGAAGGATTTAACCTCCCTTTTATTAATATTGGGGGTCCCCCATAGGTTATTGCGGGAGGGGGGAGTTGAATGGTTGTTTACTACAAGGAGGGAGCTGGTAGTGCTGCTGGCTCCCTCCTTGCGTTTTTGTTTTTGCGCATGCACAGTGTGTCCAATAAATGAAAGAACTGAAACAAAAAGTAAATGCATTCGGAATTTGCCCTTTCGTTTCTTTTTCGTATGTAGGACTTCCGTTTACGTTTCGGTAAACAAGTAAGAAAAAAACAGAATTTGCAAACGAAATCATGTTCGTACAAAAACGAATGCACATGTCTACTTGTTACCCAACAATGATATTTACTGCAGGGCAGTTGGAAATTGCTATATCTTGCCGCAGCAGTGGGCATACTCTGTAAAGTTGCAACTCCCTGTCAACATGACTGTAAAGAAATAAAGAGGGTGATACAGTCCCTAAGACGAACAATATAGATGAAGCTACGAATATCAGCAACGTCAAACCTAAAATTAATTGGATATGTTGATGCTGAGGCAGGAGACAACATTGACTGCACATTTACATGTGGTTACATTTTCTAGTATGGAGAAAGGACCATAAGCTGGTCTAGTTGAGGTGACTGTTGCACTCTCTTCAACGGGTTATGTAGCAGCAGCACATGCATGCCAAGAAGCAATTTGGATTCTACAGCTTCTACTAGCTTATACCCATCCTAGAAGACAGTCAGATAAAGTGGATGGATGGATAAAGTTTACACAATCAGAAAGGTTCAATCCTAGAACCAAGCATATTGACGTAACATATCATCTGCTCCGGAACACGCAAGAACAAGGTGCTACTGACATTTAATATTGTCCATCAGAAGAGATGACTGCAGATGCGCTCAACAAACCGTTGCCAGAGAAACATCAAAGGAATGTCGTATAATTATGTAGAACCCATTGAGCAGGAATGTTAGGAACTACTACAGCACATACTGTACCATGTGTAGCACTTGAGCTGTAGATGGCGCTGTGTAGTTCAGCTTACTGTTTATATAAGCCTGTGAGCTGAATAGCCTACTCACAGGAAGGGCGTTCTGTTTCGTTCTATCTAGCTCCTCTCTTTTTATTCTATGTATTGGCTGCTGTTTTCAAGTAACTGTTCTGTTATAAATGCTTGCTCTTTAATCTGCATAAGCAAAGGCTAATGCTGCATTCTCACAGGCTTCCAATGTCCTTTCCTGATACATAACCAACAGAACACCCTACAAGACTTGCCTTTTTTAGAGATGCTCTAACCCAGTTGTCTAGCCGTCATTATTTGTCCCTTGTCAAAATCACTTAGATGTTTTTGTTTGCCCATTTTTCCTGCTTCCTGCACACAATTCAAGAACTGACTTTGTATTTGCTGCCTAATATAGCCCACCCATTGACAGGTGCCATTGTAACAATGTAAGCAATACACTTCACATGTGAGAATTTTTTATGTTTTGACTGATCAGCATTTACTAAGACTAAGATTACACCAATTATTTTTGCAGGTAGGTCTTTTTAAAGGGACTTTATAAGAACCAGAACCACTACAGCTTAACATAATAGTTCTGGTGCAAAATGCATGTCCCTGCAGTATCATTTGTATACACTATGTTTTTTTTGTGAAGACTGCCACTAGAGACCCTTCCTGGTGCAGTCCTGAAATTTTTACTGGAACAAACTTCGGCATCTTCACGCTGTGCATTAAGATGCCGAATGTTCCTCATATACTCTCTGTATGTGGAAGCATTAATTTGGCTGTGATCATTAGTTATGAGTTAACTGTGCATTGGTGTACTAAGTGTTGAGATGAAACAATGACCCCCCTCACCCTCACCCCCCACATGAAATCTATTGAGGGTAATGAGAGGGGTAAGATACCCAGAGTCATGAAAGTGTAGCTTTCATATGCTTTACTGTTTGTGAAAAAATTGAGAAATAAAAACATACGTGAAAGTAGGTTTTCTTTTCCAGTTAGCTTTTAAAGCAATTTACATTTCAACTAGAAGCTGTAACAGTATATGCAAAAATACCTTTATTGAATTTTTTGGTGAGAAAATTGTTTAAATAGATCCATACCCTTTTCTAGCAACCTCTCCGGTGACAGTGTATCATTTTGCCTAAAAAATGCTGCATGGCTTAACGTGTTCCCTAAGGTGTTTGGCGGGGAGTGGGAAAGGGGGACCATAATTATTAAAGGCTGTTCTAGATTTTGTTTGGTTCCTACCTTTAATTTTGCTGAACTAGGGACTGTTTAACAATGATGGGCAAGGTCAGACCTGTGCTAAAATATGTACTGACTGATTGTGCTGGGCTTGATTGGAAGTGACTGATAGTACTGAGCTAGATAGGAAGTGACTGATAGTACTGAGCTAGATAGGAAGTGACTGATAGTACTGGGCTAGATAGGAAGTGCCTGATAGAACTGGGCTAGATGGGAAGTGATTCATTGTGAGGGGCTCGATAGGAACTGACTGATTGTGCTGGGCTAGATAGGAAGTGATTAATTGTGCTGGGCTAGATGGGAAGTGACTAATTTTGCTGGGCTAGATAGGAACTGACTGATAGTACTGGGCTAGATAGAAACCGACTGACTTCTGGGCTAGATAAGAACTGGCTTATTGTATTGGGCTCAATGGGAACTGACTGATTGTTTTTGGGATAGATAGGAACTGACTGATTGTCCTGGGCTGGATGGGAACTGACTCATTGTGCTGGGCTCCATTGAAACTGACTAATTGTGCTGGGCTCAATGGAAACGAATTGTGCTGGACTAGATAGGATCTTACTGATTGTGCTGGGCTAGATAGGAACTGACTGATTGTGCTGGACTAAATAGGAACTGACTGATTGTGCTGGGCTAGATAGGAACTGGCTGATTGTGCTGGGCTAGATAGGAACTGACTGATTGTGCTGGACTAAATAGGAACTGAATGATTGTGCTGGGCTAGATGGGAAGTGATTGATTGTGCTGGACTAAATAGGAACTGACTGATTGTGCTGGGCTAGATAGGAACTGACTGATTGTGCTGGACTAAATAGGAACTGAATGATTGTGCTGGGCTAGATAGGAACTGGCTGATTGTGCTGGGCTAGATGGGAAGTGATTGATTGTGCTGGGCTAGATAAGAACTGGCTCATTGTACTGGGCTCAATGGAAACTGACTAATTGTGCTGAGCTAGATAGAAACTGACTGATTGTGCTGGGCTGGATGGAAACTGACTTATTGTGCTGGGCTAGATATGAACTGTCTGATTGTGCTGGGCTAGATAAGAACTGGCTTATTGTTCTGGGCTCAATGGGAATTGACTGATTGTGCTGGGCTGGATGGGAACTGACTGATTGTGCTGGGCTAGATATGAACTGTCTGATTGTGCTGGGCTAGATAGGAACCAACTGATTGTGCTGGGATAGATAGGAACTGTCTGTGCTGGGCTAGATAAGAACTGGCTCATTGTACTGGGCTCAATGAAAACTGGCTAATTGTGCTGGGCTAGATAGGAACTGACTGATTGTGCTCGGCTAGATAAGAACTGGCTCATTGTACTAGGCTCAATGGAAACTAACTAATTGGGCTGGACTAGAAGGGAACTGACTGATAGTACCGGGCTGTATAGGAACGGACTGATTCTGCTGGGCTCGATAGGAACTGGCTCATTGTACTGGGCTCAATGAAAACTGACTAATTGTGCTGGGCTAGACGGGAACTGACTGATTGTGCTGGACTATATGAAAAATGGCTCATTGTACTGTGCTAGATAGGAGCAGACTGATTGTATCGGGTTAAATGGGAACTGAGTACTTATCCTGGGCTACATAGGAACTGACTGATTCCTCTAAACTAAATTAGATATTTCCAAATTTGCTTGACTCATTGTGTTGGACTAGCTAAGAAATTGCTCATTATGCTGAGGTAGGTAAAGATGTGCTGATTGCACTGGGCTATGGAAGACCTGATTGTGCTGGACTAGTTAAGAGCTGACTGATTGTGCTGGATAAGGTAAAAAGTGTTTGGCCTTTCAAAATGGGACAAATGGCATATTCTAAGCCTCAGTACCATTTAAAACATCTCTACCACGACCTGACATAGTGGGCTAGCCTATGTGTGTCATGGTTCGGACGCATGAATGCTATTAAAATGAACCTCCTCCCGCGCCTGCTCTACCTCTTCCAAACGCTCCCGATCAAACTCCCACCGCTGTTCTTCCGCACCATTGATACGGCGATCTCCAGATTCGTTTGGCACTCTAAGCCCCCCAGACTCAAGAGAACACAACTGCAGTAGCCAAAGGCACAGGGTGGAGTGGGTCTTCCCTCGGTCCTGACCTACTACAGGGCAGCCCATCTACACCCAGTGGTGGATTGGCACGCTCTGACGACGGACAAGATCTGGATACATATGGAGCGAGCGCAGACAGGGGAGTCGCTCATAGCGGCTGTGTGGCTGGATAAGCCCCCTAGGACTGATCGGACGCGTACCCACCCTTTTATTTGGGCAATTCTGCAAATTTGGTACTCCATACAGACCAAACTCTCGCTAACCACGATACAAGGGCCGCTGACCCCACTTACCCATAACGTCGAGGTCGCTGGGGGCCTTACCCAGGACATCGGGACGTTTGGAGAAACGGATTTCACGTACATGCACCAGTGGTGTACAGCGGACGCTCTAAAACAACTCCTGGATCTCCTACCGGACAGGGTCCCGACGGGCCTGGAGCGGTTCCGCTACTTTCAAATAAAAACATACTATACAGCGCACCCTGGCCGACGCCTGTTTCACAGAAGCATGACGGGTTTCGAGGAAATATGTAGGGCATGGACACGTCTAAAAACAGGGGCATTTCCGTACTGTACACTCTGCTTCAAACAGCGGTCCGCCCGGAACCCGCAAGGTATATGGCACGCTGAGAGGAAGCAACGGGAGTTACGCTCACGGACCAACAGTGGACGAAAATTCATACACTCGCACACCAAAGCTCTATGAGCTCTAAACACCAAGAGCTGAATTACAAATTGGTCACTGGCTGGTATAGAACCCCTGAGAGCCTACACCGGATGAACCCGGACGCCTCCGATATATGCTGGAGATGTGGGGAAGAGGTGGGGACGGAGCTACACATCTGGTGGTCCTGTAGCAAAATAGCTCCATATTGGACCCAAGTACACGCACAGATCAAGACAATATTGGACACTGACCTCCAGTTGCGGCCCCTCCCGATGCTCCTCCATCATACCGAGATGCCTATATCGAGGTATAAAAAATCGAAGGAACGTGGGGGCTCGGGAGGCCCCGCGCCAAGTGCTAGGCTACCGAGAAGGAGAGCGTGGGACACACAAGGACACCTCTAGTGGCATGTAACTGGAACCTAGATAGAGCGAGGGGAGACACGATGTGACTTGACGTACCACGGACTGAGACCAGACTGACCGAAGACTTTGAGGGAGCGCACTCGGGAGAGGGGGAAGGAGGGAGTGGGGGGAAGGGGAGGGGGGGAACGGCGGAAGCTGTGGACTGACCAGGACAAGCCCGGACGGTAGACTCTGGAGACCAGGTGCTTGAGAGGAGATGAACACTAGGGGGACTGGACTCCTACAGTCTGGCCAGACACACGGGCTTAACTCGATACAGCTCGCAGACCGAGAGACGCCATTCACCTGAGAGCTGGACTGCAAACTGTGGGTGTCTCCGAGCCCACACGGAGGGAGGCAGGTCCAGACACCGTGTTTCCCGGAGTGCAATAGCAGAATGTGGGACATATCCCTGCTTACAGAGACAGCTTGGAGGGGACAAATGACTAGGGAGGGACGATACAGAGGTCAAGTTAAACTGTAGGCACATGTTGTAGAGCTATTGTTGAGACGTACGTTGTGGGTACATGCGTATGGGTGCGAAAAGCTCCCTCTGTCTCAGCCCTACTGAATCCTCATACTGGGTAGTTGTGACTGTCATACACGGTCCTGACTCTTGGACATGAAAGAGGCAGAAAACTAAGACCGCGCTATCATATACACAGTCCCGCTACCCGGGAGGGGTGGTGGAGGGGGGGGAGAGGTGGCGAAGGGGGGCGAACTACACGTATGCTATGCACAACACTGAGACACCCGAAAGAAGCTAAGCACACGTAGCGAGTGTGAGTAGGGGGGACCCGCTAGGGGCACGAAAGGGTGCTGAAGTTGCGACAAATGTCTGTAGCGCTTATGTGTTGGGGCACCTACAAACGATGGTCGATAATCCTGAACTGGATGCTGTGAACTTTACATGCTAGCGTATTTTTGCCCATGCCCTGGGGGGAATTCATTGTTGGAGAGGGTGGAGAGGAATGTTCAACATCCCTGAATTTTTGTATTGTTAATTGTTACCTGCAAACTAACGGTTTACTGTCTGTAATGCATACTGTGTTGGAAAATATTCTAATAAACACCAATGGATCTAAAAAGCAAAAAAAAAAAACAAAAACATCTCTACTCACACCAACTTCAAATTCAATATTACTAAGATATTGCTCCCCTTAAAAACAACAAACAAATAATTAAATAAAACAAAAACACGTTATGGAGACAGGTTTTTCCAAGCCGCTGTAAATGAATGTGACAGCGTGTTAATTATAATATATATTGTTATGTTGTACATCCCTGTCGTTTGTCTCCCACATTGTTCTCTGCCTAGTAAAGTAGCACCTTACAAATAAATGATAGCAACTACTGTTTATGATTTATTTATACAGCTGAATCATTTTTATACTGTAGCATTATGTGAGGATCAGGGCCACGGGAAGGTAACATGCATAATTACTGCTGAATCAACCAAAAGAGACATATTAAAGGGGGTGGAGGATGAATGTCTCACAGGATCTTACAATCTATGCCAATTGCTGGGCATCTCTTAACTCCTTGTGCTTGACCTGTTGGTCCAGTCAATTCATGTTCCCTAAACACTCGACTCCTTTCCCTGAGTGCCAAATATTTTGAGCTGTTCCCTCACTGGCTGATAGCACTGAATGCCAAGGTTAATTAAACTGGTAATTAGAAAAAGAGATGCTTAATCCATCTTATTAATACAATTACCTTTTCTCTCCACAACGCATGTATGCGCTCTACAAACCCTCAATGTACAAACTTCTTAAGTCACGGTCATCGAAGTACAAAACATAAGTTAAAATGGTCAAGCTGTGACAATGGCTGAGTTTGAGAATTTATCCAAATCAACTAGTCTTCCTAAGTTTTGCCATTTGTCTATGAGTTGTCTACAATACAGACTGTATTGAATACACAGTTTGCTTGCTGGACACAAGAACACCCTCACAAAAACACACTTACTACCAGTGGTGGATAACGTTTGACATCCAAGTTCTTTGCCTATACTTCCCAACCAAATTAGAGAGTAGACCTAATTGTGATGCTCCACTCACGAGTATTTTTGTGGTACAAGCAAGGGTAGGCTAGCCTATGTTCCTCAGCCGTTTGTTGGACTGGAACTACCACCCTGTTAAGCCTTGTTAATTGTAGTTAAACGTAGTTGGTCAAACAGCATATAATGCTGACTGTGGAATGGGCCTGTTGACTGACTGATTATGAATATAAAGTCATATCCTAATTCTTCTCTAATTCTAAGCTCAGGAATGTGAAATGGCAGGTTTGGAGAAGTAAATATTTTCATCATGGACAAACACAACCAGCATGACAGTATTTGGAGAAGGGAAACAGAATGTAGAACAAGGAAAGGATGCATGATGTAAGATGAGAATATGATGAGAGGGTGAGGGAATTAAATGATAGATGACTAAATTGATAGATAGTTGAAATAAGGGCAGAAAGGTAGAATGAGAATGTAGAGATAGAATCAGGATGAGACTTGCAATGAGATAAGGATGGGTGGCAAAAGTTTAGAGGGACAAACTCATAGTGAGCCAGATATAAATTTGAAGAAATGGACTGCAGACTCTGAGAAAGACAGTGCTTTAAAGGATATAAAACTAAGAGACAACCATAGACAAATACAATCTGACAAAGAGGCAGAGCCAGAGATAATATGAAAATAAAACACAAACATAGAGGAGGAACAGGTGGGAAATAAGTCTGACACACAGATGAATAAATAGAATTAGGATGGATAAAAGACTTAAATACTTTCAACTATATCTCTATGAGCACTCCCATACTACCTTATTTGGATCTGGGTTTGTCTGTAAATTGCCTAGATGTCATCAGTACAGCCGCATACAGAAGTTCTGTCCCTTTACTTAAATAACTTGGAATCGACTGATATAGACTATTGTTTGAAATGGACTACAGTTGGTCTACTACCAATCATTCCTATAAAAAAAACATTGAAAAACTGGCTTGATGAACTGCATACTTACAGCTACTGTTGGGTTTTTATCTTACATCACCTTCAGCCAGCTAGTGGTGAGAATAGCAGATCGGCAAAAACTTAAAGGGACACTCCATACCCCTAAAGCACTTCAGCTTGTGTGTCATATTTTTTTTAATTCTACAAAAAGTACTGATTTCAACATAAAATTACACTTTTATATATTGATCTTGTTTTATTCATTTATCTTGTAACACCCCTGGCTGTCAATCAGACAACCGGCCCTTTTACTTCTTGGTTCGGTTAGCTCAGTGGAGCTGAACTCAAAAGGCAGCAGTTGCCCAGAGTACCTGCCTTGCAAAGAATTTTCATTGAGTTGCAAAGTCTTTAAAAACATAATAAGCTTACCCAAACATACACAAAATTTCCTAGAGACCAAAAGAGGGGGCAGGGAACTTAATTTAGCCCTGCATTAAGGTGTGCCTATGTGCAGACCTATGTGCTTTACATCGAATTGACAAACATATGAAGCTTGCGTTTAAAAGAAGCAATTTGATAAAAGCAAGCAATTTGTAACTGTAAATGTAATTGGAAAAGACAGAAAAAAAATTCAAACACATAATCAGCTGTGAGTCAACTAACTTTGCTCCCTGTTAACTCTATATTATTGCTTCATCTAATACCTTTCTAAATCACTTACTACTGCAAGCAAAGCAAAACCCCAGGAATGATACTTGATGTGTGCACATTAAAGCACATAATAGATGATTCTGAAAACATTTTATGCAAAATTTTGACTTCATGTTCCTTTTTTTATTTTAATGGTTTTCTACAGCATTTAGATATTCTCTCAGTGTTCACTAGATATAGACAACTGAGTCTATTAAGGGTGTTAATGCCAAATATATAGGAGAGGACAGCAAGGAGGCAGTTATTTACTAACCTTCAAATAATTCTCTATAATTCAAAGATTAAGTATGACAGATGAATTTGACCCACAATTGTGATACTGATATTTACTACATCCAATCTGAACACACATTCAAGGATTAGGCTGACAGGGTTATCCAATAAATAAAAGGAGCCGATCTGGAAGCATAACTGACTTCGAGAATGTTTCCAGGTGGCTATTTTAACATTGAATTTAAATTTCACTTTAAAGTCACTTTGAATTTCTCACTTTAGTTAAAGGATCACTATAGGGTCAGGAACACAAATATGTATTCCTGACCCTATAGTGTTAAAACCACCATCTAGCCACCCTGGGCCCCTCATAAATATTGCCTCCATAAATATCGCAAAATCTTACCGTATTCAAGCCTGAAGCTGTAAACCTGCATGCTGTTTGACTCAGAAAAACAAGCAGTCTGCTCAGGGCCGTCTTTAACGCGGGGCAAACGGGGCAGCTGCCCCGGGCCCAGTTGCTCCTGGGGGCCCAGAGCAGCTGCTCTGTGGGCCCCGCGATTTGCGCAGCCCCTGCGGTGCGGCTCCCGCACACTGAGGAGGCTCCCCGGGTGGCCCATGCACTATGTGTGTGTCAGTCAGTATGTCTGTCAGTGTATGTGTCTGTGTGTGTACGTATGTATGTCTGTGTGTGTGTGTGTGTCAGTATGTCTGCCAGGATATATTTGTATGTCAGTGTATGTGTGTGTCAGTATATATCTGTGACTTTTTAATGTCTGTCTGTATCAGCCATTACGTCTGTCTGTGCATATGTCAGTATGCCTGTGCGTGTGTGTGTGTGTATATGTCAGTATGCCTGTGTGTGTGTGTCAATGTGTCTGTCAGTGTATGTGTCTGTGTGTTTTAGTATATCTGTCAGTGTATGTGTTTGTGTGTGTGTCAGTATATCTGTTAATGTATGTGTCTGTGTATGTATGTATGTCTGTGTGTGTGTCAGTATGTCTGCCAGTATATATTTGTGTGTAGTGACTTTGTGTGTCAGTATGTATCTGTGAATGTTTTAATGTCTGTCTGTGTGTGTATGTGCCAGTACGTCTGTCAGTGTGATTGCGGGTTGGACGTAATTGGGGGGTGAGGCAGTGGCAGGGACAGGGCCCATGGGGCCCAAGAAAATGCATTGCCCAGGGTCCTAATCATATTATAGACGGCCCTGAGTCTGCTGACATCAACAGAAGTGGTAGCCTGATCCAATCACAATGCTTCCCCATAGGATTGTCTGAGACTGACAAAGAGGCAGATCAGGGGCAGAGCCAGCATGATTCAAACACAGCCCTGGCCAGTCAGCATCTCCTCATAGAGATGAATTGAATCAATTAATCTCTATGAGGAAAGTTCAGTGTCTGCAGGGAGACACTGAATGTTTGGATTCATTTTAGGCCATGACCCAGGAAGGATCTCTAACAGCCATCTAAGGAGTGGCCAGCATAGGTGTGCACACGGGGTGTGCCGGGTGTGCCTGGGCACACCCTAATCCCTGCGGCACACCTATGGTGTGAGACCGGCAGGGGAGATCTCAGGATCTCCCCTGTCGGCTCATGCAGAGCCAGCGCTATCCGAGTGCCGGCTCTGCTCTCAGCCTCCCTCCCCAGCAGCTCCGCCGGGTTCCTCTTGCGAGATCTAAGCATTGCCGCGGTTACCGCGGCAACGTTTAGATCTCGTGAGAGTGAACTCTAGCCACGCAGGCTAGAGTTCACTCTCACCACTAGGACCACCAGGGAAGGCAGAAAGGATCCCCCCTCCCTGGCATAAGGTAACAAGGGAGGGGGGATATTAAGTAATCTGCCCCCACCTCCACTGGACCACCAGGGAAGGCAGCAGCACAGCCCCCCCTCTCTACATAAGGTAAGAAGGGAGGGGGATATTTATTAACTAATCTGCCCCCACCTCCACCCCCACAAATCACCCAAACATACAGCACACACACAGCACACACACATACAGCACATACACAGCACACACACACATACAGCACACACACAGCACACACACACACATACAGCACACAAATACAGCACAAACACACACATACAGCATCCACACACATACAGCACCCACACATACAGCACCCACACACATACAGCACCCTCACAAACACATACAGCACACAAACAGCACAGACACATACAGCACACACACAGCACCCACACACATACTGCACACACACACATACATCACGTACAGCACACAAACAGCACCCACACACAAAGCACCCACACACATACAGCACACAAACAGCACACACACATACAGCACTCACACACATACATCACACACAGCACACACACACATACAGCACACACACAGCACACACAACACACACACACACAGCACCCACATACATACAGGATCCTCACACATACAGCACACAAACAGAACACACAGCACCCACACACACCGCACCCACACACACAGCACCCGCACACAGCACCCACACACACAGCACCCGCACACCACCCACACACCCACACACACAGCACCCACACACACACACACACAGCACCACACACATACAGCACCCCACACACACATACAGCACCCACACACATACAGCACCCTCACAAACACACACAGCACACAAACAGCACCCTAACAGTACCCTCACAAACACAAACAGCACCCTCACACAGCACACTAACAGGACCCTAACAAACACACACAGCACACTACCAGTACCCTCACACACAAACAGCACCCTCACACACAGTACATTAACAGCACCCTCACAAGCGCACACACACACAAACACCCTCACCCACATAGCACACTACCAGCACCCTCAAGAGCGCACACACACACACACAAACACCCGCGCCCACATAGCACACTACCAGCACCCTCACAAGCGCACACACACACAAACACCCTCACCCACATAGCACAATACCAGCACAGCAGTGTATGTGTGTGTATATATATATATATATATATATATATATATACATACATACATACATATATATACGCTGCGTGTGCTTGTGCTTTAGGGTGCACACCCTAATGCAATAGGCTGCGCATGCCTATGGTGGCCAGTGACGTTATCACTAGGCTGTAATGTAAGCACTGCATTTTCTCTGAAAAGACAGTGTTTATAGCAAAAAGCCTGAAGGTAATGATTCTACTCACCAGAATAAATGCAATAAGCTGTAGTTGTTCTGGTGACTATAGTGTCCCTTTAATAACCCTGTAAAAGAGTAAAAATTTGCCGACCCTCCCACCAACAGAACAGAACCGTTTTGTCACTTACTAGAATGTCCGTCAGCGCTGGGTCAGGCTCCATCTCTGCTCCTCCCCTGACATCAGCCAATGTCGAGGAAATAATGCGCATGCATAGGAAAGTATTGAATCAATGCTTTCCTGTGGGATTTTACCTGACGCTATGTAGTACATAGCCGCTAGAGATGGAGTTAACCCGAGGGCTGGACTGGCCCACCAGGATACCGGGAAATTTCCCGGTGGGCCTGCATACTAGCGGGCTAGTGCCTGGCAGCCTACTGGGCACCGGCCTGCGGGCCACACGGTGCAACTACAGGGTGACCGGCAGGAGGGGAGCGCATCCCCTCCTGCTGGTCAGAATGTAGCGTGGCCGAGCAGGCAGACCGCTGTAGAGGAGCTCCTGTTCCTCTACCCGGTCTGACAGGAAGTGCTCACAGAGAGCACATGAGTGCTTCCTGTCAAACCGTTTACAGTGAGCAGGAACTCCTCCAACATGGTCTGCCTGCTTGGCCATGCTACAGCAAGGTACAGGGAGAGCTGGGGGTGACAACGACTAATGGGACACAGGAAGAGCTGGAGAGGAACTAATGGGACACAGGGAGAGCTAGGGGGGACTAATGGGACACAGAGAGAGCTGGGGGAAACTAATGGGACACAGGGAGGGCTGGGGGGACTAATGGGACACAGGGAGAGCTGGGGGGAACTAATGGGACACAGAGAGCGGGAGGGCTAAATGAGGCACAGGGAGAGCTGGGGGAACTAATGGGACACAGGGAGAGCTGGGGGGAACTAATGGGACACATGGAGGGCTGGGAGGGGGATGTAAGAACACATGGAGGGCTGTGAAAGGGGTATAAGGACACATGGAGGGCTGGGGCGGAACCAATGGGACACATGAAGGGCTGGGAGGAGGGTATAGGGACACATGGAGGGCTGGGAGTGGGCTAATGGGACACATGGGGGCTGGGTGGGGGCCTTTTGGGATACATGGGGTCTCGGAATGGGGCCTATTGGGACACATGGAGGGCTGGGAGGGAGGGCTAATAGGACACATAGTGTGCTGGGGGCTCATGGGACACATGTGGGTGCTACTGAGATACATGGAAGGGCTAATGAGACACATACAGGGCTGGGAGGGGGTATAGGGACTCATGGAGGGCTGGGAGAGGGCATAGGAACACATGGAGGGCTGGGAGAGTACTATAGGAACACATGGGGAGCTGGGAGGGAGTGCTAGTGGGACACATGGAGGGCTGGATGGGAGGGCTAGTGAGACACATGGAGGGCTGGGGGGGGCTATATGAACAGAGGGAGGGCTAATAGGACACATGGAGGGCTGGGGGCTAATGGAACACATGTGGGGGCTACTGAGACACATGGAAGACTGGAGAGGGTGGAATGAGACACATGGAGGGCTGTAGGGTAATGAGACACATGGAGGGGCTGGGGAGTAAAAAGACACATGAAAGTGTATGGGGAGAAAGAGACAGAGGGGTTGGGAAAGGGGAACAGAAGACACACACAGAGGAGCTGAGGAAGACAAACAAGAGACACACAATGGGGCTGGGGCCTGGGAAAGAGACTCACAGAAGGGATGGGGAAAGGGAAAAAGAGACAATGGGACACACAAAAGGGGCTTGGGGGAGAACGTCACAAACAAAATGCATCTTTACTTGTGTCTCCTACTCTCCCTGTAACTCACAGTCGACCAGTGAGAGAAAGACTTCATATTAAAAGGAAACACTATAGTCACCAGAACTACTACAGTTTAATGTAGTGGTTCTGGTGTCTATAGCCTGTCCCTGTAGCCTGTGTCTACATTGCTGCCTAGGCACATCTCTAGTGACAATAACTCAGATGCTTCCTAGTCCAGTGCTGCACACTCTGCATGGAGGCGCTGATCGCTCCCCATAGAGATGCATTGATGTAACATCGTATTTATTACTGCTGTGCAATAGCATACATTCACAATTTCAGTCCAGATGACCAAACCTTTCTTAATATATCAAGAAAATAGACTGAAACATTGATTATATGCAAATGCACGTCTGCTTACAATAAATCTGCTCTTTTGTTTATTTTGAAGCCCTATGAGTCCTTTCTTTCACGTTTGAGTGATAGTTTTCAGTTTTTTTTCCCACTTCGATATCTGCACACTATGCTGGCGCAATGCATTATGGGGCTGGTATAGAATTTTTTTCCAGGGCTGCTTTTCATTCCCAGTCCGGTCTTGGTTAACCCTGAAATGGATTAACTGCAATAATTACAATTGCAGGGCTACACTGACAGGGACACTGCACTCAGACCATTTCAATGAGCAGAAGTAGACTGTGTGCCTATAGTGTCCCTTCCCTGATAGGGTTTCCAAATATTCAGGGGGTACCCTGGCAGAATTGCCCATGTATTTTCATGTGCAATGAATTGCAATGTAAATGTTAATAATTCCTAGTAAGCTTTGACAGAGGATTAGTTTTGCTCAGGGTCCTTGGCAGATTGTGTCTTTCTCTTAGAGTCCTGTGCTCTGTTTCCTTGAGTGTTGTGTGAGTGTGTGTAGTGGCTGATTGTCGTGTTTGTGTGTAGGCAGAGCATGCCTGTGTGTGACTGAGAGTTGTATGCATAGTGTCTGAGTGTGTATTTAAACCTCTCCTGCTTACCTTTCCCTAGTGGTCCAGCGGATGAACATAGTGATCTGCACTAGTATTGGGTTCAGACCACTTTAAGGTCTGGTGCCCAGTCAATGACTCAGAATGCAGACTTTGGCACTGTGTAATCAAGAAGAGCCAGGGGACAGCGAGGGAGTTCTTGAAATGGTCTGCACAGGATATTGGTAAAGACCTCAATGCTCCCTCAAGTAGATGAGTAGGTTTAGGGGTGAGTGGAGAGGTTTTTTTAGTCTCCCTGACAGCTCAAGGAGGGCCACCTCAGAGCCAGAGCTGGAGCTCCAGCTGTCTTATGGGTAATCCCGGTTTGGTGTAGACCGCAGCGAGGAGCCTTGTCCCACTTTATAGGCATCAGCACTGTGCTCCAGGAATTCCACACTGGCTTAGGAGGGTAGACGAAATAAGCTCTATGGATCATGTATAAAACTGAACACCCCATATCATATGAAACCCTATATTAAATTTCTAACTCCATAGAGTAAGTTTATTTTGAGCAGACAACCATAGCCCATAATGCCTTGCGTCATGTACACTGGGTGTTCTAGGACACACATATATATATTTTCTCTCCCTCTCCTGCCCCCCCCCCCCACTTTACCTATTCTTTCACCTCCTTCTTTTCCCATCACAAGCATGTTTCCTCCTCTTTATGGACACTTCTGACCCTCTAGCTAGTTATATATGCCTTCTAGCTAGGTATATATGCAGGTTGGATTTTTCCAACCCAATAATTGTGAGGTCAGACACATTTAACAATTTTTTTGTTTCTACTATACTGTCTGTCTATTGTATCTATTCCTTGTTTCATATCCTCTTATTGTAAAATGTAGTCTTTAAATGAATAAAAATTGAAAATAAATAATAATTCCAACTAGGTATCTCAGAATAAGTAACCTGTACCTTCATAGGCTCCTGCCTTGATCTCCTGGGCAGTGAAATGTGGACCTTTAGATGGACCTGCCCAAGGTTCTCTCACTATTCCCACATTCCATGTGCTAGGTGGTATGGTATTTTGCATCATGAGACCCTGCTTAACTTGGTCAGTGCAGTGTAAGCACCTCTAGTATAACAGCCACTAGAGGTGGATGTAACACTGGAATGTAAACATTGCAATTTCTACAAAAAACAACCAAACCCCAAAAAATAAAAAAGGCAATCTTTTAGATTTCATGGTTAAAAGAGCAGTGGCATTGCACCCGAACCACTTAATTGAGGTGACCTGGGGGACTATAGTGTCCCTTTAAGCAAAACAACATTTTATTAGATTAGATTTGGACAATATGAACATGGGGCAAAAATCTATCAAAACCTATCAAATGCTCTTAAGTAGTATTTGTGCCCAGAGTGTTCTTTTAAGAATGGTGTTTTTAACATTTGAAACAGTACACGATGAACACAGATCAGCTTGAGTTTTCTTTTTGGTGTTACCTACCTAATAATAATCGTTGGGGTTCTATCTAAACATTCTCACGTCCTGGGCCTCCTGAGACCAACTTTTTTCATTTTATTTTTATTAAGATAAACCTTATGTAGTGTGGAGAGAACACAGTGTAGTAATGAATATCTTTTGATTACTAAACAAAAGGAATCATTGTAGCAGCAAGGCAAAGTAACTTTGTCTGCTATATTGCAGAACAAATGGTTCTGCTTTCAGTCTAAGTGCTGTGAACAATCTTTAAAGGATGCATTGCATGTTCTAAATAAATTGAGTTACTAGACAAAAATGATAGATTGGGCCTCACTTGTTACAACACTTTGTTCTAGTCTGTGATCCAGCCTGTGAATTCATTAAAAGAGGCTTCTTAAAACCATTAGCGGGTCTAATTCTAAAACTGTGTGATGAATCATGTGGTGCAGTTTGATGAACTTACTACTTCTCTTTGTCCAGAAACAGAACAGTTGTCCTGACAAAGGTTTTTGCTATTTTTAGATAAAATATTTCTGGCTTTCTAGGCAGTTTCATGGAACAGAACGTTATGCTATTGCAGGGAAGCTATCCTGAACGTTCTCTTCTCTGAACACTTTGCGTGTCGAAATATCTTGTGCTTCTTTAACTCTTGAGATGTGTCAGAAGGCACCTACTGAAAGTATGGAATCACCAATCGTCTGTAAACGTGACGTGAGCACATCTTTTGGAGATTTAGGGCTAGATTCTCTTAGCAGAGACATTACTTACTGAATAGCAATTCCTCCCTTGACTCTATGGAAAAAAACGTTACTCAATTAGCAGAGAAAACCCTTACCTTGCTAGAAGAATCCAGCCCTTAATTGTCAATAATCAAAACTGGAAATCAAGTTGAAAAACATGTAGAAAGTAGCAGAAACTATATAAATGCATTTACGAGGATGTATGCGATGCCATATGGAAAAGTATCGCACGGCGTATCACGCAGGAAAAGAAAGATCGATAATCATAAGCGGAAAATATTACTGGGCCAACGTTGACTAAATTCTAATATGCCTGAAAATATTATTAGAACTTTGCATCAAATTAGCTGCGGCAGCAAATCATCAAACTGTCTTGTTTCCCTGGTTTCACAGATGTATACAGTATGACGAGTGGCTCTTTATTTGTCATATTTAGTTAATTGAAATATATGTAATGTTTACTTACCTAGCACTAATTACTAGTGGAAAAGTCATACATCAAAAAGAGGGTTTTATATTTTTACAAGATGAACTATTTTGGCAGCATATTACAGGTACAAAAAAAAAGTTCTACTGGTTTAGCTTTTGTAATATTATTGTTTGAAAGGTGAATTATCACACTCCTTCAGTCTCACCATATTTTCGTTGTATTGTTGACCTTGTAAAGAGCTTATCGTATATCTATAGTTCCTGTCTAACTTGATTGCTCAGAACATATTCCTAAAATATTCCATGGACACATTGATCATCTGCCAAGTCCCAGTGGCTGAACCCAAGGGTGACACCTCCAAGAAGAGAAGTGTCTGTTTAGGGGAAGAATCCAATGTTTAATCTAGAATCACTGGACATGACAAGCAGGTCATGGTATCACCTAGAACTTGTGATGCCCCCAACACAGCCAACTTAAAATTGTTTCCCAGGAATAACACATATACCCAGTTTACAAGGAATAAACATTCCCACATATAATACAATCTGTCAATAAGATTACATTCAGATACCACTTTCACGTCATTCCAGATGGTTTTATTACGCTCAGCCCACTTATAACTCAAAATATTAGTGAGTTCTAGCCTAATTTTATACAAAAGAGATACATTATTTAAATTGTATTACTTACTGTGACCAAAGTCCTTAAAGTTTTGCAAGAATATTCTTTAATGAATAGTTCTCTTTGGAATTGAGGCACTAAATATGGATCTGCTGATTTGAGTGTTTCTTAAATTAGAAAAAGTACACACAAGGGGATCAGCTTGGATTTGCGATAATTGCATTGGCCTAAGCATGATGTAACCCTATTTTGTGATTGATTACACAGATTTTCTGTTTAAAAAAAAGGTGACTATATGTATTTTTGAAAGATGTATGACTATTATAAAGAGATGTCCACTAAACCCTATGTGTTTTATTTATACTGTTTGGTCATTTCTGTAGTAGAAGAGCGTAGTAGTAGAGACTGTATTTAATATTCTCTTTGGCCAATTAAAGTGGTGGGAAGTGTAAAAGAGCCATGGTTGAAAAGCTTAATGACAGCTATTAGAAATTTAAATTAACTAATTATTTATATGTCCAACTTGCACTGGATCTTACAGAATGAGTGCCATGGGTCCTTTTTTTTTGGATACTCAAGATTGGGAATTGCCTGAACCAATATTAAACATAGCCTGGAATAGGCTACAGCAAGCATGTCAAACTCAAAGTCTAGCACGGGCCAAATAAACAAGGTTCATTTAAACAAACGTAAATTTTCACAGAAACGTAGGTTTATTTTGAAAAGTACAGTATTAAACCCCCTCCCAGCATCCCCCTCTACTAAATCCCAGTCCCCCCCATATACCAAATCCCAGTCCTCCCCCTCTACTAAATCCCAGCACCCCCCTCCAGCCAACAAGCAGACTCAACACACATTGCTAGTATGTGACTCTGGAGTCCGGCCTCTGGTATACCCCAAATGGCACCATCTGTACCCTGTGTCAAAGCGGATCCTCCCGCTACTTCTTGAAACCCTGTGAAGGTGGAGCACGTCGACGCCACGTTGGAATGTGACGTGGCATTGCCTGCCTCAGTGCACCTCCAGGTCCTCCACTGTCCAGCCGCGGCCATCACAACACTAACAGACAGACACACACACACACACACTTACTGACATACACACATACTTACACACACACACAAACACTCACTGACATACACAGACAGACACACACATACTCACTGACAGACAAACAAACACACACACTGACAGATACACACACACTCACTGACAGATGCGCACACATTTACACATTCTTGCACACACTCACATCATTCCCTGGGGTCCAGTGGGGATCTTCTATCTGGAGATCTCATTCCTGCCCCTCACTGCTCCCTCCCACGCAGTTTAGTGATGCCGGGTGCCGGAATATGATGTCATATTCCGGCACACAGCATCAATACAGACGGCGCACGCGAGGGAGCAGTGAGGAGCAGGAAGATTGAGCTCCTCCAGCGACCTCTCCTCCCCAGTCAGGTACATTTTAGGCACCTGTAGGCACCTGCAATGTGGAGAAAGAAGGTGCCTACTCTGCTTCAACACTAAGCATGTACTTGCGGCTCGCCGGGCAGCAAAGAAGTCCATTGTTGGCCGTATGCGGCCTGCAGGCCACGAGTTTGTCATGCTTGGGCTACAGTAAGGGTTTTTATGAAGCAAAAAAGATGGAGATATGCCAAGCACAAAATCTGTTCAGTGTGCATGTAACAGAGACCAGCAGAACTCAAACATATAGAGAAGTCAAACAGGAGACAGGAAATTAGGAAAAGGAATACACACATGAAACACTAAAGGGTCATAACACAGGTTACTTGTGTGAGCACACTAAAACCTCTAAACATAGTCTTTTGTTGGCTTCTCAAGAACCACCTTCAATGTTCATCTAGGTTCCAGTAAATATTTCTACTTGTGAGTAAAGGATACAGAATGCCGAGGCAGTAAAGGATGTTCTATTCAGGCACCTGTCAAAAACACATACACAATATAAAACAGGGCCAAGGTACCAGCACAAGGCACCAGACACTGGGGAGTGTATCCCTACAGATCAGGTCACCCCTAGTGAGATGATGCTAGCAGTCCCTAGGGTTAAATATTGCAGTTTATGAGTATCATCAATGTTTACATTGCAGGGTTAAGTCCTCCTGGGGTGGCTTTCAGTATGCCACAAGAGGCCCGTCTGCTGCACAGGCATGTGTGACATGGAAACCCCATCGCAATGCATTGATTCAGTGCTTTCCTATGGGATTGTTTGAATGATCGCGTGCAAATTAGGTTCCCAAAGCTCCTCTACGAGGGCCAATTGGAATGGACCACTGGTCCACCTCCATGACAATCACTGGGCAGGAGAGGTCAAGGTCAGTAAAAAAATTTTTTTTAACCCTGTCAATGCTGAACAGGAAGTGGGTTTAATTCTACTAGAGTTGGAACACTAAATTGATAGGAATATAGATTTGTATTTCTAACATTATATTGTTCCTTTAATATTGTTTCAAGTGTAGATGGCAGCAGTGGTTATGGGGTTGGGTAGTAATGTTATGAGTAATTTGCAACAGTGAGGGGAGACCTTGAATAGTTACATACCAGAAAAGTGTTCTAAGATAGCCTAGAGTAATTGTGCATTTAAAGAAGAAGAACAGATGTCCAAGGACCTGCTTGACCACCACTGGTGAGTGAAAGATAAAATATGATAACTTCTCAAAGAAGCATACAGAGATAGAGCAACTCTTGGCAAAATAACTGTTCGCTTCCTTGTTCAGAACATTGTAATACGCTGGTGCTGTGACTATCAGTTCACGAATTGTGGAGCAACTGCCACAGTTGTGAACGTAAAGACCACTATAAAACTATAAATATATGTAGCCCTACAGCTTGTTCACTTTATATTAACACGAAGAGTGCTCTGGGATAAGTTCTTAAGCAGGTAATATTCAGCTCACATGAGATAAATAAGACTTGATACTATGTAATGATTCATTAAACATTTCTCACTAAATCATGTCCGAGCCGTAACATACTATCAAGCTATATTTATCTCACATGGAGCGAGATAAAGAGCGCTGTTAGATATATACATCCCTAATTCTATTTATTCTAAGCCATCTCTTGCCACAATACATCTCCTGAAGCTGGAAGGCAATTTACAGCACTGTGATTTGATAAAAAAGATGTCATAGCAGGGACTACTTCATAAATATGTCTCTGTATGACGGATTCACTTCAATAAACTGGGGGGAATATATTCATGGATAGTGATATTTATCTCACTTGAGAAATCACTTCACCCGGTGTTTATTCATTAAAAAAAAATCACTTTTTGATGAACACGCTTCACAGAATATAAAGCTGAAACAGGCGGTAGCTGCATGTCTATGTTCTGAATAAAAACACATGTTATAACCAAGTCAAAACAGCAAGAACAGGTTTAGAACTTGCCCTCACCTTGAATGGAGTCTGCAGCTTCCATTCTCCTCCATTTTATTCAATTACCTGGTCTTTGCTACTCTTTAGCAACACAAGTTTCTAATAAAGCTTATTCTTTGTTAAAACTTAAAAAAACATTAAAAAAAAAAAATGGAATATCCTTAAAGGAACTCTAGTGTTAGGAATAGAAAGCTGTGATCCTAACACTATAGTGTCCCTCTGCCCCCATGAATCCCTTTATGGCAGTGATGGCAAACCTTTTTGAGCCCAAGTGCCCAAACCGCACTTGGGCTTTGTTTTCCTCAAAGTGCCAACACGGCAATTAAACCTGAATTCTGAGGTTTAAGTTTAGAAAAAAACAACTTATACAGTTGTTTGAACTAACAACTATTGTTTTAAAAGAAGAACACAACAACAGAGAGTTCAATTATATAAATTTTAAATAAATATATACATAGATAAAATTAAACTTATATTTATTAGTATCTCCAACAAATGCAATACATACACACAGACTGCTGAACACATTCACACACCGACTGCTTAATACATATACACCGACTGCTAAATACACACACAGACTGCTAAATACACACACAGTCCGCTGAATACACACACAGTCCGCTGAATACACACACACAGTCTGCTGAATACACACACACAGTCCGCTGAATACACACACACAGTCTGCTGAATACACACACTGCTAAGTACACATACAGACAGACTGCTGAATACACACACACACACACTGCTGAGTACACACAGACTGCTGAATACATACACACACAGACTGCTGAATATACACACACAGTCTGCTGAATATAAACACACAGGCTGCTGAATATACACACTGCTAAATACAGACTGCTGAGTACACACAGACTGCTGAATACATACACAGACTGCTGAATACATACACAGTCTGCTGAATACATACACGCACACAGACTGCTGAATACACAAACATACAGACTGCTGAATACATACAGACTGTTGAATACACACACACATACTGCATCGAGGGGTGCAGTGTATATGTTTGTGTGTAAGGGTGTGGAGTGCTGTGTGTGTCTGAGGGATGCTGTGTGTGTGAGTGGTGCTGTGTGTGTCTGTGTGAGGGGTGCTGTGTGTGTGAATGGTGCTGTGTGTGGGGGGTATGGGTGCTGTGTGTGTGGGGTGGTGTGTGTGCGCGGGGTAAGAGTGCTGTGTGTGGGGAGTAAGGGTGCTGTGTGGGGTGGTAGGGGTGATGTGTGTGGAGGGTACAGGTGCTCTGTGGGGGGTAGGGGTGCTGTGTGTGTGGGGGTAGGGGTGCTGTGGGGTAGTGTGCTGTGTGTGGAGGGGTGAGTGGTGCTGTGTGTGTGGAGGGTAGGGGGTGCCTGTGTGGGGAGTAGGGGTGCTGTGTTGGGGGTAGGGGTGCTGTGTGTGAGGGTGATGAGGATACTTTGTGTGTGGACTGGGTACTGTGTGGGGGGTAGGGGTCCTGTGTGTGTGGGGGTAGGGATGCAGTGTGTGGGGGAGTGGGGATGCTGTGTGTGGGGGAGTAGGGTGCACTGTGTGTGGGGGCTAGGGGTACTGCATTGTGTGGGGTGGGAGTACTGCATTATGTGTAGTGGTAGGGGTGCACTGTGTGTGGGGGCTAGGGGTGCTGTGTGTGGGGGTAGGGATGCTGTGGGTGGGGGCTAGGGGTACTGTGTGTGTGGGGGTGGGGATGCTGTGTGTGGGGGGTATTAGAGGGGTACTGTGTGTGTGGGGGCTAGGGAATTTGTTACTAGCGTGTGTGGAGTGGTGGGGAATTTTGTGTGAAATGTGAGGGCTAGGGTACTGTGTGTGTGTGGGTGGTGGGGTACTGTGTGTGTGGGGTGGGGTACTGTGTGTGTGGGGTGCTGTGTGTGTGGGGGTAGGGATGCTGTGTGTGGGGGGATAGGGGTACTGTGTGTGGGGGGTGTAGGGGTATTGTGTGTGGGGGGTAAAGATACATAAAAAAGGTATTTTAGATCTTTTCCCCCCTCCCTTCTTCTTACCTTTGGTGAAGGAGGGGGGAACACAGCCATCGCTGGCGGTCCGGTGGTGATAAGTATATGTTTGCGAAGCAGCTCTCCTGTCCTCCCGCGCGATGCTGTATGAAGCATTGCCATGGTAACGCGCGTCAACGCTCCACACAGATTGCTCGTGGGTGGACAGGAGAGCTTCTTCCTAGATCCCTCTCCCTGCTTCCAGTCCTCCTGACACGGAAGCAGAGTAGGCGCCTGCCGTTTTGGGCAGGCAGGTGCCTACTCTGCATTGCTGCAGACAGCCAGTGTCCCCCTCCCCCGGCAACCTATGGCCATAGGTTCGCCATCACTGCCCTATGGCATCCAAAGGGTTAAACACCCTTTGACTACTTACCTGATTTCAGCACCAAAGTCCCTCTGCACTGGCTCAGTCTCCATCTTCATTGACATTATTGCGAGGGCGCATTAGGCCTTCCCCGTAAGAAAGCTTTGACTTGATGCCTTTCTTTGGACATATTTAAGAAGCTGGACATCGTTATGTAAATAGTGAGGACATTCAATGTTATTTCACTGAGTTAAACTCATTGAAACAGCAGGAAGCGCTTCTTGTGACTGTCTGGTAGACAACCACTAGAGGCAGTCTTAACACTGCAATGTAAACCTTGTAGCTTCTCTAAAACTGCAATGTTTTTCATTGCAGGATAAAATGGATTGGGAAAGTGCACCCAGACAACTTCAATGAGATGAAGTGGTCTGTGTGCCTATAGTGTCCTTTTAATTTTAAAAAGAAAGGCTTCTTAGAAGAACACTAAAACATGGCCCGTTGACAGCCTATGCTGTCAGTTACAATAAACCTTACTTCTTCAAAGACTAAAGCCCCTGTATGTAAAGAAAAAGCAAGAAAAAAGTGAAACACACAAAAGCCATACAGAATCAGATTAATCACAGGATAATTAATTAATATTCATCTCAAATGACACACATTTTGAGATTATCAAGCGAACTGTGCTGCTCGCTTTCCTTCATGTCTTTCCCTAAGCTATTGTGTCTGGTGTTGATGTAGTATAACAAAATCTTTGTTCTTTTGCTTTTGATGGGATGCATTAAATACCTACAGGCCTCTGTAAAGATTGTAAATCTTGACCAATCCTGGGATTTAAAAAAATAATAATCAAGAAACCACTGTGGTACTCCGCAGATGTGGCCAAAATAGTAAAAAACACAAAGTTAGCATTTAGTAATTATAAAAAAAAAAAACAGAGTGAGGAAGACAGAATGATCTATAAGATTAGTCAGAAAGAGGCTAAGCAAGTTATAAGAGCTTCCAAATCTCACACAGAAAAGAAAATAGCACAGTCAGTAAATAAAGGGGACAAAACATTTTTGAGATACATAAATGAGAAAAGGAAAGTAAAACAAGGATTAGTTAGATTAAAAACAAAAGAAGGAAGGTATGTAGAAGAGGATAAAGGTCTAGCTGACTACCTCAATTAATATTTTTGTTCAGCATTTACAGATGAAAATGAAGGAAAGGGGAAGGGGAAGGAAAGGGGCCTCAGTTAGGAAAAAGGACAACTGAGTCATTTGTTACATGTGAGTTTACAGAGGGAGAGGTTCTATTTCAACTGTCAAAAGTAAAGACAAATAAGTCAATGGGACCTGATGGAATACACCCAAAGTTATGAAAAGAGCTTAGTGGTGTACTAGCAAAACCATTAACAGATTTATTTAACCAATCATTGTTAACAGGAGTAGTCCCAGAAGATTGGAAGTTAGCGAATGATGTGTCCATTCACAAGAAAGGTAATAGGGAGGAGTCGGGCTACTATAGGCCAGTAAGCCTTACTTCAGTAGTGGGGAAAGTAATAGAAGCAATGTTAAAGGATAGGATAGTAAACATGGGTTTAGTTCAGGAAGATCATGCCAAACTAATCTTATTGATTGGGTAACTAAAATAATAGATCAGGGTGGTGCAGTAGACATTGCTTACCTAGATTTCAGTAAGGCTTTTGACACTTTTGCACATAGAAGGCTTTTCAATAAACTGCAATCTTTAAGTTTGGATTCCAATATTGTTGAATGGGTAAGGCAGTGGCTGAGTGACAGGCAACAGAGGGTTGTAGTTAATGGAATATATTCGAAGATTGGACTTGTCACCAGTGGAATACCTCAGGGATCTGTACTTGGATCCATTCTCTTTTATATTTTTATTAGTGATATTGCAGAAGGTCTTGATGGTAAGGTATGTCTTTTTGCTGATGATACTAAAATATGTAACAGGGTTGATGTTCCAGGAGGAATAAGCCAAATGGCAAACGATTTAGGTAAACTAGAAAAATGGTCAGAGTTGTGGCAACTGACATTTAATGTGGATAAGTGCAAGATAATGCATCTTGGATGTAAAAACCCAAGGGCAGAGTACAGAATATTTGATAGAGTCCTAACCTCAACTGAGGAAAGGGATTTAGGGGTGATTATTTCTGATGACTTAAACGTAGGCAGACAATGTAATAGAGCAGCAGGAAATGCTAGCAGAATACTTGGTTGTATAGGAAGAGGCATTAGAAGTAGAAAGAGGGAAGTGCTCATGCCATTGTACAGAACACTGGTGAGACCTCACTTGGAGTATTCTACATAGTACTGGAGACCGTATCTCCAGAAGGATATTGATACTTTAGAGAGAGTTCAGAGAAGGGCTATTAAACTGGTTCATGGATTGCAGGGTAGAACTTACAAAGAAAGGTTACAGAATAAGTATAGTAGGGATGTGCATGGGCAAAAAATTTGGTTCGGACTTCCTAATTTCGGGACTTCAGCAATTCGGGACTTTGGCAATTCGGTTCGGTTTGGCACTTCCAAAATTCGGGACTTTGGCAATTCGGTTCGGTTTGGCACTTCCAAAATTCGGGACTTCGGCAGTTCGGCAATGCGACACTACGGTTCGGCACTTTCGAAATTCAGGACTTTGGCAATACGGGACTTGGGCAATTTGGGACTTTGGGAATTCAGCAGTTCCATAACCCTACTCCTAACCCTAACCCTACTCTAACCCTATCACTAACCCCTAACCCCACCCCTAACTCCTAACCCTATCCCAATCCTACTCCTAACTCCTAACCCTAACCCCAACCCTAACCCTAAACCAAAACCCTAACCCTTCCCCAACCCATTACCCTACCCTACCCCTACTCCTAACTCCTAACCCTAATGCTAACCCGACCTCTAACCCTAAACCCTAACCATATCCCTAACTCCTAACCCCAACACTACCCCTACCCCAACCCAGCCCTAAACCCACCCTAACCCTATTCCTAGCCCTAAACCAAATCCAAAATTCTACCATACCCCTATCCCTAACTCCTAACCATACCCTAACCCTAATCCCACCCCTAACTCTAACCCTACCCCTAACTCCTAACCCCAACCCTGACCATAAACCAAAACCCTAACCCTACCCCAACCCTACCCTAACTACACCCCTAACCCTACCCTAACCCTAACCCTATCCATACCCCTAACCCCACCCCAACCCTACCTCTAACCCTACACCAACCCTAACCCTACCCCTAGCCCTAACTCTTAAATCTAACCCCGACCCTTAACCCTACCCAAACCCTACCCTAACCCTAGCCCCAACTTTCCTCTACCCCTAACCCTACCCCTAAACCTAACCCTACCCTAGTTGCCTCCCACTGCCATTTAAGAGCGTGCTTGTGACAGGCGGGCCGCGTGACCGCTCATTGTGGCCAGTGCGCGCTGTTCGAGCAGAGGACCCCGGCCAGCCCCCGGATAAGGTAAGTACCGCCACACTACGGGGTTCAAGTCAGGTAACTGTTGGCCTCTGACTTCTTCAGCAACCAAGCCTTGGTGGAATTTAAGGTATGCTTGGGATCTATGTCTTGTTGTAAGGTCCAATGCCGACCAAACGTCAGCTTCCTCACACACAGCATGACGTTTTCTCTTAGGATTTCCTGATATTTCAATGAATCCATCTTGCCTTCCACATGCTGCAGGTTTCCAGTGCCAGAGGGTGCAAAGCAGCGTCACCGAGCCACCAGCATGCTTAACTGTAGACAGAGTGTTTTTTTCAGCATATGCTTCATTCTTCTTCCTCCAGACATACTGCTGATCAATTGGGCTGAAAAGTTCTAGTTTTTTTTTCATCGCTCTACAGAACAGAATCTTCTGTGGCTTATTTATATGATTTTGAGCATATTGGAGCTGACTTTTCCTGTGCTTTTGAGTCAGTAGTGGTGTATGTCTTCAGGGCCGGCCTTAGGACATTAGACACCCCGTGCAAAAATTCTTCACAGTGCCTGCCCGCCTATTATTTCAAAACAAATATTAATCCCCCCCTTACCTGTTGTTACCTTGCAAATAAAGAGACGTGCTGATCTCTGGTGGTCCAGTGTGCTGGGAATCTGTCACACACACAGTTACAAACAGTTACACACAAACCGTTATATGAACAGCCACACACACACACACTGCTCTGGGCAAACAGAAACACATACACAGTTGCAGACAGTCACACACACATACACACAGATAGTCACACACATACTGTTACTGGCAGACAGTCACACACACATACACACAGTAAGACAGTCACACACCGTTACAGACAGACAGTCACACACACATACACACAGACAGTTACACACATACTATTACAGGCAAACAGTCACACACACATAGTTACACACATACTATTACAGGCAAACAGTCACCCACAATGTTACATCCGGTCACACACTTAAAGGCAGTTACACATACAGTTACAGGCACACACACACACACACGTGAAGAAGCAGAAAGAATCAGAGGTTGTACAAAGGTAAAGTAGGAGAAGGAGCAGAAAGGGTCAGGAAGGGGCAGCAGGGAGCTGGAAAGGGCATGGATGTCATTACAATTAGGCCCCCCCCCCGGAAATATTCCTGCGGACGCCCATGCATACTGTTACAGGCAGACAGTCATACACACATGCACACAGTTAGGCAGTCACACACACACACAACATCAAAATACAGTTAGAATTACATTATATACATGTGAGTATGTGAGTATATATAGGAGAAATAAAGGAGATTATTGACTTACCCCAGGTGCAAAGAATTCAGAATGGCATCCTGCTTGACCCTGTGCGTGAGTTAACTCCACCCCTAATTGTGAGGCCGGTCTGAATTCTTTGCACCTGGGTTAAGTAAATAATCTTTTTTATTTCTCCTGTATATACTCACATTGTATGTTATTTGTTTAACTATGATCCTGACGAAAGTCCCCAACCGGGACTGAAACGTTGATCCTGTTTTTTACAACTCTGGAATTAAAGTTATATTTTATCTAAAGACCATGAGTGCAGCCGTTCATACAGCGTTTGGATACTGGAGCCCTCTTATTGCACCTGGCCACTTCACTTCTCTGTGCAAGGATTTTCAGCATTTAAAAAAAATAAAAAAAAATATATATATATATATACATTCTACTTGTATATTCATGTATTATTTTTACATAATTATGTGACTTTATTAATAATAATTTTAGGGACCTGGTGACAAGCCAGGCAGAAAGTCGAGAGAATTTAGTTTGAAAGCCCTAAATTCGACCGTGTAACTTTCCAAAACGCTATACAACCTGTACATGGGGGGAGAGGAGAGGGGTACTGTTGTACTCGTGAGACTTTGCTGGACATAAATATTAGTGTTTTAAAACAGTAAAACATATAATGACAAAAATATCAGAGAAAGTGTAGTTTTTGTGCAAAAAATAAATAAATGTGAACCCTAACATTGGCCAGAGTATGTGACTGAGTGGCTACTAAAAAGACTGGATATACCCCATTTTTAATACACTGGAATGTCTACTTTTTCAACTGGTGTCCCATGATGGGAGCAATTTTCGTTCCTGCCATACAGTCTCAACCAATCTTGCAAAGTTGAATGTGTAAAAATGGAAATGGACAAACTCTTTATTTGACCCTTTAACTTTCCAAAACACCATAAAACCTGTACATGGGTAGTGCTGTTGTACTGGTGGGACACTAAAGCATTCAAATATGTGTGTTTAGTTGCAGTAAAAGCTAACAGTATTATGACATACACAGTTAAAATGCCACGCAAAACTGAGAAAATACGAAAATGTCTCAATGTCATTTTTTTGTCATATTACATTTTGTTCCATATATAAATATTTGATGTGAAATGAAAGCCATGTTTTTCCAGAACAAAATGATACATACAAAGATTGGGTGGACTTAATATGAAAGAGCTAAATTATGGTTGAACAGACATATTGCTCAAATTCTAGGTTTTGTTTTGGCCAGAACTTGTATAATTCCCCTTTGTCCTTAAGGGGTTAAACTGAAGACAGCAAGGTGAATTGTTAGTGTAGAACTCACCTAAGAGGTTTTGCCTAGATGTGGCAGGTGTGCTTACACTTGAATGGCCATTGGAGTGATACTAAAAAGCCTCCAGTTATTTAAAGGGACACTATAGGCACCCAGACCACTTCAGCTCATTGAAGTGGTCTGGGTACCATGTCCCCAGGGCCGGACTGGCCCACCGGGATACCGGGAAATTTCCCGGTGGGCCGCGGCACCTGGGGGCCGGCCGCGTTCCTGGGCCGGCCCTTTAAATACTGCAGCCGCCCGAGCGCTCTGTGAAGAGCGGTCAGGCGGCTGCAGCTTCTCCCCTCCCCCTCCCCTCCCCTCCCCTCCCCTGTAGCGTGGCCGAGCTGCACTCCGGTCCGCGGTGGCCGGCCGGAGTGATAGGAAGTTGCACACTGAGTCTCGCCGTCTTCCTTCCACCCTGGATCAGCTTCTGTTCTCCAGGACTGTGCCTTCCACCCTGTATGAACCTCCAGCATCCAGGACTGTGTGGTGAAGACCCCTCCTCCAAGGAGAGCGTGTTAGGAACAAGCTCTTAAAAGAGCTCAATGACTCAAGCTCAGGGGAGCATGCAGAGCATAGCAATCCCCAGTGTGATTATAACAGCTCCCTCCAATAACAAGACAAGGCTACATTTAGAGGGATCAAGAAGAACTGTCAAAACCTTTATTCCCTTGGGACCAGCCAATAGGGTCACCACAATAACATTGTTGTGAAAACTCAATAAAATCACAAACAGTCAAACCATATCAAGAAACACACAGTGACTTATCACAACACAATGGCATATTTTAAAGGTGTGGGGGAGACAATATTTAACAGTAAATATCTCACCTGCCTGCAGAATTAGCAATATGCAAATCTACCCGAATATGCAAATGAACCAGTCTTGCAATTCAGGTAGTGCATATTGCTGTTGCTACCAACAGAGGGCACTAGACCAGCTCCATAGCCAAACCCACCTAGTTGGTAGCAAACCTCAGCAATACAAGAGAGCAGGCAATACATTACACAGTACACACACACACACAATAAACAATTACATTACACACACCCTGCACCTATAATGGGTACAGGGTGACTAAAACATAAGATAAATAAAGCAGCCTACATAAAGAGTCTGTCTGAAGGTAGACTAGGGGCTTTAAAGCCAGATACATGAAAGAGTCATAGTCACAGGGGAGGAGGCTGGCAAGTAGGCCTCTCCAGGACCAAGTGGCGAAGGGCACTTCGTCACACTCACCGTCAGGCCCTGGGGCCCAGACCTTGAGCTGTGTAAGGGACCCCAAAAAAATGGAGCTGCTTCCAATTCTCCCAGAACATTGAATTTTGTGACCACAGTTGCAAACAGCCTCCAGAGATCCTGTTCTACACCAGACCAGTGGAGCCAAACTGCAGTCCATCATCATCCTCATCTGCTTGTAAGTAGGCAATCTAGTATATTATTAGTGACACTAATCTATAATTTACCTCACATTAAAGGGACACTATAGCTTAATGAAGTGGTTCTGGTGTCTATAGCTGGTCCCTGCAGGCTTTTTAATGTAAACACACACTGTGTGCAGCACTGGCGTTAGTTCATATGGCAGATCATATGGGTGGGGCATTGTGATGTGACATGTGGGGGCAGAAAATTTTTATTTTGTCTAGGGCGGCAAAAATCCTTGCACCGGCTCTGATCCTGGGCAGGTGCACCAGTCTACTTGACTGGTTTTGCCCCCCAGGCCTAAGGCTGCCAGCCCTCCCCTGGCCGCTGGGGAGGTCTTTTGGCGGCCGCTGGCGGACTTGTCCTGGCGGCCGCTGAGGGAGCTGCGCGAGCTGCGCTGGCTCTGCTCCCCAGCACGCAGCTGAATGAGACCGGCGCCGGAATATGACGTCATATTCCGGCGCCAGTCTCATTCAGCAGCGCGCGAGGGCGGGAGGGCACTAACACAGGAAGCACCTCTAGTGACCGTCTGAGTGACTGTCACTAGCAGTGTCACTTTGAAGCAATGTAAACACTGCCTTTTGTCTGAAAAGTCAGTGTTTACGTTGAAAAGCCTGTAGGGACATGCTATAGACACCAGTACCACCACATTAAGCTGTGTGTGTGCGTCTGCTAGTGAGTGAGCTTGCTTGCATGCGTGTGCCTGCTAGTGAGTGAGCTTGTGTTTTTATGTCAATGAGCTGATGTATATCAGTAAGATTGTTTGTCTATGAGGCTGTGTATCAATGAGCTTGTGTGTGTCACTGAAATGTCAGTGAAATTGCCTGTGTCTGCATGTGCGTATGTTTACTGTATAATTAAACGTTTTACCCTGAAAGGACCAATATTTTATATTAGAAAAAGCAATATATATATATATATATATATATATATATATATTAATATATATATTACTCAATCATCTGTCCTGGCAAGACATAGCCTTACATATTACACGTGACAATATATGGCGCAGTGACTTATGGGGCTGGCACAATTTTTTTTCCAGGGCTGCTTTGTATCCCCAGTCCGGCCCTGCATGTCCCTATTGCCCTTAGAATCTGAAATGTTTACATTGCAGCTCTAAGTCTGCCTCCAGTGTCTGTCTACCAAAAAGCCACTGGAGGCGCTTCCTGGATCCTAACAGACTTTTGGTCCCGTAACTCACGCTGGATGTCCTCATGCTCTGCATGAGGACCTCCAGCGTCCGCTATTTGCCGATTGGAAAGCATTGATACAATGCTTTCCTATGGGGAGGTCTATGGGGACATCAGCGCTGGAATCAGGTAAGCAAATAAAGTGTTTTAAACCCTTTATTCACTGGTGGGGGAGGGGGAACTATAGTATCCCTTTAAATGTGCATAGGGATCTAGAAAACTTTTTTCTTTGTTTTTTATTGCATATTTGGGGCTGATGTGTACTATATTCATTGCTGATGCCCTGGAGTAATTGGAGTTTGAGCGCAGAGCTTAATTTTGTATGTATGGTAATTGTACAGGTAATGGGTGCCCAAAAGGTAGATTTCCAGATCTTTGAAGACTACAGCTACCATGATGCCTTTTCATTCAAAGCATGCAAAGGAAAGGCGTACAAAGGGATTTTTAGTTATACAACATCTGGGGATCCACCTTTTGGGCACCACTGGTATAGGTTATTTATGTAATAGCACAAGTGAGCAAAAACCTGTTTGAGACTTGAGTGAGGACTAAACGAAGGGCAAGCTACTGGGTCTGTGCCTGTTCTCAGAGTCCTCACATCTTCTATTTGCTTTTACTTCTATATTATTGGAATATACATTTATCATAGAGATATAGCATATAACAGTACTGCCTGATAGTATGTGAGCTATTCACTCAACCGGAAACTGCTGAGAATGGACAAGGGAATTCCAAACTACAGCCCAAACTGAAAAAAAAAATCAGAGGCTGAGCTCTTTTTCCAGCTTGGCTATTTTGGAATAAAATTCTAAGATTTCAACAATTCTATGTTTTTGGAAGTAAATAAATGAATTAATCACAGAGGGGGTTCCTAGGGGAAGCATTGTGATAAATAGGAAACTGAATTTTGCCAGGCGTCCGGTGATGTAACATATAGAGGTTAAAAAAGTGTGAATTTAGCAATTCTGTCTGCAATAAAAAAAAATAATAAAAAAATGATGTTAGCAATATTACTTGTACATTTCCTTTTACTGACAATTCTATAGCAACATTTAACATTGGTATTGGGAGCATTTTGGTTCAGAGTAAACTGTCTGTGCTCAATCCACATTTTAGGTTTAGGTAAGAAAACCTACACCTCTACACCCAATGCAACCTAATACATAGGTCCAAATGGTTGCCGGAGCATTATGGCAAATGTAGTTCACAACTGCAGTGGGACCAAAGCTTATCCATCACTGATCAAATCTGACACGTGGTGCTAAAGGCTCTCATCTGTCGATGAGCCTGCATGGAAGCAGAGCTGTCAATCATTGTTTTCCCTATTCAAGTGGTACCCAGTTATCATGCAGCAAACCAATGATTGAAGGCAAGCTCTTCTCAGGAGCTTCTGCATCAGCTGCAAGATTTTCCGGACTGGCCTATTTACTGGACAAATGGCATCCCAGGGTACTACAAATCATTAAAATCCTGCCAGCCTGGCAGACAATTCCCTCTCAGCTAGCCCTTGATAATGGTGCACGTGTTCTCAGAGTGAATACTTTCTTACCTACAGAAATTGCTTCGAATAATGCTTCACCTCTTGCTGTCTGGGAAAAAAGAGAGTGCTCTTTGAAACACAGACATAGTGCCTGTTTATTTTTGTCCTTTTTTTCCCCCTATTTTCTTTTTCTTTTTTGTGCTTGTGTAACTATTCATTTCCCCCCCCTGAGAAATGCAGAAAAGCACTTACGGAGCAAGCACTGTAATTACTCTAAATAAACATGCGTGCAGGTCTGTTTACTGACACTGCACTACATACACATAATTTGAATATATCCTCAGTGTCAGCACAATATACACATAAACCATCCCTACTTACTGCCCAAGATAAATAATTACCAGACCGCAATTGCTGCCAGCATTGCTAACACACATTGGCACTAACATACTCTTTGGGGTTTATTCGTTAAAGTGGCTTATAATCTTTTTGCAATACCCAAGCTGAATGAGTTGGAATCTCAATGAACTCCAGAATTTCAATGAACTCCAATGTTGCCAAAAAACAAAGTAATAACTACTTTGTCTTATGGGCAAGACTAATGTTGCCAAAAGTTGAAAAAAGGAGGATGCGACGGATCGCCTGGCACCCCCGAATGGGTACCTCTGTCAAGCTCGTTTCCAAGCTCTCCACCGGGACACCAGTAGTGCTTCAGCTCCTAGCCGCTGCAGCTTGGTTTTGGTCTCTCCGTCGCTTCCCACCCTGGAACCGGGTCCTGGGTACAGCTTCAAGTGATTAAGCTCTCCTGCAAAGAGTATAGCTGATCCACCCAAACACTAGCCCAGACTGAGTGAAGGGTGAAAAGGAACTGTTTTATTATGGCCAAGTTGCCTGCTTATATACACAACCGCCAGCAAGGGGTCTCCACACAATACCATGCAAGCCCTTCCCAAAGATCTCTGTGCCTGGAAGATAATTGCGTTAATGACCGGTAAGCTAATTATCTCCCAGGAACAGAGAGGCAAACACAAAAACAATAAACATAAAAATACCCAAAAACATCATAAAAATATACAATAACCCCACAAATAGCCCTGATCTGAGCTCCCGAGTTCTCCAGATAGTGCTCAAATCCATGCAGTGTAGGGGAAATACCAACGTGTTAAAGTTCTGGCCGCCGAGCACATGGTGGTTTGGTAGCGTTTGGTGGCGTTTGGTGCTTTTACCGGTCAACTTTCTGGAGCTCCTGCGGCCGCAATATGGGGTGCTCTGCCTGACTCACAGGTAGCATTTGTTCCCCTTCGTCTCAGCCACCTTACTTCCAAAAAGCGCGCTCCTGGCTGGTTGCAAAATGGTTCAAAACCCCGGACCAAGTTGTCAAGGAACCGCATGGTTACCTCATGCCGAAAACATAACATTCCATAACATTCCATAACATTCGTGACTATGTACCGCTGAGGTGAACGTGACCCGAAATTAGTTCCATAGCAGTCGTGGCTAAGTACCTCTGAGGACCATTTGTGGGTTTGGTTTATGAGAACGGCTGCCAGTGAGCTAGCGTGTAGGGACAGTGTAGGGACAGTGTCGAACCCGGGGCACCCAGGGAAAGCTGCTAATGGTGGCTGGGCAGGTTAACTCCCAAACGAGACCTAGACCATAGTCAGTGGGAAAGAGGCCAGCTTTTACATTCCTCCAGGAGTTTGTGGCTGTAACAAACTCTTTGTATTTCGTATACTTCCGAAATGAGAGAGGCTTAAGTGATTATAGCGTGTTTGCATAGTTCGCTGATTCATACTCTCCCGAAATCCTAGGGTCGTGGGAAAAATCAATCAGTTCGCTGTTCGCATACCCAAACATCAGTTGAGACTTGATGAAGGGTACAACTGTAATGTTTTTTTTATGGCCAGATGACCCACTTATATACACAGACCCCCAGCATGGGGTCTCAAGCAAATACATGGCTAAACACGTCCAAAACACTCCCACAACATGCCCCACAGTTTCTGTGTCTGGGAGATAATTTAGTATGCTTTGCTTAAACTAATTATCTCCCAGGCACTAGAGTTATAAAGTATAAAACATAAAATATTAAAAATACACATAACATATATCTGAACCCCCACAAGCATTATATCCCCAGATAGCCTGGACCTGAGCGCCCAAGTTGTCCAAATAGCGCTCAGATCCCACGAACACAGACGAATCGCCACCAGGGTAAAGTTTTGATTGACCACACAAGTGGTTCTGCCCAAATTGGTTCCAGAGTAGTGGTAGCGGTCGGTCACTTTCAGGAGTTCAGAAAAGAACAAAATGTTAAACGGTTCCCCTGGCTCATAGGTAGTGATTGTTCGCCTAGTTCGTAGGAACAATCCTACCGAACAGCGCTCTTCTGTCTTGTCGGTAAAAGAAGCAGGTGTTCATGTAAAATCTCCGCTGTTCTCGAGTCGAGTGTCTGACTTAAAATTCCAGACACTAGACGACCAAGTCTCGCTGCCTGCGTTTGTACGACTAGATGGCCACACAGTGAGTACACTTCAGCCTGTGGTTTCTTTGAAGTTCAATGAGCCAGGGGGTGGTCAGTGTTCGGTAGATTCGTCTACAGAATACAGGGGAATTAACTGGGATAATAAAACACAGTGTTTTGTCCCAGTGGAAAACGTCAGAGGAAAAGAGTGTTTGTCACAGAGGAGCTCCACCATGAACTTTTGTCCAATCCGAGCAGCCGTAAGAAGTGATGGCTGTGGGATTTAGGCATGGTCTTGCACTTCATGAGATATGATTTATGGAGGCTCTCATGGTCTCTCTGGATCATCCATAGACTTCAGTTTTGTACTCTTGTACATGTGTATAGCGCAGAAGTGGCTCCTAGCAGGCTGAAGCACCAGGAGCCGAAGAAGATCTCTAGAAAGAAGATGTCGGCATCCTTGAGAGACAACTTCAGGTAAGTAACCATTCCACTGAATGCCACAGCCACCAGACCCACCCCCCATTGAAAGTGACAGATTCACTTTAAACTCTGATTTGTAGCAAACTGAAACGTGAATAGTGAAATTTAGCCAAAAATTGCAGCTTTAGAAAAACTCTCCAGCTGATGTAAAGCCACAGTTTGGTGTTCAGATTCCACTTCTCTCCATGTCTGAGTCTAGTGAATAAACCACCCACAGCTACTTTTCCAAATTAATTTCTTTAGCTTTTTCTGTTGTCCCCAATTCTCAGCTTATTTAATACGCAGCATTGTGCACAATACAAATGCCACGTGGGATGTTCTTATCTACATGCTCTCATTGGAAATGGAACTTGTAAAAATATTAGATACACTAATTTAGCAAGATATTAATGTGATTTTTTTTCACTGATTAAAAACCGCATTGCAAAATTTAGTAAAAATAGTTGATTTGGAAAAAAATTATCCTATTCAGCTGTATTTGCAGCTTGAATATTTAATTGTGAATTTTGCAAATTCATTTTGGCCCTTTTTATTCAACTTTTCTGTCTCTACCCATCCACCCAGCAATTACTAAACTAGAATTCCCATAAATAAACTGCCTGCCACCAGGGTCGGATTTACATATCAGGTGCGTGTATGCACAAATTTCTGAGGTACCCGCTTTTACCCAACCCCCAAAAAACAGGTAAAGTACATATAATGAATAATATATGATAATGTTAGAATTAGTGAGGGTAAAGGGGGCGTTAAAGGGATACTATAGTGCCAGGAATACAAAGCTGTATTTGGCATTTGGGTAGAGGTATTTTTATGGTTATTGAGGGCTAGAGTTTAATTCAATTTTTTAAAATTAAATATGAGACCCTAGCAAGTGCCATTTGAGACCCCAGCAAGTCCTCCTTGAGGCATTTGACAGCATTTGCCTGGCATTTTGGCAGAGACTGACAACCAGATCGGTTTATCTGTTTCTTCAGCTAATATACTGCTGCATGCCTCCTCTGCACAATCCAACTTATTTCACGAGACTGGAAATGGTGACAGGGCTCCCATCAGTTACTGGCATAGAGTCTTCAGGCCCTATCCTATAGCCATTCAACCCCTATACAGCTTCCACTCCAGGAGGATCCATAAAAGATTACAGAATTGCCATGAAGCAACATTGGACAGACGACGGCCTGCATTTAGCACTTGGAGTGCCCTGACTGGGAAGCATGATACCTTTGCCTGCAAACAGACCTGGAAGCTGGTTGGCGCCTCCTTGCAGTCTCTGGAAGAGTTGAGCATGTTGACAGAGGGACAAGCGATACTGGCCAACTCACATATACCTTGGTACCAATATCTCTTCTAACAAGGAGTTGGATAATTCACTTGGACGTCTCTTTGTTATAGCTCAGCATGATGTGGTTGTCTATTTATTTTAATTCAATATTTCCTTTCTGTTTGAGATTTACAAGTTTCATAATATACGTTCAAGTTTCCAAGCATGCCTGATTACTAGTCAGTGTCATATTATCTCAGCCAACAAATAAAAGTAATGCATAGTCTTATTAATCTGAGCCTAATATATAATGTTAATTATGCTACTTCCTATCTGCACAATATACATAAATGTTGTCTTGATACTCTCTTGAAGTCACATACCAATATTTAAAATGTGGTTTATTTTGCTTTATTGTTATTGTCATATAAAACCTTTAAGCCACAATAAAAACACAGAGTGACACAAAATTTATTTTTAAATTATATCGGGGTACATGAGATTAAATTTTTTTAGAGGAGTTAAACACAGGATTAAAGGGTTTATTTTCAGGTTTAGGCTTTGACTACTGGAGTTTGGAGGGTTACTTGCACTCACCCTCCTATGTCTTCTGCGGACCTGTCAGTCTCCTATCATTGGTGATATTAGAACAGCAGTAACTGTTATACAGTGAGTTGGTTTCTAATTCGGACAGTTTCTGGTTTGTTGAAGTTGGTTTCTGATGCTACATTTAACATAATGTATCACTGAGAGCTCCATTTGCAAATCACTTCCTGTATGCGAGATTACTAGTGGTTAGATAGGAAGTTATCCCATCCACTTCCAGTCCAGCCTCTCACACACACAAACACTGGAGGAGCTGGTACAGCACTGATTTTTACACCCTCTATAACTATTCCTGCAGTTCTGCTACTAAGGCTGACTTGGCTACAGAGGACACTGGCCTATTTAAGATTCAAAAAGATACATTATTAGTGCTGAAAACAGGCTCCCTGTTGGCTCTCTACTCTGTGTAATGGGAAATCCTGCCTTGACTGACACCTGATGTGTCACTTAAGATGGCTGGTCTATGGGAACTGTGGTTTGCTGCTATCTGGAGGTCCAGTGTTTGAATTATTCAGGCCAAGGCAGTCACATATACATCTATAGGATATACATCTCTAAAAATACAATTATTATGTGACTCTTAAGTGGCCTTTCACTTTTTTGCTAAAAATAAAATTCTAATATGGCCCTCCACTTCTCAGCATGTTACAGAGATTGGGCTTCAAAGCATTTCCTTAAACGGTATAGTTAAATCAGATAAGCTACTGCCCTGCTTTCTTTTTCAAATGCATTCCCTAAACTCAAATATTTCTGCAGCTAGTAAGATGCTATGAGATATAGACAATACTTTGTGGTATTGTTGGTCTGTAAGAAATGTGTGAGTTGTTTGAAATGTACTTAAGAGGCTCAAGCCAATAACTTGACCACTTTATGCTTTATAATTAAGCCACCGACAGTCGTCTACTGGAAACGTAAGCTGTGGAAGTGTACATTAAAAATTCATAGCTTTCATACTCTCGATCTACCAGAGGACAGCACATACATCCAAATCTTCTGAAAAAAAATATTGGGAATTAAATATTTGCAATGAGAGCGAGAAAATCTGTATTATCCGATTTGTGAGCCAAATGTTGACTTTCAAAATGCGGACTTATAGGGAAAGTGTAAAATGACCTATAATTGCGACTGCATAACAGATTTATTATGCTAGCACAATCACGCTGACATAGTTATGGGCCGACCAGCTGTTTGCTGTTAAACCCTCGTTTTCAAAAGCTTTTAACACTGGAACTGCAAATAAAATTAGGATGTTTTGGTCTGTGCCCTGGCATAGAAATTCATGCCACAATCACAACAAATTCCAGTTGTAAACTTTGAGAAAGGAAAAAAAAAAACAAGGTAGGAGGAAGAATAAAATAAAGCAAAATAAAATCAGAGGAACAAAGGCACCTATTTAAAGTCTATCTACCGGTGGTAACACATGCAGATCTGTTTATTTGTGTACAGTTGCATGCCACTTTATACTGTTGTGTTGAGCCTTTTTCCTTTCAGCTGAATATTGGATGATATTTTGAATATCAGGAAGAAATTATATTGATAAAAGGGAAGAGAAGCACTATCTTTGTGGCTCTTGAATATAGGAGATGTAGTACAAAAACATGTGATAGTCATGGATGAGTCATTAAATGTGGCCAACTGAGGGTGTCCAACACACAAAAGACATGATTAAACACAATGCAGATTATGCCCAAAAAATATTGAGTCCAATGTATCCAATGAAAAGTGCTTGAGAAATTCTAAGTTGGTAGACGTCTTGACTTCAAATGCTTGTAAATACACAAGAGATATGAGAAGCAAGGTGCGTGATGGTCCAATGGTCGTGGAAGCAAAGTATAATCCAGACAAGGATCCAAAGGTCAAATAGCAGATCAAGATCTACAGGATCGGGAGAGGAGGAGGCTGGGATATAAAGGTCCAACTTGGAAGCTGCAGTAGTCTATTCTTTGGGTTCTTGGCCAGCTGCATATCTAAGTGATATCTGGGACTTGGTCATAGGCAGAGCTTTCCAGGTGTGAAGCAATAAAGCTTCATACATTAGCATGTAGCACTGACATGTACTATTGCCGACGGTGTTGTTATGTCCGTATTGCTGATGTGATACACATCTGAGGAAGCAGAAGCGGCACCAGCAAAAAAAAGTAGACCTGACAACATTCAAGACTGAGATTCAAAGAGTACTAAGCTGGGCAGTCAGTCTGATGTAAAACCTGGAACCTTGAAGACAAGACCAGAGATGTTACAGTATGGAACCAGGACCTTGCAAAATATAGATTTCTGGAATTAATAATTTATAACATCATGCAAATTAAAGGGTTAAAACCAAGCCACAAAATCATTCTCTTCTATGGATTATATTTTGGGTCCTATATACAATTCTTCATTATATTGAAAAGCTTCAGGAATTTCAGAGCCATTTTATTATGAGTATGCTGACACCATACATATGTCTACAGATCTGTGTGTTCTCTTGAAAGTTGCTGTTGATTTGGTAACATTATCAGTCTTACCACTGCTGTGTGCTCTAGCTGTCCCTGCAGGGCTAGATAACACATAAGGTGCACTAGACAGCTGCTGAGCAGAGAGCATCATTTGTTTTAGAAAAAGAAGGAAAGACAAGTGTTTGGTTGAATCCTAATACCCCCAAACATTCTATGATCCTTTTCCATTTTCTATATTCTATTAGTATTCCACCCGGTACTCCAGTAAAATGTGAAAAATAGATTTTTACTTATCAAACACTTCTGAATGATTGCAAAGTTTGAAAAGTTTTAATTCATTTATTTTTTTTGAATACTATATTCATGTCTTCCCCGTGTTTTAGAATTACTTTGTCCCTCGGGAAAACAGCACATCAAACTTGCTGTATGGCTATTGCTTGTGACAAGCCACCATGGGGAGACGCTGTGACGGAACGCTGGCACTCCGACTGAGTACCTCCGCCAATCGATGCGCCTAGTGCTCGCTGAGGACTCCAAGCACTCCAACCGACACCATCAGCATTGCAGACCCCACTTCCAGTGATACAGCTCCCAGTGGGTGAACCTCTCCTAGATCCAGAGAGCGTAGCAGGAACAAATCAAGCTATTGCAAGAGTTTACTCTGGGGAGTAAGTGATTATAGCAATCCCCAGAGTGTAGTTTTCCAATCCCCCAAACATGAGCCAAGGCTTAATGCTGGAACAAGACTTTACTGGAAGTAACTACAACAGGTATTCAAGCTACAGTTTCTTTTATGCCCTGCTCCCATGCAGGGGAGGGACACACACGTTATCTACAGTAGCCAATAAAACAGAGGTTACAGCCCACACAAAATCCTCCCCTCTGCCTGTGATTCAATTATCTTATACAATAGAAGATTCAATTATCACAAGCAGGAAAAATACAGTTTTTACAGCATATTCATAACTTCTAAAATATACATCACATGACTGCTGATCCAGAAAAAAACACCCCTTTAACCCCCTCCGTTGCCCTCCGTAAATAATAACACTACACCAGAGTTATGGGTAAGGGCAACGGCCACAGCTTTATTAATTATTTGACACAGACCAGCTTTCCATCCAACTGCCAGCTGTTGAGAGACTTCTCCCAACATGCAGATACCACTTATTTGTCCATGAGTTCATATCAGCCTGCCTACCGCCATCAGCCCTCGGCAGGCTGCGACTCCCCAAGTTGACTCATCCATTTAATTCAATTTCCAATGCGCTGGCCAGGAACACCGCTGCAGCTGTGACAACGAGAAGAAAGAACAAACCAGAACCAAGAAACATACCAAAACAAATGCAATACACAGTCAAAAAACACCATAGGGAGGGTGGGTGGGAAATTAGCAAGTTCTCAATCCTAAATTTACTGAGCAACTGGTAAGGCCCCTCCTCTGTCCTGCTTTATATTCCATATTGCAACAAAGTATCCAGTATAGCCACCCCTCCTTACTGCTGGCCTGCAGTCATGCCCTCCCTTCCTTTTCAGTCCAGGGAGATACTTGACTGCTGATCCAGAGAAAAACCCCCCCAACCCCCCCGTTGCCCTCCGTAAATAATAACACTACATCAGAGTTATGGGTAAGGGCAACGGCCACAGCTTTATTAATTATTTGACACAGACCAGCTTTACATCCAACTGCCAGCTGTTGAGAGACTTCTCCCAACAGGCAGATACCACTTATTTGTCCATGAGTTCATATCAGCCTGCCTACCGCCATCAGCCCTCGGCAGGCTGCGATTCCCCAAGTTGACTCATCCATTTAATTCAATTTCCAATGCGCTGGCCAGGAACACCGCCACCGCGATGTCGACCCAGTCCAGTCCCTCTGGTCGGCATCGCGCCCCCCTGCAGCCAGCGCCAACTCCACTCCCGATTGCAATCCCAAATTAAAAATATCAAGCCCAATACTGGTTAGGTGGACCCCATCCCTCCGCATCAAATTCATGTTATCCCCTTCCAGTTCCATATGCCAAACCACTATGCCCCCAAGACTTCGAACAAACCTGGCAACCGTCATGTTCAATTTTCGCCGAGCCCGCTCAATCCCGCGGGCGTGCGGCAATGCCCGCCAACAGGGGCGCAGAACCATTTCGGACCAAATAAGCGTGAGGTCTCGGAAGAGCGCCATGCATCTGGCCAAGTCCTGCTTTATCATCCAGAGAAGATCCACCGTCCTAACCCGACCCAAATCGTTACCTCCCGCGTGAACCACTAACGTAACAGGCCCAGAAACAAACCTCCGTAACTGAACGCATTCCATGAAAAACTGGCCCCAGGAGAGACCCCGAACACCACGCCACCGAACCCTGGCCACTTCAAAGGGAAAGCCTAAGTTCCTCCCGTAGGACCTTTGCTCGGCTCTGCGTGCTGCCCAATAAATATAGGAGTGACCCAGAATCCAGACAAAACGAGGGGAACCTACAAGAAAGAACATTACAACAGATGCGGCCGAATATATAACTTGAAGCGACCCGACTCCCACCTGCCCAACCGCTTAATAGAGGCCTCTGACAACCCTAACATGCCTGCTTGGGTAGCGGCCCCAATCCGAAAGGAGTGAGCCGAGTAACCTGAAACATCCACACCGATGGCCAATAAAGCCGCCCTAAGCTTAGCTGAGAACTGATACCGAGTTAATGGAGCCCCATCAGCAACAGGGAGCCCACCCGGCCCGCACGAACTGCTAAGTACGATTCCAACAATCGCACTGGGCAGAAGGGGCCGCTGGCAGCACCAATTCGCACCCAGGCATCCAACCCAGCACGGTCGGTTTTAGACCGACGAACCCGAAGATCCAGAGCCAAGGCCGACAGATGCACGTCCGACAATAACATAGGAGATAATGACCGTAGGTTAGGGGCCACCAGCTCCCCCACCCTAAACGCCCCAAAAAAGCATAAAGAAAAGGCTACCCGAAAAAGTAACACCTCAAAATCAGAAGCACATACCTTCGGAAGAACTTTTAACAAAAGCTCCAACAGGTCCGCCGAGATCGGTCTACGACGATCCTTACCCTTTCGAAGTCTCCAGCCCTTCAACACCCTCTGAATAATGAATTCTTTGGACAGATCCCTCCAACCCAGAAAACGAAAGAAAAAGGACAAGGCAGACATAGCACGAACCGCCACCGCACTGGATTTACCTTGAAACTCCAAAGAGGCTAGGAGAAGCAGAGTGGCTTCGAACCAGCCCTCCTCCGATAAAACCCCTTCAGTCCTATCGGCCAAGGACAGCCAGCGAGACCATACCTCCTGATAGGCCCGCTATGACCCCTGGGATAGAGAATCCGCCAACAACCGTCTCAGGCCTCCAAAACCAGGTCCCATAAAGATGGAGGACAGGACAGACCCACTTGGTCTGCTCCGGGCGCCGCCTCTCGAAACCAGTCCCACTGAAACCTAGTAAGAGAGTCAGCCACCACATTCAATACCCCAGGGACATGCCTTAACCCAGACATTAAAGCATAAACTTAGCAGCACTAAACGCCGGAGCAGGGCCAACACCGGAGGGGAGACAGAGGTAGCCCGCTTAATCACGTGAACAACACTCAAGTTGTCAGTATGAAAAACAACAACATGACCACTCAACTCATCACCCCAAAGTTCCAAGGACACCACAATTGGGAAGAGTTCTAAAAAGGTGAGGTTGCGCATGATATCCCTACCTTTCCAGCCGACCGGCCATGACTCCGCACACCATTGACCACGAAAGAACGCTCCAAATCCCACGGAGCCGGAAGCATCCATAAAGAGATCCAATGATGCATTGGATGCAGCCTCCCTGAGCCAACATGAGTGGCCACTGTAGGGGCCCAGAAAGGAACTCCAGACGCATAAATCCTCACGCAAGCGATTGTTTACCCTGATGAAATGATGCGGTTCCCAAATACCGACCGTGGCCAACGAAAGTCGACAACAGAATGCCCGACCCATGGGCAGAACCCGACACGCAAAGGTCAGGTGACCCAAAAGGACCTGCATCTGCCGCAATTGAACCTTCTTAGCTCCTTTGACCCGGTCCACTAATTCCAGAAGAACCGTGAGCTTATCGTCAGGCAACCGAAATGATAGCACAGTCACCGGGCCCAACGTCTTATTTTCGGCGATCGGGACCCCAAACTCCTTAGCTATCGCCCTGAAGGAAAACAACAAGTCGACACATACTTGGGACCCCGCAGGGCCCACAAACAGAAAGTCATCCAAGTAGTGCATGACTGAGTTTCGACCTGAATGCTGAACAGTAACCCACTTGAGAAAGGAAGCAAACATCCCGAAGTATGAGCAAGAAATCGCACACCCCATGGGCAGGCACATATCGTAATAATAACTACCACGAAAGTGGCAACCCAGGAGGTAGAAACACTCGGGGTGTACTGGTAAAAGCCGAAATGCAGACTCAATGTCTGACTTGGCTAGCAGGGAACCGGCACCAGCGGCCCGAACCAATTCCAAAGCCCTATCAAAGGATGCGTATCGAACCCGACACACCTCCTTTCCGATGTCATCGTTCACCGAACCTCCAGCCGCATAAGATAGGTGATGAATTAAACGGAAGGAGCCGGGATCTTTCTTGGGGACGAAGCCCAGCGGTGACACGCGGAGATTGTGAAAGGGGGGAAAGACAAAGGGGCCAGCCATCCGCCCCAGTCGAATCTCCTTATCCAATTTGTCTTGTAACCGATCCTCCATCCCGCGGACCGATTTCAAGTTTTCCGCGAAACAAAAGGACTCAGACAGGACAAAGGGGATCCAAAAACCCTTCCAAAATCCCTCTAAAAGAACCGCCGCGGCACGTCTATTGGGATACCGTTCGAGCCACGGTTGCATCCTTGTGACGCTCACTGGAGTCCTCGCTTCTAGATACGTCATCCCTACCGGAACCCTTCCCCGTGCTCTGTCTCCCATTTTTAAAGCAGCGCATAGCGGGGTGTGCTCCTCCACAATGAGAGCATTCATGTCTAAAGCGACATGAACTGAACCATTTGCACTGGCTTTCGTTGAACAGCCAGCAGACTCCTCTCTTGTGGCGCGCACAGTGGTGCGCCGGCAGGCCCTGGAAAGGGAGATGGTGATGGTCTACACGGCGTCATCAGAAGTAGCCATAGGCTACCATCCTGCATGCTGAAGTCCATATCCGGGCATGCTGCCATTTTTTGCCTAAACTGTTGGTCATAGCGAAACCAACACTGGCCCCCATAAATCTTATAAGCCCCCCAGATTAAATCCAGATACCCAAATAGGGAGCTAGCCTTCTCTGGGAAACTACGGACTAGGATACTAGAATAAATATTAAATCCTTGGAGCCAGTTGCCGAATGTGCGAGGAATCTGTTTCGACTTATCGCCCTCATGAGGATCCCCCCTACGGGGCCTGTCAACAGATTCCCTGTCAGGGGGAACCAAGGACAAGAAGTCAACGTATTCACCATTACAAATCCTGTCCTGAGTCTCCGCGGGAATATGGACTCCCAGGGGGGATATGATACACCCAGGTCTAAACCCTCCTTGAACCCCCCTAGGAACCTGCACACTATTGCTCTGCGCCTGCGACCCCCCAGACAACTGATCTAATACTGTGCGCAGTAAACTCACAACCTCCCTAGAGCTGCCCTGATCCCCAGGCAATGCACCCCATACGCTTGCGCAAGTCAACTCACCCCTGGAGAGTGGCACAGGCGGCTCCTGCACTGTGGGCATGCCAGCTTCTTCCTCCTCTTCTGTCCAAGAGTCTGCATCTGACTCTGCCCAAGCAGCACTTCTTCCCTGTGCACTCCTGCTGTCTGTCAGCAGAGTTGAGGATCTTCTGGTGCTCCTGCCTGTCTGTGGCAGAGCTGCAGGCCTCCTGGTACTCCTGCCTGTCTGTGGCAGAGTTGCAGGGCTTCTGGCAGGGCTTCTGGCTTCTCATCTGTGTATTCTGCCCCTTCTGCCAGCTTCCGGCAGAGTTGCTGGGCTATTCTGAACGAAACTAGGAAGTGGAGGCGGGGCCTGTGACGTGGCAGCTTCCGACTGTGCCCGCGTCACGTACGCGCCCCCCGGCGGTGCGTCCGACATCACTCTTCTGCGCCCATGCGTCGGATGCGATGATGACATTTCCGGTCTTGCCGGAAGAGAGGGCTGACTCCGTGACCGCACCACCCTGCTGGCGCCATCTTGGGCCCTCGCCCCCGACACAATGACGGAGCGCCTGCACCTGGCATTCACCTGGGGGGCCTCCTTTGCACGATCCGCACCGGAACTCTGCTCACCAACCCTCCGGTCTCCGCGCCTGGTACCGGTTCTTCTCACAGGACTGGGGGATAACCGCGCCGGAGGCCTTGTCCTCCGGGCCCTCCGACCGTCTGCAGGTGGGTCTTCAGCTGTCCTCTCCAACATCAAAGTACCCGAACTTCCAGCGACGCCGGCCATCACTGCATCCAGGGCGCCTGAGCCATGAGACTCCAGGTAAGCCTGTAGCATTGCAACCAGCGCCTCCTGGGACACCGTTGTTGAAGTAGATACCATAGTGAAATAAGAACTACTGCAAACCTAACAAAAACTGCTGCAAACCTAACTAAAACTGCTCCAAACCTAACTATAGGTAAATCACTAGGCCCTATACTATGAAAGTAAAATTAGCAAGTTCTCAATCCTAAATTTACTGAGCAACTGGTAAGGCCCCTCCTCTGTCCTGCTTTATATTCCATATTGCAACAAAGTATCCAGTATAGCCACCCCTCCTTACTGCTGGCCTGCAGTCATGCCCTCCATTCCTTTTCAGTCCAGGGAGATACTTTCACATAAAAATTATATATTCACAATCAATCCACTCAGGGAAATAACATATCAAAAAAAATGGCATGAATCAGACCAGGGGTTCAGAAGTTAGTAAAGTATCCTTTGGGGCCTGGCTGGCAGCATGGCTATCTGGCCCAAACCGGTTTTACAGAGCCCTCCAGCCTGGAGACAATGGGGAAAATAATCCAATTACCCAGGGATAGAGGCAGACTCCATTGAGCACATATTCCCAGTAAAACACAAAAAGATACAAAAATACATAACTCCTATCATACTGAATTGAACGGGCCAAATCTCCCAGGGTCCATATTCACAGGGCAAGAGGCGGGCAAGCAGTCCTCTCCAGGCACAAGTGGCGAAGGGCGCTTCGTCACAGTAATAAATCCATGAATAAAGTAGCAGGGAGGGAAAGTATCGAATGAATGGAGGGAGATTCTTCACAGGCGCTATCTGTCAATTAGCGTGGCGTAAGAGGGTCAAGAAGCTAATTGACAGTGCTGCACAGTATTAGTTAAGAAAGCACCATTCACCAGAAGTGAGTAGAGTAGGTTAGTTTGAAGAGCACGGCTTCTGATGATGTGACACATTGATACGGTCCATTTGGTCTGTGGTTGTAACTTAGGCATTACACAACAGAAATCACCTTGCTACAGGGGAAGTAGTCTTTATTTAGCAATATGACAATCTGTGTAACTATTGTAAAAAAGTCCCCAAATTCTCATATACAATATACAGTAATTGGAAAAGGGGGGATAATTCCCAGATTAAGGATCCAGAAAAGAAAAGTATTTCCCTCTACCTCTGGTTTATCAGTTATTGTCCACTGTGTTTAATCATTCATCCAGGTAGGTATTGTCCCCTGTGTCCAATCTTCAAACAGGTCATCATCACTTCTGCTTATAAATTTGCTATAAATGTTTTTACCAAGAGGCTTTTAGACTCAGAGGCCCAAGTGATTAAATTCTCTGCCATTTAAAAGTTAAATTACTTTTTTTCGGTTTATGCAGCCCTAGCCACACCTCCCCTGGTTGTGACTCACACAGCCTGCATGAAAACAAAATGGTTTAATTTTAAATCAGATATAACTTATTTTAAATATTTTTATCTCCTGCTCTGCAAATTTAACTTTAATTACGTACAGGAGGCTCCTGCAGGGTCTAGTAAGCTATTAACAGAGCAGGAGATAAGAAATTATATATAAAAAAAGAAAGTGTAAACATTAGATTACTCGTTACAGTGTTTAGTAAGCATGTATAAGTCACATGCAGTGAGGTGTGACTAGGGCTGCATAAACAAAGTAATTTAATTCCTAAATGGCAGAGTACTTAGCAGTGAGACCACAGAGCCATGATCTATACACCAATACTGCTTTATTGAGCTAAAGTTGTTCTGGTGACTACAGTGTCCCTTTAAGCATTCAGGAAACCGGTCCACCGACACTTTTGCAAAGCCACGTGAATAATGAACTTTGCTATTAGACTGCAATTTCTGTCTTTTGGGAATGGGGGAGGGGAAGAATACCCTTAATCAAGATAATGTCTCACTGGAAACAGCCATTTTCAGCATAATATAAAACTGAAATGTACGAATACCAAAGTGTTAAAAATGACTTTTTTGCATTCTGTTATTAGTTGTTGAATAGAAAGGGAAAATGTGTGCAATCTAAAATGTGTTGGTGTTTTAGAAAAGTAAAGTAAAGGTAAATGTAGAGGCATAAAGCTTTTATGGTAAAGTTTAGAAAAGAAGCAGCCACATAGTGAACGACTGAATGTAATGTGCTCCATTAGAAATTCAAGTAAATGGTTTTTTATTATTGAATTCTGGGTAATGGATTCTCGACATGGCACAAGATAGACACAAGTATTTTCATAATGCAAACATCAGTTTCTGTTGAAAAGGGGCACCTCATAGAACATTAGTGGACTCCTTGTTTTAACAGAACAACTAAAAATAAAAAATAAAAATAGACTATGCACAGGGAAGAATAAATGGCTCAGCAGAAAAGTGATACATTAAAAATCTCCTCCCCCACAAGCTTAAATTCTTTTTTCATTTTTTTTTTTTTTAATTGCAAATAAAGACTCGATGAACGATGAAATGGGTTAATTCTATTTGTGATGCAGGAAGACAGAAATTGCAATCTAATAGCAATTTGTCTACTATTGTTACTTCCGAAATCTTAAAGGGACACTATAAGCACCAAAACCACTACAACTTAATCTAATAGTTTTGTTGCAATGTCTTTGCAGTCTGACATTTTTTAACCATTGCCTTTTGTGAGAAATAGTAATCTTTACATTAATCACTGTCGGTAGTGGCTGCCAATCAGACATCATGTTTGGCATCTTTGAATACGGTGAATGAGTTACATAGAGAAGCAATGGGTTCAATGCTTCCTTATGAGAAGCATCTAATTGGTGGAAAACAACAACTGCAAGGCAGAAAAGGAGTAGTGGCTGCAGTACCAAGACCTGGAAAGCACTAGTAGAAAGGTGAGTTTCACTTTTTGTATTAGAAAAGTGTGTTTTAGAAATGTGTGCCCATAATATAATGCTAATGCTAGAGTGTTTTTTCAAATTCTATGATTGAGTCAGCAACACAATGCAATAGGATAAATTTAGTTGGGTAATATGTATCTGTGCATGTTTTAAGAGTTAGAACTCATTACTATTTGTATGTTACTTTGAAGCATATTGAATTTCTAATTTATAGAAACATATATGCTGAATTGAAGACCTATTAAATTGAATTGCACAGAAATTGACCCAGAACAAGTCCTGAATTGACCAAACCTTGTACTTAACATTTGAAGAAATAATGAATTAATTACACAATGAAATAAATAAATAAATAAATAAATAAATTGATTCAGACACATAATAAAAATAAAACATTCAATTGTACTTCCTCCTGTGATCTCAAACAATGCTTTAACCCCTTAAGGACTGGACTGTTTTTGCGATGTTGTACATTTGCGACCAGGCATATTTTTACACTTTTGTGGTGTTTGTGTTTGGCTGGAATTTTCCGCTCTCTCATTTACTGTTCCCATACAAATTATATATTGTTTTTTCAGGACAAAAGGGGCTTTCTTTACATACCATTATTTATATAATCTCATGTATTTTAATTTAAAAAAAATAAAAAAATATGATGAAAAATTGAAAAAAATACATGTTTTTTGACTTTTACTTGAAAAATCTTTTACTCATCTACAAAAGCGAATGAAAAAAACTGCTAAATAGATTCAAAATTTTGTCCTGAGTTTAAAAATACCCCGTGTTTACATGCTTTTTTGCTTTTTTTTGCATGTTATAGGGCTATAGGTACAAGTAGAATATTGCGGTTTCAAAACATAAATTTTTTAAATTTATCAATAGTGACATTGTAACACTATTATCTGTCATAAATCTCTGAATAACACCCCACATGTACATATTTTTTTTAAAGTAGACAACCCAGGGTATTCAATATGGGGTATGTCCAGTCTTTTTTAGTAGCCACTTAGTCGAAAACACTGGCCAAAGTAAGCATTCATATTTGTTTGTGTGTGAAAAAAGTAAAAAAACTAAATTGAACGCTAATTTTGGCCAGTGTTTGTGACCAAGTGGTTACTAAAAAAGACTGGACATACCCCATTTGCAATACCTTGGGTTGTCTTCTTTTGCAAATGGTATGCCATCATGGGGGTAATTCTCATTCCTGGGCTACCATACGCTCTCAAAGGCAACGTAACCAACCTGGCCATTTTCAATGTAAAAATATTTGACCCATATATTTGACCTTGTAACTTTCAAAAATACTATAAAACCTGTACATGGGGGGTACTGTTTTACTCGGGAGACATCGCTGAACACAAATATTAGTGTTTAAAAACTGGAAAACGTATCACAACAATTATATCATCAGTAAAAGTGCTGTTTGTGTGTGAAAAATGCAAAAAAAGTCACTTTCACTGACAATATCATCGCTGTGATATGTTTTACTGTTTTGAATCACTAATATTTGTGTTCAGCGAAGTCTCCCGAGTAAAACAGTACCCCCCATGTACAGGTTTTAGGGTGTCGTAGAACGTTACAGGGTAAAATACAGTGCTAGCAAATTCAATTCTCTGGAATTTCGGCCTGGGTTGGCAGGCAGGTCCCTTAAATTGCAATCAATAAAATTACTGAATTATGTAAAACTATTACATAAATACGCACGTAGAATTTAAATATATATGCATATTTATATATTTGAAGTCTACGTGTATATTTATATAATTATTTATGTAATTTTGTATATGGACATATGTATATTTCTTATTATTTTTATTTATTTTTATATACATAGATATATATACAAATTCATTCTAAGTGTATTTTGATATAAATATATATATATTAATTTTAAAATACAGTTAGAATAAAATTTCATATAGATATATAATTTTTTTAAATTTTTTTATTATTATTTTAAAAATTTTTTATTTAATTTAAATTACTTATTATTTATATTTTATAATAATATATATATACAATATATATAGTTATTATATATATTATATATATACGTGTGTAATTTAATTATAAGTGTATTTTTATATTAATATAAGTACATATTAATATAAAAATACACTTAGTATGGCATTATATAGATGATATATAGACATATATTATATAGATATATTATATGTCTATATATCATATATACACATATATAATTATTATTATTTTTTTTTATTAACACTAACTTACATTTTTTTTTACTGATTTTACACTAGCAGGGAGACTGCCTGTCAGCACAGGCAGTCCCCCTGCAGGCAGACACTAGGACACCTATTGTGACCATGTGATCGCTGTGTTAAGCGATCACATGGCCACAGGGGTCCTAAATCAGTGTGGGGAGACTGTCTGGGCTGCAGGCAGTCTCCCCACAACCGGAGCAACGCTGATCGCCGCCGGGGGAACGACGGCGATCAGGTAAGTACCCCCAGACCGTTAGGACGGTTCAGGACCGTCATCGGTCCTCAAGGCAAAAATGCCGATGACGGTCCTGAACCGTCCTCGGTCGCTAAGGGGTTAAAGGGACACTAGAGACACCCACACAACTTCATCTCACTCGCTGCACCTGCGCTTTGGGTTCACTCCATTGCTGTAGTCGGAGAAATCGGGTGAGTAAAATGTTTTTTTTTTTAACCCTTCATTTGCCGAGTGGGGGAGGATGCGGCAGCAGATGGACAATATAGAGCTAGGAATACAGTTTTGTATTCCTAGCACTATAGTGTTCTTTTAAGATAACAGGTGATGTAAATAGATGTGGTGAGCAGAACCTCGCCTTTTGGAGGGGACTGCTTGCCAGCCTCCTGCCAAAAGACTATGGGCCAGGTCAGCGACTGTAAAGACCCATATTTTATTCCTCCGGGTTCGGCACTTTCCATAACTTTCCATAGAACCGAACACTAGCTCACTGGCGGCCGTTCGCATGAAACAAAACCGCAAATAGACTTCAGGGGGACTTAGCCGCGAATGCCCTGGAACTATATTCGGCATGAAAACTTTGCGGTTCCCAGTCTGTCCCCCAGCAGCACTTAGCCGCGATTCTATGGAACTGTTTTTTTATAGGAAGACTTTGCGGTTCCCAGTTGGTCCCCAGCGGCACTTATCCGCGATTCTATGGAACTGTTTTGGGCATGGGACCATACGTGTGGTCGGCCAAAACTGATTTTTGGATATGTTGTTCACCCAGATTGGGGCTATAAAGGGAGGTAATTTTTGTGGGAGTTTTGTATATTTTAAAGGTACATTTGGGGTTTTATAAAAATGTGTGTTTTTTTGTGTCTGTTAATAATTGAGTTAGTCCAGTTCCTGACTCAATTATCTCCTAGGCAGAGTGGAGGGATTGTATGAATATGTATGGGAGTGTCCTGTACTTGAACAACATTTGTCATTGGTCTGAAACTTTGTACTGTAGTCTTTCATCAGGTCCAGGTGGGAGTACCCCTTGCATGGGGATTGTCATAAAAGGCCAAGTGTGGTCCCAGTCAGTTTACTTCACCCTCAACACGCAGCCTCATCTCGTGATTGTAGGGAACAGCTACACCAGCTATACCTGCTTTGGATTGCTATAGTGGCTATAATCACTAGTTCTTGTAGAGAGCTACACAGTTATAGCTGCTAGACTCTCTGGAGTAGGAGAGGTCCACCCACTGAAAGCTGGATCCTGGGCTTGGGTCCAGGGTGGGTGGAGGACAGCGAGACCCCAGCCAAGCAACTGCAGCTAAGCAGCCAAGGTGTCTGGTGCGGTGCTTATAGTACTCCAGGCTACTAGGAAGCAGCGATTGGCGGAGGCACATTTAGTCGGGGTGCCAGGCAGTCCGTCACAGAAGAGTCTTCACAGAACCCATAACCGTCTTACATATGTGTACAAATTAGCTAACTGCAAAAACTTAATAAGCCTCATGTATTAATTCAGATTTGTCTGTGTAAACTATCTAAAAATCTTATGCACATAAACACATACATACGCAGCCACTCACATGCATACCCAATATAATTAGCAACACACTGTATACATACATAGAAACACTCTAGCACACACCCTCAGACCCATATGCATCTGACATTCATACATATACACTATCAGACCCGTTGCAAGGATTTTTGCTGCCCTGGGCAAAAAAAAATGTTGCCGCCCCATTAACTCCACATTGGTCCTGTAGGTTTAAGCCCACAAGATAAAACATTGCCGTACCTTGCAGGGTTAAACAAGCCTCTAGTAGCTGTCACACTGACAACCACTAGGGACACCTCCGTTACAATACCATGTTTAACTTCATGAATGTTGAAAGTGCATAACGATTGCCAAAGAGGCAAGCAGTGCAGATGTAAATGTAAGTAACACCCCCCTTTTAAAAATTAATAAATAATTTTTATGGTGGGGGCTTGAATCTATCTAGGGACAGAGACATTGTAGTATTCAGAGTGCAGGTTTATATTCCTAACACAAAAGTGCTCCTTTACAAGTATTGATTTAAAAAAAATAAAATAAAATGGTCCTTTTTGCTCAAATACAATCACTGATACTACATACATACACACTCACACTCAATGTTCCACACAATCACACACTGATCCAGTCACACGCACTGACCCAAGCAAACACACAAACACAAAATACTGATCCAGGCACACACACACTAACCCAAGCAGACATACACACACTAAAACACACTACCTAACCCAAGCGGACACACACACTAGCCCAAACAGACATACACACATAAAATACTGATACAGACACACAAGCAACACTAACCCAAGCAGACACACACACACACACTGATACAGACACACACACTGACCCAAGCAGACACACACAGACCCAAGCAGACACAAACACAGACACACTGACCCAAGCACAGACACTGACCCAAGCAGGCACACTCACATAAAATACTGATCCAGATACACAAGCAACATTGACCCAAGCAGACACACACACACACTGACCCATGCAAACACGCACACAGACCAAAGCACAGACACACACACACTGACCCAAGCACACACACACAGACCCAAGCACACACAAACATACTGACTGAAACAGGCTGACACACACACACACACACAGACCCAAGCACACACAAACATACTGACTGAAACAGGCTGACACACACACACACACACACACACTTGCCTTCATTTCAAATTGTCTCTCCGTGCGTCCCAGTCCAGGGCTGGCTGCCTTGACTCTCTTTTAGCTCTGCCCCTGCTATCCTCCCGCCCACTTGTTCCCGAGTACAAGGCAAGGGGCGTGAACGATTGAACAATGCACCCGTGAGCTGCTGGCATATTAGAGGTTTGGGGGAGGAGGCTAGTTCTCTGATCTTTGCGTGCTGAGGTTGAGGGCACTGGACGCTAGTTTGCAGCTATGTAAGTGTTAGTGTCCAGTGCCATGACCTGCGGCACACAGTATAGAATGTGTCCCACATAGAGGGGCACTTCTTATGGGCGTCCACCCTTAAGAAGCACACTAGGCAGCCGTCTAATCGGCCTATTGGACGCACCGACCCTGTACTCTATCACACTAATAGTCCCAACCTCAGGTACACTGTCTTCATACCAGGGCTCCTCAGCCCTCTCTTCAAGGCACACCTAACAGTCCAGAATTTAGGGATTACCTGGGTGTGTCTAAGGTGTTTAGAAAAAAAACAAAAAACACCTTAGAGTCTAAGGCTTAGACTCTAAGTTTTTTTTCTTCTTTTTCTAAACACCTTAGACACACTGGGGTAATCCCTAAATCTTGGTAGATTTTGCATGACCTAGCTGCGTGGGGGGAGCTCTGATAGTATGTGGCATTCAACTGCTGCCGAAATACAAAGAGTCAATGGTCAACACTGTATCATATGAATGCCGCATATTTCCAGGGGGGCACGAAGAATCCATGAGTGTCTTCCATCAATATGTCAGTCTGACAATTTATATCACTGCAAAATAAGAAACATCTGAATTGCAAAACTGATTTAAATCAAGTCACGTAGACAATTCTGCTTAAAGATTTATTTCTGAGCTCATCAAATTGATAGAGAGCAAAGCATCTTTTTAATGTGCCTGCTTGAGGATTATTGATTCCTTATAAGGAGATTATGACATATATTTTCCAATGGGTGCATCATTTTAGTACACTTAAAGCCAGAGTTTCCAAACTCCATTAAAGAGATGAGTGTGTACGTTTTGTGATTTTTTTTTTTTTTTTTAATGTAATGACTGTTGTCGTAACATGCATGTTATTTCACTTTTTGATTAGAGGTTACTTACTGTGCTCAATGCTAAAGTAATTGCTAGTTATTTACTTAATGTGCGTGCTATTACTTAATGCTTACTTTTTTCCTAGCAAATGCTCTCCCGTATTGTTAGTTAATGGGTGTCTGCATTTAAACTGACACAGTAATCATTAATTAAATAATGGGTATGTTAAGCAAATAACCAACCATTATTTAACTCCCATCCTTGTTTTGTAAATTTAAATTAAAAAAAAAATATAGTTAAAAAAGCTCTTAACCCGTTAATGCCGTTACGGCGTTCTATGCCATCCCGCATTAAAAAGGCTTTAAAGCCGTTGCGGCGGCATAGAACACCGTAACGGCTTTGAGCCCTGGAGCCTCAGAAATACTTACCTTCCCGGCGCTCCGCTTCGGGAGGACTGCCTGACAGCTCAGGCAGCCCTCCCATGCCAAATCGGGCCCTCGGGGGCCATATGATCGCTATCAAAGAGTGATCACATGGCCCCCTATAGCTGAAATATCAGACAGTCCCCCTGCTGGTGGGAAAGTAAAAAAAAAAATATTAGACATGTTTTAAAATAAAATAGAAATGTATTTATATATATAATATATGTACATATATTATGTGTATAATATATATACATATTTTATATATATATGTAACGTCATACGTAGTGTATTTTAATATTAATAGACGTATATATATTAGTATTAAAATACACTTAGAATGACGTTACATATATATAATATGTAGACATATTATATATATAATAGATATATACACATATACTATATATATATATATATATATATATATATATACGTATAACTACAATAATAAATAAATAAATAAAATAATAATAAAATAAATAAATAAATAAAATATTGAAACAAAATTTAATCATGACACCAGGAAAGACATTTAATCATCCGAGATCTGGAAAAGTGTATAAAATTAAATACCATATTACATGTCAAACTACCCACGTAGTATACAGAATAATATGCCCATGTGGGCTAATATACGTGGGTAAAACGTCTAATGATCTGAGGGAGAGAATGCGTGGACATCGTTCGACTATCCGCACAGCACTCAGCAGTGGAATAGCGACAACTCCTGTGTCACGACATTTCCTTGAGGCAAGTCACAATTTGGCAGTTCTACGCTTTATTGGTATAGACCATGTACCCATCTCCCCGAGAGGAGGGGATAGAGATTTGGCTTTACTTAAACGTGAAGCATATTGGATCCATACTTTAGGAGCATTATCACCCAATGGGTTAAATGAGAAAAATGCTCTATATTGTTTTTTGAATAGAAGATAATTAAGTAACATATGAAGTATTTGTGGGATATTATGACATTGTGTTCCTATTATGAGAATTTTTGTAACTAATGCTGCATTACTTAAATATACATTGTTAAGAGATTTTGTGGAATAAATGGGATACACTGACTGTCTTTATACACATATTCTGCCGGTAGACATTAGGAAAGTGTAAGACTCAGTAATCAAGATTTGTTGTTTGTTAACAGGATTATAGGATAATAATATTGATTTTGTCTCTATATACATATTTTGCTAATAGACATTTGGATATTGCAAGACAGAAAAATCAGGACTTGTTGCTAGTTAACAGGACTATTGGATATAGTGAATATTTTTTAGGTTTACTTATTATTATTAATATCATTAGTTTTTATTTTGTAAATAGCTTTCTGTGTATTTAATTAGCACTAAGTCACTTTTTCAAACCTTAATTGAGTTAAGAATCACCTGGTTAATATTCTGTCTAAATACGTCAATTATGACATCACCTGTCCTTGCTTTCAATCTTTCACCCTCCAATAGGAATTTTGTTGTAACATATATAATCACGGTTTATTCATTGCATGAATTGTCTTGAGAAAAGTCTATTGTGACTGAAACGTCGACATTTTTGTATTCTGCACAATAAAGCAGTATTTATTTTGATATAAAACGAAGACTTGGATGCTATATATATATATATATATATATATATATATATATATATATATATACGTATAATTACAATAATAAATAAAATAATAAAATAAATAAATAAAATATTGAAACAAAATTTTATATAAATTATATATTCATATGTAATTTCCTTCTAACTGTATTTTGTTATTAATATATATATTGGTAACAAAATACACTTAGAATGACATTCTATATATATCTATCTATATGTAAAATACAAATAACCGCAAATATATATATATATAGATAAATACATATAATTACATAAAAGATTACATTAGTATACACGTAGAATTTAAATACCTATAAATGCATATATATTAAAATTCTACATGTATATTTAAGTAATCTTTTAACATAATTATGTGATTTGATTAATTAAAATTTGATTGACATTCCTGACAACACAGGGAGAAAGTGCAGAGAATTTAATTCGCAAGCACTATATTTGACCCTGTAACTCTCCAGTAGCCCAGGAATGAGAATTACCCCCATGATGGCATACCATTTGCAAAAGTAGACAACCCAAGGTATTGCAAGTGGGCTATGTCCAGTCTTTCTTAGTAGCCACATAGTCACAAACACTGGCCAAATATTAGTTTTTTGCTTTTTTCACACAAAAACAAATATGAACGCTAACTTTGGCCAGTGTTTGTGACTAAGTGGCTACTAAAAAAGACTAAACATACCCCACTTTCATTACGTTGGGTTGTCTACTTTTTCAAATGGTTGCCATTATGGGAGTAATTCTCATTTCTGGGCTACCACACCGTCTCAAAGGTAACATTACTAATCTGGCAAATTTCAATTTGAAAATGGAATGTGCTATATTTGACCCTGTAACTTTCCAAAACACCATAAAACCTGTTAATGGGGGTTACTGTTGTACTCGTGAGACATCGCTGATTACAAATATGTGCATTTTTGTGCAGTATTACCTAACAGCATTATGACATTCACAGCTAAAATGTCAGACGGAAATACAAATTGAAAAAAAAATCTTATTTTCTCACATGTTTCATATATGGATAGTTAATGATAAATGAAAGCCCTGTTTCTCCTGAACAAAATGATATATAAGTGTGGGTGCACTTAATGTGACAGCGGTGAATTACGGTTGAACAGACATTTTTTGTTTACGTTTTGTTTTGATCAGAACGTGTACTATTGACTCCGTCCTGAAGGGGTTAAACATGCATTATTTTTTATTTTATTTTACTGGAATTTAATATTATTGTACGTTTTTTCATTTCAGAAGATTGGTTAATTTACTGCAGTGCTGTGCATTTGTATTTATAGTTTATTATTACTCAGTGCTTTACTCTTTCAACTGCAAAACCACCAAGTTACCCATTTCTATGTTAACATATCTCACATTTAACTCCCACTGACTTTTATAATTTAATACATACAAGTCAAAGGGAAAATGATCAATACATGGAAGGGCTATAGCCGTACCTCACTGTGCTAAATAAATTAACCTAGACTTTATCTTACTGCATTGTAGTAAAAGCTTAAAATGTTCTAATCGTTACACTTTTAGGTTGCTCTGGGCAACCTTTGATTTGTCCCTTGTTTTTTTGAAATCCTTTATTGTCTTGTCTCCTTTATACAGTGACTATACAGTCCCTTTCATCCGTTCATTTTTTTAAAAAGAGAGCATCAGAACCTGAGTTTCTTGGTGCCATGGCAACTAAATCATAACATTTATTTTACACATAGTATGCATAACCAGCACATTAAATACAGATACAACAGCAACTTAGTGCATAGAAGGCTGTTCACTGAGAAAATCTGAAAATGAGAAAAAAATATAATTTTCTATCTGTTGCAAAAATATTGGGGTAGAGATTGCACCTTCGTTAACGGCAGATCCTGGATCACCAACATTGCTATCCTAGTATTTATTTGTCATTCTTATTTCAATGCATCAGAAGAATATTAAAATGTTGAACTATCTGGTGCATCAGTTAAGGAGACACTCCACTTCCCATATACAAAATAAATACAAAATCACCATTTAGTAGATACACCCCCAACGAAAACATGCATGTATTTAATTACAAAAAAATGTATTTGCGGTATATCTAACAGCTTGTCTGAAGCCTTTGAAAGCCCTCCCCTTTTTCCCCAACACAGCCTTTATTTGGTGTCCAATCACAGACTTTCCAATGCAGCCTAATGAGAAGTCTCTGAAATTGCTGCCTCTTGAGATTGGCTCCACTGAGCTAAACTATCAGGAAGTAAAAGGGCCAGTTGTCTGATTTTTCTACATAGGTTGATGACTACTCTATCTTTACAATAACGCATGAGGGAGCAGTGGAGGACGGTGACCTTTGCGGAGCATAATCTGTCCAACCTTTCACTTCTCTGTCATTTAATGGGATTGGAGGATGTATCCAAAGGTATTTTGATTCAGAGGATGGTCAAGGGATGACTTTGTCACTTTGTCTCCGTTGAGCTGACTGGCAGCGTCCTATTTTGGTTTGCTTGTTGCATGACATGCTCAGGGCGTTGGTTCAGTGTCACTCTCCCACTATGAGTCCCTTCTTTTTCAGGTTACACTCTTCTAATGTTTTTATGCAGCTTTGCGTATGGGCAAATTGGTGGCTCCTTTTGTTTATGATAAGTCCTCATTGGGTCTGGCAGATGGGCACAGATTGGATTTGCTCATCCTTATGTCCAAGACCTACTAATGTAGGATGGGTACGACAGTTCGTGTATGTGCTACAGATGGGCCCTGGTGTCCTTTAACTCTATTACAAAGTTATTTGTTGGCTCGTCCATCGGGACCTGTTTCACTTTTGATCCATGCTGATGGGCCAGTGGTGTTTCGTGGTAACCTCTACATAATTAACCCCTGCATCACAGATGGTTTTCAACTATTTGCCCTCTGCAAATTATAATTTGCTTGCTACTAGATGTATTTGATTCTGAATTTTATTAAAACAGACGCTTTGTGAATTCTTCATATCAAAGCATGATTTTAATCCGGACATCGAATGAATTGGGCGATTGCTGCAGATTCACTTGGGCCGAATGAATTCCAACTGTGTTTGGCTTTAGTAAGTATAAAAATTGCCATTGGTGTCAGAATTTTCATCAGATTTTGCCCAGTGAAGATTTGATCCTGTAAATCTTCCTCCAGGTGTTAAAATCATTGATGAGAGAGATTAAGGAGAATGAGGCAATGAGGAGGGGGAAATGTGTAGAAAGATATAGAGGTAAACTAAAAATGGGAAGGGTATTATAAAAAGTATGGTGAGAAAAAAATGAGAAATGGGAAGGTAGATGGGAGGAAACTGTTGGGATGACACTTGTTCACTGTTCAAAAACGAGGAAGGCTGCCTATAACCTGATACACTTAGGGAATTACTCTGATAGACAGAATGTAAAGACTCCACAAGCAGAGATTCCAGATCAATGAAACCTTTTAAAGAGAACAAGCCTGGCACTTATAATTGATCTATCGCTGCATAACATGAAACTATAATGTATTTAAGGTCATGAAACAAAAACAAATAGATTCCTTTCACAAGGACACTGTCAGAAAACAAATGTTCTTGTTTGTGTAAGATGCAATATAAAAGAGTAGAATTTATTTGTAAAGTAAAACACTAAACATTTTGTTGTTTTATTTACTTTGTTAACCATGCTTAGTGTCCGATACTAGTTCTACTAAATTAAGATATAGCGTGGACTTATGCTCGCAGCTTCCATTTTATTGAACAAGAGTCGGTTCGTTATTTACAGTCAATGGAGAAGTCGCTGTTGCTACATTGTGCATTTACACTTTTTCATAGATTTGCATCAGAAATTAATGAGCGTAAATATGTGGTGTCACTTATGCACCAGTGCTACTAATCCTCCCAAACGAGTGGATGGGAGGCCAGGATGTGGTTCCGCCAGTTTTTGCATGACGTTGAAGGATTAGAAGGAAGTGAATATATTTGCAAGAGATGGAGAGATTCAGCTATCTTTGTAATGATTTTTTTTCAGCTACACTATCTTAGAATCCCAGGTTCAGTTCCCAGCAAGGTTAAGTCAACCTCTCAACCTTCTGAAATCAATAAAATGAGTACCATTAAGTTAGATACTAATAACATCCAGACTTCACGACATACGTGAAAATTGGTGAAATGTTACAAATGCCTTTCCTGGTTACATTTTGTTATTACTGTAGAGGACCAGAGAATGAGCAATACAAAATATAAAAAATTTACCACCCAGAGGGATGAGAAAAACATAAAATATGCTTTTTGAAAACAGTGTGTATACATAAAGTATTTAGATTCTTTCATTTCTATTTTTTTTTCACATTTGATGTTTTGTAGTCTTATGCTACAATTGTTTTAATTTTTTTTTTCAAATCAATATGCCCTCAGTACCCCATAACGGCAAAGCAATAAACAGATTTTTTTTAAACTTTGTAAGTTTATAAAAAAATAAATAAAAAAAATCCCACTTCTGCTCAACACGTTTATTGCCACTCGTAAAAATACACACCTAATGGCATACTCACACGACCCACCCCTAGTCCTTCCCAGTTTCCAAGTTCCCCATTTTAGGAACCATTCAGATAATTCTAAGACACCCAAGACGCAAGTATAAGCGCAGTTCCTACAAATGTCCGACCTGTAGTCACATCATAATCTAGTTTACAGAAACTCTACCTATCACCATCCAAACACTACTTAGTAAAACCGTGACGCAAAGGGGCGCAGACCGGCACTGACAACATTCTCCTAATACCGAAGACATAGAGCCGAACCCAGATGGTGAACTGGGAATACCGGCCACCGAAACACACAACTTGCTACGCCCAAGTACCACTGTAATACATTAACAAGTGCACAACAGACATGCTGGTAGAGATACATACTGCTGTATTGTTAAAACTATTGAATGATGGTATATGAATAATGTGGTGTACTCCACCTTAACAACTTCCCCCTTCACTTCTGTACCCCAATCTACTTTCTTCAAAACAATAAAGTACAAATTTGAAAAAAAAAATGTCAAATTGACACAAATATTAAGACTCTTTCCTATGACATTTGGTTCATAATCTTGAGATGTTTCTGATTTGAGTCCACTTGTGGAAACTAATTCATGAGCTCAAAGGAGCTTAGAGACAGGATGTGGTGAGGCACAGATCTGGAGAAGGCTTACAAAATTTGACTGCATTGAAGGTTCCTAAGAGCACAGTGGCCTCCATTGAAGACGTTTTGAGCAACCAGGACTCATTCTGTAGCTGGCCACTCTAATCGAAGCTAAGCATAATGAGAGAAGGGCCTTAGTAAGAGAGATGACCAAGAACCTGATGGTCAATCTGCATTTTGAGTTCCAGATATCATGTGTGGAGATTGGTGAAACTTGTGGAAGAACAACCATCACTGCGACACTCGACCGATCTTGCCTTTATAGCATACTGACTATGTGGAAGTCTCTCCTTACTCTCTTCTCACTGCAAAACACATTAAAACATGCTTGGAATTTACACAAAAAAACTTTAAGACTGTTTGAAAATATCATCTCATCATTCTCTCATCTGATGAAATGAAGATTGGACTGTTTGGCTTCAATTCAAAGCGTCATGTCTGGAGGAAACCAGGAACTGCTCATCACCTGCATAATACCATCCAGACGGTGAAGAATAGTGGTGGGAGCATTATGCTTTGGAGGTATTTTTAAGCAGAATGGAGGGACTGGACAGAGTTGAGGAAAAACTGAACACATGAAAATACAGAGGTATCCTTAATGAAAACCTGATACAGTGCGATCTGAACCTCAGACTGGGCTGAAGGTTCACCTTCCAACCGGACAAAGGCACAAAGTACACAGCCAAGACAAAATGGCTTAGGGACAACTTTGTTAATGTCCGTGAGTGGCCCAGACATCGCCCACACACATGGGTGTCCACAGAAGAGGGCAAGGGGGGGAACTCCCCCCACCCCCGGATTTTGCAGCATGTCCTGTATTTTTCTTTTGATATTGATAATACACTGCTATACTGGCGTCGGTCAGTAGGTGGCGCTGTGTGTGGAGAGAGGCAGGGAAAGAAAGCTACATCTTATCCATCCTTCTCTTTCCTGACTGAAACTGCAGGGGAGCAGCACATGCAGACAGCAACTCCCAGACTGCAGAGACAGCCTACAGATCAGGTAAAGGAGCAGGAAGGTAAAGTAGGAGAAGAAACAGAAAGGAGAAGGAACCAAAATGAGCAGGAAGGGACATCAAGGAGCAGAAAGGGTCAGCAGTGAGCTAGAAGGAACAGATGGAGCAGAAAGGTAAAATAGGTGAAGGAGCAGAAAAGAACTGAAATGAGCAGGAAGGGGCAGAAATGAGCCTTAAGGGGCAGCAAGGAGTAGGAAGGGTCTGCAAGGAGCAGAAAGGGTCTGCAAGGAGCAGAAAGAGTCAACAAGGGACAGGAAGGGACAGAAGGAGCTGGAAGGGGCAGAATGAGCACAAAGGTAAAGTAGGAGAAGGAGCAGAAGGGAACAGAAATTAGCAGGAATGGGCAGCAAGGAGCAGGAAGGGGCAGCAAGGAGCAGGAAGGAGAAGCAAGGAGAAGGAAGGGACTGCAAGTAGAAGGAAGGGTCTGCAAGGAGAAGGAAGGGGCAGCAAAGAGAAGGAATGGTCTGCAAGGGGCAGGAAGGGACAAAAGGAACACAAAGGTAAAGGAGCAGAAAGAATCAGAAGGAGCACAGAGGTAAAGTAGAAGAAGGAACACAAAAGGCCAGCAAGGAGCTGGAAAGGGCAGCATGGAGTACAATGGGGCAGGAAGGAGCTGGAAGGGAGCAGAACAAGCGCAAATGTAAAGTAGGAGAAGGAGCAGAAAGGAATAGAAATGAACAGAAAGGGACAGCAATGATCAGGAAGGGGTAGCAAGAAGCAGGAAGGGTCTGCAAGGAGCCAGAAGAGTCTGGAAGGAGCAGGAAGGGGCAGCAAGAAGCAGGAAGGGCAGCAAGGATCAGGAAGGGGCAGCAACAAGCAGGAAGGGGCGGCAAGGAGCAGGAAGGGGTGGCAAGGAGCAGAAAGGATCTGCAAGGAGCCCAGAAGAGTCTGCAAGGAGCAGGAAGGGGCAGCAAGAAGCAGGAAGGGCAGCAAGGATCAGGAAGGGGCAGCAACAAGCAGGAAGGGGCGGCAAGGAGCAGGAAGGAGCGGCAAGGAGCAGAAAGGGTCTGCAAGGAGAAGAAAGGGGCAGGAAGGGACAGAAAGAGCACAAAGGTAAAGGAGCATAAAGAATCAGAAAGAGCACAAAGGTAAAGTAAAAGAAGGAGCAGAAAGGGCCAGCAAGGAGCTGGAACGGGCAGCAAGGAGTAGAAAGGAGCTGGAAGGGGCGAAAGAGAGCAAAGGTAAAGTAGGAAATGGAGCAGAAATGAATAAAAATTAGCAGAAAGGGACAGAAGGAACAGGAAGGTAAAGGAGCAGAAAGAATCAGGAAAAGCACAAAGGTAAAGGAGGAGAAGGAGCAGAAAGGAACAGCAAGGAGCAGAAAGGGCAGCAAGGATCAGGAATGTAAAGTAGGAGAAAAAGCAGGAAGTAGAAGGAACAGAAATGAGCAGGAAGGGACAGCAATGAGCAGAAAGGGGCAGCAAGGAGCTGGAAGGGGCAGAAGGAGCACAAAGCTAAAGTAGGAAAAGGTGCAGAATGGGTCTGCAAGGAGTAAAAAGGGATCAGAAAGAGAAAGGAGCAGAAGGGCACCAAAGAGGCAGAAAGTAGCAGAACGGTAAAGGAGCAGAAGAAGCCAATGAGGAAAAGAGACAGTGTCGAAGAATAAGAAGACTGTGTCAAATGAAGAATAAGAAAAGGAAATTGGAGCAAGAAGGACAAGTGACGTGATCCCTCCACTTTCTTCTGGACACCACATCATAAGGTTTTGGAACCTGGGCCTGACAGGGAAACTTTGGACCTTCTCATCTCCCCAGGTAAAAAAAAAACTGTGTTAATGTATCTTTTATTTACTGAGTGTCAGGAGTCACAGAGTGCCGTTGGGTAGGGGTGTTCGCTGATTGGCTAGAGCGGTCAGCTGGCACTCTAAGCCAATCAATAGCTCCCCATTCAAAAAAGGAAAAAAAATTTATGAACTGGGAACTAGCGATTGCCTTAGAGCGTCAGCTGACTCTAGCCAATCAGTGGCACCCATGCCTGACGTCAATCTGCACTTCCTGATACTCCGTTTCAGAAGTCGAATACCACTGAGTGACCTGGAGATCTAGAGATGGAAGGTTAAACCATTTGAGAGAGGTTTAACCTCTTAAAGGAAAGAGAGCACCCAGGGGCCTCCTGGCATCATATAATTTTCATTTAGATGAGGTTGTTATGGTGACCAGAATGTTCCTTTAATTTGATTAAAGGAACACAAAAGAGGCAGGAATACATACATGTATTCCTGACACCATAGTTGTGAAAACGCTATTCACCCTGGATTTATGTGATAATGACTATGCCCATCTCTATCTAACCTAATAGAGCTTTAGTGGATCTGTAGAGATGAATTGCAGAAACAACTGAAAACTAGGTATGCAAAGCTTGTTTAATTATACTCTTTAAATAAGTACTGAGTTAAGGCTCAGAATATTTATGTTAATTTGATATTTCAGTTTTTTTCTGTTTAATATATGCACAGTGGTGTCAAAATACTGTGTTTTGTTTTTTGCTATTTGTTATTATGGATCATTGAGTGTGGATTGATATGGAAAAAAATATTTAAACAATTGAAACATAAGGATGCAATGTAGAAAATGAGTTTCTGAATACTTTCATGATTTATACATTTGATAAATATCACACACACGCACACACGCACACTCTCTCTCTCCCTCTCTGGCTGCAAGAACAGCCTGCCTACTCCTTCCCACTCTCCTCAGGTCACTGGCATTTGTTGGCAGAGCAGGCACCTGCCATCAAGATAAGCAGGTGCCTGCTCTGCCTTACCAAGCACTGCTTCGGGGGCGCCCTGAGGTGGCCAGATGGACACCTCCTAGCCCCGTTGTGAAAGGGCTGTTCTTGAGGCCACACCTTCGGGCACCTTGAGGATTGGCCCGATGTTGGGGGTGGTTTGAGCCACTCGCCCAGCACTGCGGCCCCAGACAGGGGCAGTCGGCCCACCAGGAATCATCCCTGTGGGCACCCCCAGCAGGCAGGCGCCCTAAGCGAATGCCTAGTTCGCCTAATGCTTGCGCCGTCCCCGCACTCACACTCTCTTACTCTCACTATTTCCCATCCAGTCTTGTGCACTAATCTCTGGCAGGACTGGGCTATACATGTTAGTGAGAGTAACACTCCCAGGTGGTACCCATAAGAGCAAAAAAAACAAAATATGAGCAAAACACAAGCACAAAAAAAACAACCCTGTCAGGTTCTTGCAATTTGATTTAAAAGTCTGTCTGTATTGATCTGTGTTAATGACTCTGTGCTTTTAAAGGCTGTGTTTAAAAGTAAATAGGGAATATAAAATGTTCAGATAGTGTTCCTTTAAAGCTGGTTAAAGGAAAATATGGTAATAAAACCAATTCTTGATAGCTTCCTTTTACTTAATGTCTGATTATTGGAACTGTTTTAACAGAGCTCCCACGCTCTCATTGATTTTAGTTGCAGCTCGAAAAGGCTAAGGCTTATAAGCATAAATAAGTAAAAGTAAATGTCTATATTTTCTATTTTAACACGAGCATGACAAAAATGTATTTGTGATAATTTAGCAATATAAAAAAGAAGCTATTACCGGAGTGGTAACCATGGTAACCATGAGACGGCAGAGCATGATAGGAGTTTTAATTATATTAATATGAATAATGTACTAACGATTTTTTTTCCCCTGTAAAAAATATTTTTTGAGGTTGTCCCAAATTTACAAATAATATTTTTAAATATAGACTCAGGGACAGCCTTTGAGTGGTGAAGTCATGGAATTATTACAGATTAAAATATATCTATATACTTAAATTATTACAAATGAAAATATATATATACTTAAAAGCGTTTGGGTGGTTGGCCACTTCACATTGTATAGAGCTGAAAAATGTAGATGCTGTATTAAAAAACTGCCATATCAATGACACAATTTTAGGATGGTGTACTGGTTTAGGTTAACCCCCTACGGGTAGTGTGCATTGATAACTCGCCTCATGTCAAAGCCTAAATCACTGCTAGCAAAATGATTTTAGAAAAAACATGGCTTTCTCTGAACAAAGACAGCACATGTTTCATAGTTTAGGGGAAGGATATAGGGCAAGCATGTCAAACTCAAAGGCTAGCAAGGGCCAAATAAACAAGGTTTAAGTTTATGTGGGCAGCCAAAAAACTAAAATGTGTATTTTCATAGCAAAGAAGGTTTATTTTGAAAAGTACAGTATTAAAAAAAAACAGCGACCCGTCCTACTAAACCCCAGTCCCCCCTCGTCTACTAAATTGCAATCACCCTCTAGTCTACTAAATCCCAGTCCCCTTTGGTCTACTAAACCTTAATCCACTCCATCTACTAAATCCCAGTCCCCCCCTATGTCTACTAATTTGGGTACACACAAGTACTAGAATCTGGTCCCCCTTGTCTACTAAATCCCTGTCCCCCTGTCTACTAAACCCCTGCCCCTGTTCTCACTCACAATCACTGAGACAAACTCAGTGACAGACATACACACACACTGACATACACACAGAATCACTCTAACACACACATGCACTCACAGACACACACATTCACTGACAGAAACACACTGACAAACAGGCTCCCTTACAGACATACACACTCACTCACTCACTCACTCACTGACATACACAATCACTCAGACACACAGGCTCCCTCACAGACACACACATAGAGACTCACTGACAGACACACACACACTGACAGAGACACACACACACAACCATACACACAGACAGCCATACACACAGGCACACAACCAGCCAAATACACACACACACACACACACACACACACACACACAAACACACACACACACACACACACACACACAGACAGCAATACACACACACACAGACAACAATACACACACACAGACAGCAATATACACACACACACAGACAGCAATACACACACATTTAATTTAAATCCATCCAGCCTCCCTACCTTTGGGAGAGCTGGGTGGATTTCTTACCTGGGGTCTAGTGGGGCTGCTGGGCAGGTGTACATTCTAGCAGGCTGTGGGCGGACAGGCAGTGAGGGAGCATTGAGCTCTCCTGCATGTCGCATAGTGATGCCGGGAGCCGGAGTGACGTCATATTCAGGCTCCCGGCATCACTGTGGACACTGTGCAGGAAGAGCTTACACTCAGCAATCCCTTGCCACTGTCCGCGGGCCGGATGCCGCATCTATGATATAGGGTCTCTCATAATGCATGAAGCAGCGTTCATTATCCCAGTTACAAAACCTTTTTATATGTACAATGTAACGGATCACCTGGCACCCTGACTGGGTACCTCCGTTGAAGGATGCTCCTAGCGCTTCCTGAGGACTCCAAGCACTGCAGCAGACACCACAACCACCGAACCGGAGAAGCATTCGAATGCTCTCAAGCATATGAACGCTGTCAGCAGCTGAACAGGAAAAGCATATAATCAGCTTACACTCCTGGCAATCAGCATACAATCCAATTCCCCCAATAATGAGACGACACTTCGTTTTGAGGTCAAGCAGAACTGACTGTATTGGCACATACAGCCTCTTTTATTCACAATCCACAAACATAGTACTGCCCACAGGGTTTTGAAATACAACCAATCAATCCGTACAATATACACAGACACTCCCACACAAAATCCTCCCCTCTGCATGTGATATGATTACTGAACACAATGGTGAATCTAATTATCACAGGCAGAGAAATACAGTATCATGAAACACATCACAGGGACCCCAAAACATGCAATAACCCCATAAAAAGTATATCCTCGGAACCGGGGGATCTGGGTGAACCACATATCCTCCAAAATTCACCCAGATCCGTTCAGTAGTTTGGAAGATGCAGTTTAATGCAGATTCCGCAGATCATATACAGGCTATATGAAAAATAATTACTGTATAATGTGTCCCCTGTTGTATAGTTTAAAACTACTGAGCGACGTCTTCGTGCACCAAATACTGGTGAGATGGCACCATGTAGAAAGGTCCAAACAGTGTCTGTGAGTTAAAATGGCCGCCATCCATTGTTCTCACCATGTGCTTCATCCATTATTCTCACTATGTGCCTCTGATACATGAAATGGTGGCCACCCAGTAACTCCACAGTATGTCCCCAGATGGTTCTGAAAGGGCCAGCAGCAGCATAATAAAATACAATATGCCCAAATACTGTATTTAAAGGGCCAAATCTCCCAGGGGCCATAGTCAGCAGGCAGGAGGCGGGCAAACAGGCTTCTCCAATGCCCAGTGGTGAGGTTGGTTTCGCCACATACATGGTAATGCTTTATCTGATATATTTTTTTAATTTTTAATTTTTTTTGTATGGTTTAACATTTGCCTCAGAATTTGGTCCCTATAGACACCTTAGGTGTAAATATGGTCCTGGTGTTAGCCAGAGTGTGGCTCTAAGAGACAGGGAAATAGTAACTCAGACAGGAATAGCAGCAGAAGGGTGGCATTGAGGGCAATAATGTCATGGAGAAAGGCATAGCATTAGAGATGGTGCAAGTGGCAAAGAGGGAGGTTGAGAGACTGAAAGAGAGGAAAAAAAGTAAGAATGGAGAAAAAGGAACCTGGAAACTCAGTATTGGCCTGACACTAAGACTGATAGAGAAACTCGGAGTGTGAAGTAGGCATTTGCCAAGAATACTATTTCAAAGAGGATTCTCTTCTACTCCGTGACCAGAGGGAGTAGAAGAGTACACGGCAAGCATCATATGTGCCCAGCCCTCCAACACAAACTAAATAGGTTTAGAACAGTTTGGCTGCTTACCTTGGGTCTGCCGGGATGCACAACTTACCTCCACAACAGCCACTGTCTAGACCAGAGAAGGATTAAGTTCCAATTTGGGGTCCTCCTTCTTCACATAGGGACAGTTAATGGGGCCAAACAAATTAATAGTTCCTGGACACCCGTCTAATCTCTGAGCCCTAGACAGCTGTCTGGGGTCACTTTATACATAATCCCGCTCTGCTCTAACCTGAAGCTCTCTGTCTGGACAATTGGCTGAAAGCAGTCGGCTAGCACTCTCAACCAATGAACTAGCCCTGCACAAGCAGGAGCATCCAGCTCTATTGGCGGCAGAGAAGTCAGGGAGTGGTGCATTATGCACCCTAGGTAAAATGTCAAACTACTAAAATGGTTTGAATACTTACAATGAGAGAGCCAGTGCACTCCTGGCACCATAACCACTGCAACACACTGTAATGACACTGTATGGCAGAAGGTGGAGAACATAGATCCTAATAGCGAGACGTTGGATAAATTAAAGTATTAGTTTTGGTAGAGATGGGCAGAGCTGCAGAAAGAGTCAGGGTCAGTTCTCTCGTAATCGGTTTACAAGATCACTCGGCTTTAAAGTGTCTTTGTTATATATTTTTTTTTAAATGTCAGCAACTATAGCATATTTAGCTTTGTGTTGCATTACACAATATTACTCTGTTATTTTTTTAAATAAGTAAACAGTATGTCGCACAGCACTGCTACCATAATCCCGTTTTGTAAGCACATTATACAGGCTGTAAAAGTGGACCAATCAGTGGGAACATTTATTGTGAGACTGTAGAACACTGTTTATACTTTACAGATTATTTTGTAGTTATTCTATATAGTATTGGCAACTGTGTTGCTACATTGTCTTGTACTACAATGTTACTGTTTCACATTCAAACTGGGTTTGATGCAGGCAGTGGGTCTGGGGGTATTTTAGGCTTCTTGTTGCCCCCCTCCCCTTTCCTTTTCCATAGCCTTGGTCCCTAATATTTGTGCACAATTGCATTTAAGATCCACACTATATAACAGCATCATCACAAATTGGATTGGCAGCAGTGTTTTGGAACAGGAACTCTATACTGTGGTGCCAAAAACTGCACAGTGAAAAACAGGGGCGTTGCTCAGTTACATAAACACCAATGGCTTGAGCCCAAATGAATTTAATTTAATGACCCCCTAAACTACAAGACAGGTGAGGATATGTTATGACCTATCCCTGCTTCTCTATATTATGTATCTACCCATGAACAGTGTGCTGCCAAAGGACTCCATAATCTCAATGTTAACATAGCCAGAAACAATAATCCTGGTCTAGTAAACAAACTTCATAGTCTATAGGAAATCGTCAAATATTTTTTATATGACAGCCGAGGTTTTGTGATTAACCAGGGCTGTGAGTTTATTAATCTGCATGTTGACAGAAAGAACCTTAGAATGTGTAAAACAACATTCTATTGGTAAGTAATCCTTGTGTGTCAGTGCAAGACCCAGCCTCGGTGTTCAATTTATCTAGATGGCATAATCCTGCCAACACCATGCTTCCCGTGGGAGGGGGCAGCCTGCTTCTCTAACAGGACCTGTGCGCTGAGTCACATACAGCTCATCGCTTATCACGATTAGCTTGGACACAGACAAAATAGTCAATTAAAAACAGATTAGCATAAATGATACTGATTGGGAAACTACAACCCTGTTCATCTGCATAAAAAGGAAAGAGACTCAGTGTCTCCATTCATCTCATGTTCTTTCAATTTTCTTACTCATTCCACACAACCCCCGAGTTTGTCTCTACGGTTTAAAAAAAAATAAAAAATCTGACCTTGCTGAATGCCTGTCATTACAAAAAATCCATTAGGATGGGTTTAAGCTATCGTGCACTATATATAAAATATTATGTTCAGTAAAATGTGAATTTTAAAAGGAGAGGTTTATTTTTTTTATTTTAATTTAAAATTCAGAACCAGTATAATGATATGTATAGAATCAGAGAACCATTAATATCTAGAAATAAAAAAATAGAATAGAATATAAATAAATGCACTGAGATTTATTCACCAAAGTGAAAATTATGGAGAATTAAGGATTGAATTGTAAATTTTAGTTTGAAATGATCAACTTGGAAAAAAATCTAAAGCTTAAAGGGGCACTATAGTGTCAGGAACACAAATGTGTAGTCCTGACTCCATAGTTCTAAAACCACTGTTTAGGTGGGTGGCCCCCTTGCCTCTTGTTAGTAAGGTGATTTACTCACATTTTTCCAGCGCCACGTGGGGCATCTGGCCTGCTTTCAATCTGCCTCCTTGGCTGACATCATCAGAATTCATTAAGCTGTAGTTGTTCTGGTGCCTATAGTGTCCCTTTAACTAATTTTCTTAGCTTGGCTGTTTTGACAGGCTGGTTATTCACTAAAATGAGAATTTATAGTGAATTCAAAATTTAAGGCCAATGCAAGAATACGGAAGAGCCAGACATGCTGGTCTTAAATTGGCAAATCTCACTTTTATGGGTAATCCTGCTTAGAGTTTGCAGTTCCCTTGTCATTTCTCTATAATTCACAATTTTGTAAATAAGACCCTGTATGTACATCTTCTTGCATCTGTTCTTTTGTCAAATCTTTATCATCTAGAACTGCTTCAGTAAATATACCTAAGCTTTGTATAAAACGTGACATTTACCAGCGTCTGCTGTCTAACAATATGATTTCAAGCATTCATCTCTGAGTCACAGTGTCTTATTTAATAAGTGTGTTCCATTAAAATAAAGAATATGAATACTGTGGAACCAGAGTTAATGCAGAGTGCAACTCCTATCACTCCAATACTAAAGACCGGCTGACTGTGATGAGCATTGTAACCCGTAGCAGCATCAAGCCCATAAAATGTGACCTTTAACATCTCACCTGCTTGTTGATCTATGGCAGTTGAATTAGCACTATCCATAAATCGACCCCTAGAGTCACATTTACATCGACCATACATGTCTTGCGTTGATGCAAATAGTTAATCATTACTTGAAATAGTCTACAGTATTTACAATCTGCATGTCTTTTTGCATCCTCTTCCATCATTTGAAGCTAAAACAGAAACCTGTTTTCCAGTTGCCTTCCAGTTTTTCTCTTGACCCATTTTTCTCTTATCCTGAATAATTACTTCGCGCTATACTCTAAAGTCCATAATATGAATGATATCCCTGAAATAGCCTTACATTGAACATGTGTATCAGCTTGCTTTCACGTGCTGTCTTTAATTTCTCAACTTCAAACACTCTAATGCGTTTTTTCTAACATGTCTTTCTAACGTTAGAGTGATTTCATAACTATTTAGATTTAGGCTCCTTCCCCTCCCGGTATCTATATAATAAATATGCTTTACTCACATTTAGTCCCTCACTGTACCATTCTCACCACGGATGCCCATTATCCTCAGCAGAGATCATCAGTAATGATGATCTCAGCCAATGCAAGGCTTCCACATAGAGAAGAATTTTGGGGGCTATTGCAGGTGTGCGATTATCACCACACTACACTAGTCAGCATTTCCTCTATGAGGAATATATGAGGTCTTCATGCTCTCTTTATGTGGAACAGGCAAAGACAGTAACATGAAGTGCCTTTAGTCGCTGTCTGAGTGTCAGCCACTAGAGGTGACCTTAGTGATAAATGTGAACACCGACTTTGTCAGACTGCAAGGACATGCTTTTGGCACCAGGAACACTATATTAAGCTATTGTTATGGTGCTTAGTGTCCGTTTAGGTGTTAACCTTTTTTCATAAAATTCATAAAATGTTGTTAACTTCTTTCACAAAATTCATTAAAAAATTTTTATAAAATTAATGTGGGAACACCCCTCCCCAGCAGCCAAGCTAACAGCCGAGATGACTTCCTGATTCACTGGAATGATCGTTCAAGCAGAAGTGAGTTCTTCATTAGTCCAATGCTTTTCATAGATAAACTATTGGGCGATTGCTGTCATAGCAGCATTTGATTGGCTCCAATTTTGTCCAGACAAGAGAAGAGATTGTCATCACTGACAGTTTCCTGGGGTAGAGTGGAGCAGCCGTGAGAGACGACTCATTGCTGGAAAAAAAGGTAAGTAATTAAAAAACAAATTCAGTGTATGGAGGGGTGCGGGAATGTGACAAAAATGTATCTTTAATCTGAGCTGATCTGGAAGTTTGGAGTAAACATTTTGCCTTGGCGAGTAGATTTTCACCCCTGATGAGTGTACCATGGACATCCCAGTCTTGCAGTGGCTTGTAACTTTTAAAGCCTGGACCAGACTCCCATCACACTCAGCCAGATGCCATTAGACCCAGGGAAGCCACCCTCCTGCACCAAAAAGGTGTGTGGGGTAGGGGGTAAGGCGGGGGGGAGGGGGGTGTATGGCTACAAATAATTTTTTTTTGTGTTTACATGTGTGTGTGTGCATGGGTTATCTGTGTGTGTATGTCTTATCTGGGTGTATGTGTTATGTGTGTGAGTGTGTTATCTTTGTGCACGTGTTGTCTGTGTGTATATGTTACCTGTGTATATATGTTATCTGTGTGCATAAGTGTGTATGTATTATATGTGGTGTATTTGTGTGTTATCCGTGTGTGTATATGCTGTGTATGTCTGTATGTGTATATGTGTGGCCACATGTATGTGTGTCAGTGTTTGTATCTGTATGAATGATTGTATCTGTGTGTCTGTGCCTGTACCTGTGTATTTGTATGTGCATTAGTGTGTCTGTTTATCTGCATGTGTGTCGGGGTGTGTGTCTGTGCATCTGTTTGTGTGTTAGTGTTTGTTTGTATTTGTATGTGTGTTAGTGTGTGTGTCTGTGTATCTGCACATGTGTGTATCTGTGTGTGTATATATGTCAGGGTGTGTTTCTTATCTGTATGTCTCTACCTGTGTATTTGTGTATGTGTCAGTGTTAGTATCTCTATAAGCACACAGCCACAAAGATGTTTATCTGTATCTGTGTGGCTGTGTGTGTGGCAGTGTAAAGGTTTAAATATCTCAGCATTTCAAACTCCAACACTACACACACATTCCAGACAGCCACTAGAGGCACTTCCTGCATTCTCATGCAGTTTAACTCTGTGAAACAACATGGATCGCCTCACGTTTTGCATGATGACATCCAGCATCTTCAAAATCCCCGTAAGAAAGCAACTGAAGTTCTAATGTGCAAGTGGTGTTCACTGCGCATTAAGTTCCCCCATCTGCGTGATATCGCTGGAGGAGGGGACCTTGGTGCTGAAAAATAGTTTTGCAGAGGCAGATGGACACTACAGTGCCAGGAAAACAATGTTGTATTCCTAACACTATAGTGTTCCTTTAAGTGTTTTATTTGTAGTTCTCCTGGATAAAAAAATACAT
>OW240914.1:293478995-293503217 GCA_933207985.1 Pelobates cultripes
GAGCCTATTATATAAGTGGTGTCACACCGTTGTTCTACCACTTTATAAGGGCCTTGCCAGGCGGCCTGCAGCTTATCGTGTCGGACAGGTTTTAAAATCAACACTTTCTGCCCGACCTGAAAGCTACGGTCCCTGGTGCCCCGATCATACCATGTGCGTTGGCGTGTCTGAGCCGCCTGCAAATTCTCGCGTACCGTCTGGGTTAAGGCCTCCAGGCGGTCTCGGAATGCCAACACGTATGGTATGATGGGGGTACTGTCAGTGCTCCTTTCTCCTTCCCAATGCTCTCTGATTAAATCTAAAGGCCCTCGTACCCTGCGGCCAAACGATAATTCAAATGGGGAAAACCCAGTGGATTACTGCGGCACCTCCCTGTACGCAAAGAGAAGGTGAGGCAGGAACTTCTCCCAGTCCTTGTGGGTCTCTGCGAAGGTTCGGAGCATTTGTTTCAATGTACCGTTGAAACGTTCACAGAGCCCATTCATCTGGGGGTGGTAAGGGGAACTAATGACAGGCTTAATGTCACAGAACTTCCAGAGGCGCTGCGTGACTTCGGCGGTGAACTGGGTACCCTGATCAGAGACAATCTCCCTGGGAAGTCCCACCCGGGAGAATATCTGCATCAGGGCTTCCGCTACTGTCTCAGCCTGTATATTCGTCAGGGCCACCGCCTCTGGATATCTAGTGGCATAGTCTACCACTGTCAGGATAAATCTTTTACCTGACGGGCTCACTTTGTTGAGGGGTCCTATTAGGTCAACTGCTACCCTACTAAAGGGTTCCTCGATTATGGGAAGGGGATGTAACTTGGCCTTGCGCCGGTCCCCCCTTTTCCCCACCCTTTGGCATGTATCGCACGTGTTGCAATACCTGCACACTTCCTGGCTAATTCCAGGCCAAAAGAAGCTTTGCGTTAGCCTGTGCCGGGTCCTGCTGACCCCTAAATGTCCAGATAGCGGAATGTCATGCGCTATCCGGAGTAACTCTGCCCGGTACCGCTGGGGTACCACTAACTGCCTCATCACGATCGGGTCTGACCCGGCTACCTGCTTATCCGTCTCCCTATATAACAGCTGTTTGTCCCAGATAAACCTTTCGCCCTCTCCCCCAGGAGTGTCTGCTGTCACCTTGTCCCTATACACCTGCAAGGTGGGGTCAGTCACTGTCTCGGCTGCAAATTCGTTAGGGGGTGCCCAGGGGACACAGTCAAGGGAAGGGGAAGGATCTCTTACCTGAACCTCCGGGAGTGTGTTGTAGTCCTGGGTGCGGGCCTGTTGTCGAGTAACCACAGGGTGAGCTTCTCCTGTGGTGGGTGTCTGGGGCTCAAAAGCAGACGTGAGCCTCCCCAGATCGTTCCCCAACAATACCTCCGCTGGTAACTGCGGCATCAACCCCACCTCCACATGCCCTGCCCCCGCTCCCCAATGTAAATGTACCCTTGCTGTAGGTAGCCGGTACACTGCTCCCCCGGCTACCCTGACGGCCACAGTTTTACTCAGTTTCGCTTGATCCGACACCAGGTGACTCTTTACCAGGGTGATAGTAGCCCCTGAGTCGCATAGTCCTTGTACCGCTTTACCCTCCAGGTATACGGTCTGCCTGTGATGCTGTCTGTTATCAGCATTGGCCTGGACTGGATCCGCCTCATGCAGTACTTCCCACTGTTCCACGGTTGTTATGGGAACGGCTGAACCATATGGTGTGGCCACTATATCCTGGTAGTGGTGGGCTGCGGCTGCTCTTGGCGGTGGTGGAGGGCCGGGGCGAATCCAGGTGGAACGATCCCTCAGCTGGGGACATTCCCTTTTATAATGTCCCCATTTCTGGCAGTGATGACAGGGGCCAGAAGTGGGCTGGTGAAAACGTGGCTGTGCAGCGGGCGGTGGTGGTCGTGGCAGTTGTCTCGGTGGAGCTGGGTTGTAGCTGTTTCCCCCAAATGTTTTAAAGGTGGCTTTTGGGGCTGCAGGTTTCTGCTGCCTGCGTGCATCCAGGTACTCATCTGCCTTCCTGGCAGCTTCGGTGAGGGAGGTAGGGTTTCTGTCCCTCACCCATTCCTGGACATCGCTGGTTACCCCCTCATAAAATTGCTCCAACAACACCATTTGTAATAAGTCCTCCATGGACTGTACCCACCCCAGGGCGGCCCGATGTAACTTGCAAGCCCATTCCACATGAGAGTCCTTGTCATTTTTCTTTAGTTCTCTAAACCGCCGCCGATATGCCTCTGGCGTAATTGCATATCGGGCCAGGATCACCTCTTTTACTCTGCGGTAATTCCGAATTTCCTCATCAGGTACAGTTCTATAGGCTTCAGCAACCTTCCCTGTGAGCTTCCCTGCTAAAATAGGCACCCACTCGTCTGGGCTAATACTATGCAATGCACACAGCCTTTCAAAGTCTTGGAGAAAAGCATCTATATCCTCCTCTGCTTCTACATACGTTTTAAATGCTTGGTAAGGAATTTTTGTCTTACCCTGTGTGATGGTAGCTGTGGTAGCATTCCTCTCCAGCTGCTGTAGTGGCCTTTGATGCAGTATAAACTCCTGCACCTCTGTCATTGTCCTGGATATAATATCTGCTGTTGGATTCTCTCCATAAAAGGACAGCCTAAACTGCAGCTGTCTCTGGAACTCCTCTTTTTCAGCTCCATCTGCTGCACTCTGCTGCTCAGGGATTACCCTGTCCTCATGCTGGTATTCATCAGGTGGCCATCACTTCTGCAATGAGGGTTGCTTTCCTTTTGTTGCTGGCTGCAATACCTTTCGCTTCCAGGAGATCTTTAAGCGTGGATCTTTTTAGCTTGGCATAATCACTCTCCATCCGTATTCCATTAGTCCTTGTTCCCTTGTGAGTCTGGATCCCAGCGCTGCCAACCAATGTAGTGGAGATGCAATATTCCCCAGGTTATCTCTGCTTATAATCCAAGTGAGGCTCAGGAACAAGTAAATAGTAAATCCACAGGCAAGGTTTCCAGCAGGTAAAATAACAGCAATATTTTGAATGGTGCTTAATTGACTGTGGTTTCAACCCCCCTTCCATTTTGGCCGTCATTTTGCTTCCGCTTCCTGGTTTTGCGTTCCAGCCGTTTAACGAATACGTAATTTCCGCTTCCGGGTTTTGCATTCCAACCTTGGAACGCATGTACCACGTGATATGTATCGATGGTACAATTTCTCTGAGCTTTCGGCTCAATTACATAGAGGGTAATAGAGAAGAACATACACTTGTATTCATTTATCCACAAACTCATGTGGTATATGTAGCGGAGATGCAATATTCCCCAGGTTATCTCCGCTTATAATCCAAGTGAGGCTCAGGAACAAGTAAATAGTAAATCCACAGGCAAGGTTTCCAGCAGGTAAAATAACAGCAATATCCCCCAGCAATCCCAATAACTGGATGACACACAGTTTCAGGAGCAGAACTGAAAGCTTTAATCCACAGTGTCCTTTTAAAGCATGCTCCCATGCAAGGGAGGGATTTACAATCATTAGTACAGTAGCCAATCCTGTCCTGGTAACCTCCCACACATCTCCTCCCCTCAGCCAGCATCATAATCCCCTTATCCAGTACAGTAATTCCCCCCGTTTCTGGATGTACCCCTAAACGTAGGGGTACCCCTTTAAATCCTACACCCCCTGATAGCCCTGATCTGGGTGAACAACATATCCAAAAATCACCCAGATCAGACCAGGGGTTCGGGAAATGTATGGAGGGAATAAAATGACCGACCGCACTAACTGAGACAGCCGAATGTGGTTCCATGCGAATGGGCCCTGCGGTCGGTCCTGGAATAAGGGAACAAACTACACGAAAGCCTCTAGCTATAGAGGCTAGGGAGGGTTCGCCTGAATCCCCTCGTTCGGTTCTTTCTATCTACCGAACGAGGGGCCGTTCGGTAGTTAGGAACCGAACGGACCGGGCTTGTGGAGGTTTCAGCGGTGTTCGCCTACTCGAGTGTCCAATTTGAGTTCCAGACACTCGACGGCAAAACACCGCTGTTCGGGAGTTTTAAAATGGCGGCGGCCATTTGGCGGTTTGTCGAATGGCGGCCACCCCTGAGAACAAAGGACGGCTACTTAACTTGTCAATTACCCGTTCGCAACAATGTTGCAACGGGTAATTGAGGACACACTTCACACAGGGGAGGTCTGATTGTTCGGTAGTTTCATTCGAATAAACTAAGGGAATGAAACTACCGAGCAATCAGAGGAATACAGTTCTTTTAACAACATATAACAACAGGAGATCACACGAATGCAGTTATTCACAATACATTTGCAGGACAGCCCAGTGCCATCCGCTACAGTATACATAAATAAAGGTAGTGTTAAGATATATTAAAACATTATGCAATTACTCTCAAATGATATATATCAATAAAAGTGGTATACTAAAAGGGGAAATATAGGGAGAGAGAAATATATATGCATATTTTAAAAGGTGCATACTAACTGGTATAAAATAATTTATAAAAGTTAACTGTTATAGTTTTTATGAAATCATAATCTCTATAAAAACTCAAATGAGAGAAAAGATAAATACTTATACTAAAAATATTAATTTTAGTACAAATTAAAATTATAAAAAAAAAATAATAATTCTCTATTAACCCCTTAAGGACCAAACTTCTGGAATAATAGGGAATCATGACATGTCCCACATGTCATGTGTCCTTAAGGGGTTAAAAGTGACAGACTTCAAAATTGGAGTTTAAACCATAAGGGAAATTTTTTTTTCCTATAGTTACCTCCTCTCCAATTCCTTTTTACTTCTTTTATAGCACTAAAAAATAGGTTTTCTGTATTTTGATTATGAAATTGTTTAAAATGTAGGGACACACTGTGAGTTTCTAAACCGTTTTTAATGTTTCTGATATGTTCGGCAATCCTGACCTTCAAGGGTCGGATAGTTCTGCCTATGTAGAGTAAATTGCATGGGCATTTTAATATGTATATAATGCCCTTTGAATGACAGGTTAAATGGTCATTAATAGTATGTGGTTTTTTAATAATATTTCCTATGTCTTTTAAGTTACACTTTTTACTATTAGTTGTTTTGTATGGGAGGCACATGCCACATCGATAAAATCCTTTTAACTCTTGTATAAAGTGCTTAGATTTTTTAGGTGAAAGGTGGCTTTTAACTAAAATACTTTTAAAATGTTTTGCTCTACTGTATGTTATTTTTGGTTTTGATGGTAGAATTCTATTTAAAATGGGGTCATCCTTTAGCAAATGCCAATGTTTTTTAATGATTTTTTGTATTCGTCCGTAAAATTGCATATAAAAGGAATTTCGTTGGTCTGAATTGGTTATTTCTTTTGTTTATATTGTATAAAGTTTTTTCTTTTTAAATTACCTACTTACTCTATTTCTTTCTCTAGGGTTGTATTGTCATAACCTTTTTCTATAAATTGTTTTTTAATGTAATTAGCCTGTTGAAAAAAATCCGAATTTAGTTTACAGTTGCGCCTGATTCTTAAAAATTGGCTTTTGGAGGCATTATTAAGCCATGGATGATAATGGCAACTTGTTTTTTCTATATAACTATTTGCGTCAACAGGTTTAAAATGATTTTTGGTTATTATTGTTGACTCGTGTATGCTTATGTGCAGATCTAAAAATTAAATTTCAAATTCGCTATCATGGCTAGTTAGGTTGATCCCATAGTCGTTGGTATTTAAAAATAGAATAAAATCCTGAAGTTCATCTGTGGTATCGGTCCATATAAAAAATATATCGTCTATGAACCGGCAATAGGACACCAAGCTCGTCCTCCATCGATTTCCTTGTAATACAAAATGCTCTTCCCAGAATGCCATAAAAAGATTGGCGTAACGGGGGGCGAACTTGGTGCCCATTGCCGTGCCACAGATCTGAAGATAAAAGTATTATTAAACCAAAAATAGTTATTGGTTAAAATAAGTAAAATTCCTTCTAAAATAAAATTGATTTGCTCGGATTTAAAATTGGATTTTTCTAAAAAATATTTTACTGCTGATACTCCTTTATCATGTGGGATAATACTATATAAGGAGGTCAAATCACATGTGATCATACGATATCCTTTTACCCATTTTGTTTCTTCCAGAATCTGTAAGGCATGGATAGTGTCCTTAAGATACGAAGAATATTTTGTAACTAACGGTTGGAGTAGGATATCGATATATTCTGAAATTCTTGAAGAAATTGAATCAATACCTGATATGATAGGCCTCCCCGGTGGGTTTTCTGTATTCTTATGAACCTTTGGTAAAATGTAGAACACTGGTATTTTTGGACTTTCTACTAACATATACTCTGCTTCCTTATCATTTAAAATTCCTAAGTCTTTCCCTTTCTTTATATATTCTTTAAAAATGGTAATGGTATCCTGTGTGGGATTGTGAGATAATTTCTGATATGTGGTGGGGTTTGAGAGGATTCTTTGTGCTTCTCTAACATATTGTTCTTTATTTTGAATCACTATTCCTCTTCCTTTATCCGCAGGTTTAATTATTATGTTGTTATCTGTCTTGATATTTTTCTCCTTTAGCGTCAGGTTGTGCTGGTATTTATTTATTTTTTTGCATTTTTCCACATCTTTCATTACCATTGTTTCAAATGATTTTATTTCATTTGAAGTAAGTTTCCTGGGGAAAGAATTTTGATTTGAGATGTGTGGAAATATTCATCTTCTTCTGTTACTGATCGATTCTCTTCTTTATTACTAAAAAATTTCTTAAGACAATTTTCTTATAAAAAGGTTCAAATCTACAAAAAAGTCAAATGAATTAAAATCAGCAGTCGGGGCAAATTTAAGGCCCTTATTTAAAATACTAATTTGTTCTTCTGCTAATGGTTGACCTGTAAGATTAAAAATCCCTTCTAAATCGAGGTCTTTCCTCTCTTCTCTCTGTGTTGTTTCCCTCTTTCTTCTCTTTCTCCTTCTTCTTCCAATGAGCGCTGTATTTTCCCCGGTATTTCCCAAGGTTGAACAAAATGCAAAATGATGGCCGAAATGGAAAGGGGGGAGAAACCACAGTCAATTAAGCACCATTCAAAAGGAACCCACGGACAAGACACAGCAGCAACTGAGGAAGCCTCTGGATGAGGCAAATGCGTTTTGCACCATAAAAGGACTATTACAAAGGAGTTACCTTCCAAATTGTAAGGTTTCTAATTTTAATATTTTATTCACTTTTGTGCACTTTACAATAAAGCACCCTACATTTTTACTGATTATTGTGAGGACATCCTCTTGCTTGAAACCAGCAATCAGCACAAAGAAGGGAGTGGGCACCTTTAAATCCCACAAGGCTGGAAATCTGAGCCGATCTTTATGGCTCTACGCTTGTGAGTGCTTTTCTACCCACTATTGAACTTCAAAATTGTGTATAGGCTATATTGCACTATATTGCGTCTGTTTTTATTTTATCTATAGATAATATTGGTCCAGTCATTATTTTAATGAAAAGAAAAGAAACTCTGCCTTATACTGTATGTTTTACTTTGTGTGTTGTGAGATGTTAAGGTAAAACTCACTAAGGTGTTAGAGTATCGATTTATATTGGCGTTACTCACTGAGATATTGTAATTTTTTACCTATTGATATTTGAATAAACACCTTCCAGCTTTGGGATGTCAACAAAAACAGTAAATAATAGTGACAATCAATCTGTCACCCTAATACGATCTTACTGGGGTACAGTGTAAAACACACTTACCTCTAAAACACTTATTGTTCCCCATGACGCCCCGTGGCATGCTGAGATATCTAGTTTACAAAGAATCATGATATGACAAGCTTATGTATGTGTTCATTCATGCTAATGCACAACTCATAGCTAACTACTATGTTTTTGCCAACTCTCTCATGTGACCGTACCCCTTCAAGAAGCACTTTACAGGAAATTAGATTTCAAGCTTACTGACGTTAGACAGTACATACCTTGATTTTTATTAAGTACCATGATTGTGCAAGATGATTGCTGTATTTGCTTTAGCGCAGCAATATAAAGATATAGAACAGAAACACAGCATTCTCCTGAACATACCAGGTTGCTTCTGGAACCAATCGATACAATATATAAAATACAGCACACTCCAGTCCAAACTAGCTTTAAATCTTACAGTGTTTATAGAATATCTGTCTGAGGTAAACTTATGGGGTTTTGGATGCAAAATAAGAATGTACATTGCACAAGACTGCCATACCATCAATGCTCTCTTATTCTTACCTAATTTAATGATTGCTCCTATGAGATTAATTTGTTGCAGGACACCCCTTCAGCGGCTGAATTATTGTTGCTGCTGCTGATACAGCTGCACCGGAGCCCACATGCTTTTGGCGCCCTTCAGGTGTCATTCACACTTAGTGACACTCACTGGTCATCACTGATTTGTGGCCTGTTCAGATGCTGCAGCTCTTTAACAGTGCGACTGGCCCCTGTCAGTGGTGCTGGGAGGAACCAACCCCCCTCCCCATTATCACATTTTCCCACCCTTTCCTGCCAACGCCGCACTTTGACTGACAGACACTTTCTTACTGATGCATTCGCTGACATAAACTCACTAAAAGATAGTCATTGGCACACATACTGTTTAACCAACACACACTTTCACAGACAGACAGACAGACACACACACACTCACTCACTAACAGACACATACTCTGATATATACTGACGAACAATGACATAAACACTCACTGATTTGACACACTCTGACAGACACACACTATTACTCAGACACTCACTGACAGATGCATACACTCATTGACAGACACATACACTCATTGACAGACACACACTCATTGACAGACACACACTCTCATATACACTGACAAACAATGACATACATAAACACTCACTGATTTGACACACTCTGACAGACACGCACTATTACTCAGACACACACTGACAGACTCACACTCACTGACAGGTGCACACTCACTGACAGACGCACACTCAATGACAGGTGCACACACTAACTGACAGATGCACACACTCACTGACAGAACACTCACAGACACACACACTCACTCACAGACACACATACACACTCACAGAGACACACACATTCACTCAACGGCACACACACACACACACATTTCCCCCAACACTCACAAATTATTATTATTTTTCTTTTATTTAAATCCACACAGCCTCTGGAGTGGATTACTTACCTCCGGTCCAGTGGGGCTGCTGCGCGGGCAGGCAGGGGGCAGAGTAGGCGGCGAGGGAGCTCTATTCTTCACTTGCATGCCACTTAGTGATGCTGGGAGCCAGGGTGACATCATATTCCAGCTCCCAGCTTCATTAAGCGGCGCGCGAGGGAGTTGAGCAGGAAGAGCTCAGGTGGGCATGCTCCCTCACTGCCCGCTGCGATCGAAGCTGCCGCCTGCCTCGGGGGGCTCAAAAGTGGCCGGCTGGCAACTTTTGAGCCCCCCGAGGCAGGCGGCAGCTTCTATCGCCTTGTTTGCCTCGTGCCCTGGGGGTCTCAAGAGCTGGCCGGCTGGCCACTTTTGAGCCCCCCGAGGCATGCGGCAGCTTCTATCACGGTGGGCAGTGAGGGAGTATGCCCACCTGGGTATTTAGGGGCGGCTTTTTTGCCACCCCCTGCAAAGTGCCGCCCAAGGCAAATGTTGCCTTGTTTGCGTTGTGTAAGATACATCGCTGTGCATCTGTGCCAGTATGTGTGTGTATCTTTTTGTGTGTCAGTGTGTGTGTGTATCTGTGTCAGAATGTGTGTGAATCTTTGTGAGTGACAGTGTATACGTGTATCTGTGCTAGTGTGTATATGTATCTGTGTGTGTCAGTGTGTATGTGTGTGTGTCACTGTGTATGTGTATTTATATATAACAAGAAACACAAGTTAGAAACAACTGGTACACACACCACCACGTGGACCTGCAAGTAATACTTCTCTAAAATGGAATGTAGAATCTCCATATACTAATATTAAAATAAATAAGAGCAGGAATCTGTAATAAAAACAATACAAATGCACATAGTGCCATTCGTTTTAACAAATAAGTGACTACTTAATGGTATGAATAGCACTCACAAAGGCAGAGCTGTGTCAGGCTCTGTATAATAGTCTTCTGGGTGCCACCACTACTGGCCTTGGATATTTAGCAGCCAACACAGGTGAAGTAATTGTTCCAAATATTTATTATTAAAAAGTTAAAAATAGAATAACAAATAAAGGACTTAAAAAGCAGTGTGTAATACAAACAATGACAGTATATACTACTGCATAAAAGGAGAAAAAGTCTTTATCAGTAAACAGCAAACACGTTTCGACTGTCAAATAGTTTTATTCAGTGCTGAATAAGTTCATACATTCTGATGTCAAATATTCCAAACGTATACCTCCTTTGTATTAATTGAATAGCTTCACCTTTGATTAGGCGTGCTCCTATCTCTTCCGGTACTTCCGTTTGGCATCACTTCCGGTGCGCCATATGTCATAAAATGTATTGAAAGTCCGAGTTCCATTTTGGGTAAGGGAAAGATTGCCCATAACATAAGCAAGCTACAGATCGTTAGGTTTCACATGTAATAACCTCATGGAAGCGTTGCAAGACAATTCATGTAGCTAGTGATTTGAAGGAAAAACCAATACATACCATTAAACATAAAATAAACTACACCTGTGTGAGTAGGTGTGTGGCAGTGTATGTGTATATGTTCATACATCCCAGTATTCAAACACATAATACACAAATACACACTTGCTTTCAAACATCAACACTACGCACAAATGTACACCTGCATTTGAACGCCAGCACTACATACAAACACACTACTTCATTCAAATAGCAACAGTACATACAAATACACTACTATATTTACACACACATAGTCCATACAAAAACATGTTTACATTCAAATGCACAAACACTGCTCACAAATGCAACCCTGTGATAGTTCTAAACTGTTTTTTTCTGGTTTTAACTCCAATATAATATATTACATAGCAGGGGTATCCTCAGCATAGGACAAGAGACGGACAAATTCCCATCCTGACATTGCTTATCCTTTGATTTAAAAGGGGCTCTGTAATGACTGATGCCTATGCACATTATAGCTTGGTCCCCCCCTCCAGGAAAATGTCAATATACATTATTTTAACTCTGAACTCGTTCCAAGCTAATGTTAAACCGAAAACCATACCTTAAGCAACTAATATAGTGTTTGTCACAAAGATAAACTATGCATATAATTCCTTTTGAAAATATTAAATTAATGCTTACCTCCTCTCAAGCACTGTTGGTGCTGTGATCATGACTCGTTTGTGGGTTTATACTAACCTGTAATAAACAAAAAACAGATTGAGAATGTGCAAAATAGCACTACTTAGCCACAATTTACATATGCAGGGGGACAACTGGTATTTTAGAGAATAGAAAAGGCAGACCATGACTGTATGGTTCTCCATCTCCTGTCCCTCTCAAGGCGTAGCATTACTGGGAAAGGAGCTGAATAATTGGTGACATCTTCTAATAGCAACTGCTGGCGTAGGAGTGTGACTTCTAACAATCCTGGGCAGAACGGGACATGTATGTCCATCTGTTGCCCTAATAATAGGGTTCCTCGCTACGGAGCTCCAGTTCCCCATGCAACATTTCTTTAATGTGCATTGTGATATGACCCATCATGCATTGCAGGATATAAAAACATGATCTGCTTATTAAATATATATTTATAGACATTTTGATTGACTATAATGATAGTTCTTTTAAATGAATGCAGCATCATTACAAAAGCACTGCAATGATGAGCGACATTCTAAACACAATTTTGATGCTAGTTTCATATGTTTCACTAGTGACCTTTTTAATTTGATAACCACCCTTCTCAGCAGTCATTGTAGCAGTGTTTCTAGTTAATGAAAACTGGAATGCAACGTGGCTTTTATAGTTTCATTAACCAACTTATTTTTTTTAATATAAAAATAATTTGAGCCTCAGTGAAATTCATTTCAGATTTCTTTTATTAATATCTTCTTATTTTATTTATAAATCCTGTAAATCCTGGTCAACAAGTCAATATCTTGTGATATTTTGTTTTTGTTTATTTTCCCACCAGCCAGATTGTTTGTTGCTGTCTAACCAACGATGCCCTCTCTCAATGTCCCTAACCTGAATCTATGCATGTTCCTTCCCCGACCCATCTCTGTTCCCCCCAACTCATCCAAGCTGTTTCGTTCTCTCTTCTTCAAAACCCGACGCCTTATTCTAATATAAATACATACATACACTAGCAGTTTTTTTTTTTTTTACAGACGCAAACCACACATTTATCCTCCTATTGCTTGTTCTCTCTATTTTAATGTTAGAGTTGAAATATCTGTTGGGTGAGCACACAAATGCATATCTGTATGGTGTTTGTCATGACAATGACATTCTCGTGTGAGTGACATGATTGGTTTTCTCCTTTCAGTTTCTGTGACATTTAAAGAGCAGAGCTTCATATCTTATATCCTGTTAATAAGTGCTCTGGAGGTGCCGGCATGAATTGTTTTCCTGAGCAGGCATTCACGAGCTGCCCTACCCCACTCATTCACACTAAAAAAGGACCCCAGCTATGCTGAGATGCTGCAACATCTGCGTATAAGGTCCTCACCACCATCAGTCAGTTGCCTGATTTGCCCACAACATTCTACTATGATATATTATCCAGATAACAGCTCAACTGACTCCATAGCTACATCGAGAAAAACCTTTTGAAATTATATCATATCAATTGTGGAAAAAAAAGATGTTGAGGGAAAGCGTCTTCCTTAAAAGTATGCATTAAAGTGGTTTTATCACCTTTGGTTTTTTTTGTATCTTTTTCAAAGAATCTCCAAAGCTGACATACCCGCTTGGTATGTGGCAGCTGAGGATGATGCTAAAGGCAGATATACTAGCTTGGAGTTCTACCTTGCATTCCACGTCATCATCCTACTTTAACTCCTGGTGCTTTTTCTGTCAGGAGCTGTGTCACTGCTGGACACAGAGGTCTACGGACAATATAGTGGTATGTGCCATCAAGTTTTGTCAATTCCCACAACCATTGCTAGACACAGCTTTTGGGAATAAAACTTAGCTCTGCCTTTTGTCATGTTTTGAAAAAAAAAAAAAAACGAAAAAAAAAAGGTGCTTAAAATCCCTAACTAATAAAAATGTAAATAAAATAAAAATTGAGTTAATTAGCAGCTGATCACTACCAAGTGTACTCTCTAACACCAAAAAAATAGCACAAAAAATTTCGATTGTGGTGAAGCGCTTCAAAATTACCTTTAGTTGCTAAAGTGCTTAGTGTATTCAATGTGTCAAACCCAACAATTTAAATACACACATGATGGAAATTTGGCATGTGAAGGAAATTTGTACATGTATTTATAGTGTTGGGTTTTGAACATTATTGCTTTTTGACACGTTGAATGCACTAAGCCTTTTAGCACTTAAGGTCAATTTGAAGGTCTTCACTACAATTGAAATTTATTTTGTCAAGTTTTGTCAACTTCTTTTACTTACAGCCTTATTTACTTAAGTATGAGTTTCAAGTGAAGTCAAAGTGAATTTCAAATTTTAGGTTGAAAAAAAGCTAAACTGTAAAAATTCTTAATTATATTTTCCGTTCAGCTAATCTGACCTTAAATTTTAAATTAACTCAAACCTCCCCTGGAATTCTTAGTTTAGTAAATAACCATATTAGTCTATACCATTTAATTACACTGACATTTGGAAGACATTTTAATGCAACCAATTTGAGTGTTTCATCAATATTTTATCTTAATTAAATGCTCAGAAATGATATTGACATCAGAGACCTGTTTAACCCCTTAAGCACCAAACTTCTGGAATAAAAGGGAACCATGACATGTCACACATGTCATGTGTCCTTAAGGAGTTAAAGAGGTTAGTGCCCAGCATGGATACTCATATTTTAAAAATGACACTTTTCTATAGTAGTACAGTATCTACAGTTTTGTTCATATAAATAAACATATTGAAGTACATTGAGATATTATTTATCCTGTACATGTGAATTTTGTTCTTCCTATAGGGCTGTCAAGAATATTGACTATCTCAAGCAAGAACTATGAATCATTAACATTCAGAACTATAATTCTGCCATTCTGGGATCGTGACGGATTTGTTTTCCTAGTTTGTTGCAAAATTGGAGTTGCTTTAAATTGCGTTTTTGCCTTCTTTTAGATCAACAGCAAAAACAGATGTGAGAAAGGCTAAACTTGGTGGACACGTCTCTTTTCAGCCTTTAACGATGTAATTCAACATGGACTCTAGAAGCCACGTTGTCCACTTTTCCTGCAAAGTAGAGGTCCTTGCCTGTCTAAATAAATGAAATACTGATTCCACCTACCATAACCCCAGATCTGGAACAGGTTGTGACCACACACAAAATGGATACGATTTTGCCAGAAATTAGGTGGTACTTGTCGAAAGTGAAAGTAACAGAATTGCGGAAGCATTGGTAAATTAGCAGATTTAGTCCCAACACTTACCCAGGACAATATGTTTTGTTGTGGTGGCTCAGAATTGAACTGTTGTCATGTTCATCTATTCAGGTATTCGAGAGAAGATCAGCCAGAAGCTGAAAAACTCTTTTTTTCAACTGCACTCTTATCTTGATTTACTGTACTTTAGAGCCCTACAACGCAAGGTTAGCAAGGTTGGTTTATTTTTCAGATTGTAACCTATGCATGCACGTAAATTTCCATTTACTGTTACTGGTCTGTTTGTGGAGGTGATCGTGATTTTGCAAGCACTCGTCTTGCTGCCTTCCCACAGTTTTGCTGTTGAATTTCATGGTGGGGGTACTGATTCACTAAATCGAGGTTACCATCCTCTCTTGCTATTTATAAGATACAAGAATTTGCTGAACCTCAAAATAACCTTTTTTATAGGGCTCTGTTAACTCACTTACTAATACAAAGCAACTCATATAACCATGAAGCACCTTCTGGCAATGTAAAACAAAGCAACAAAGACAAAAAAAAACAGCACAGAGAAATTGAGCTGAGTATCGCCTTTTATAGTCTCTGTCTGTTAAATCCCTTTGCTTCCATGTAGGTTAAATTGGATTTAAAAAATGACAAGGACATCTCTTTGTATGCTGGTCTTTGAGGAACTCTGTAAATGAATTAGCTAAAATGAATGTGGTTCTTTTCTTATATTATGATATTTTATTCTTATTATATTTACCCATCTGTTAATAATCTTCGTACTAGTGGCAACCAGCAATGCAGGCCAAACCTGGTATTGAACGTGTTAAGAGTATTTTTTACAAATATTCATCTAATTCCCAAAGGGTGAGAAATATTAATATGTGTTCCCTTTTGAAGGTGTCGGAATAACTGGCCGGGAAGCTGGTTATATAGATGAAAAGGATGCTATGAATATCAATGACATAAAATGTCTGGCTGGCTGCAGAGGGGGCAGGTGAGGGGGTAGTGAGATATGGGGAGCAATCTGGCAGACTTCACCTCCCAGCTGCTCCCACCAAGATGTCATATTTAAGGTGTCTATATTTACTGGCATCAGGCAATAGAGCAGGTGGTTATGACAGCGCCTCTTTCTGCCAAAAAAGGAAAGGAACAGGGCAGCAAAAGGCAGTCTACGGTTTCAACAATTACATGGAAACATCTTAGTCATGAAAACAATGAATGTATTTCTCCCGTAGATTTCACTATCTGTAGGTCTTCTCCTGCAACCTGTTCATAAATGGACCAAAGTATAGGTTTACATTTAAACAACAATGATTTACCGTTACGGTGGTGGTGTTTTCTGTTGTAATATGTTTTTTTTTTGGTTTTTTTTTTATCTCTCAGCTATATATTTATAGTGATGACTCACTGTGTGATGAATTGAGTTGCACCACAACTGGACAAACTTGATCTGTAGGCTAATCATTTATGGACTACAATTCTCTCTAAAAGCTGGTTACTCTCTGTTTTGTTTTTTTCTAATGGAGTCCTTGGGACCCCAAGACCCTTATGATTGTTCATTTATATGTTAAGGGAAAGAAGGCGTAGGAAGTTAACTGCCATCAAATCGTAATTTTTCCTGTGTCCTATATTCTTTTCAATTTTCATCTGAAAAGATGGGGATCTCTAGACACCAAAACAACTTCATCTAAATTAAGTTGCTATGGTGCCAGGAGCCAAATGCTGCCTGGGAAGCTGCAGAGACCAACGCTGGAGGCATCCTTGGGGATAAACCGCTCGAAAATGGTTTAACCCCTTGAGGTAAGAGAGTTGTTTTGGTGCCTGGAGTGTCCCTTTAAGTAAGGTTTTAATTATCAACCTTTAAGCTCTCATTATTGGTTTTGTCTATATGAGTATGTGGACTTACCTGAAATTGAAATCTGCAGACAGCAGGGTAAGTGAATTGAATTCAGTGACTTTTTAATTTTGTAAAAAATACCTATTAATAGTTTTTGTAATAGATCATGATAAATAGATCATCAGCTGTAGTGGTTATGATGCCAATTGTGTCTTGAAACCCTCTCAGGGTCAAACTCCTTCACTTCACGCAGTCTGACTCCTTCACTTCAGATGGAAGCTCCTGTGGGTTTTTTTGGCCAAAACTGGTGCTCTGTTGTTCCTCTAAGCCAGGCTTCCCCAAACTTCTAAGCCAGGCTTCCCCAAACTTCGGCCCTCCTGATGTTGCTGAACTACAACTCCCATGATTCTATGAATGAAATAGATAGGCTGAGAATCATGGCAGTTGTAGTTCAGCAACATCTGAAGGGGCAGAGTTTGGGGAAGCCTGCTCTAAGCCTTTTCAACTTTAGAAAGTGCCTTTATCTATCACTCCTGTCCAAAAATCGGATGTGAGAATGCAATAGTTTGCAGCAGAGGGGCTGGGAGCAGTTTTTTTTGTTGTTGTTAAAACACTCTTGGTACAAACTGGGGTATGGTGCTCACAGCTTCTTTCCACCATAAGCACTACAATGAGCTGTAGTGATTATGGTACTCAGATTGCCCCTTTAATATGGAAACTCCTGATGCTTCTTCTGCCAGAAGCATGCATCCCTGCTGTACTCCCATGCATACCGGAGAATAAGAATTCATGTAACCTTCACATGGCCTTCCCTGTGCTTTGTGGCATTTATCCGGTTAATATGAACATCGAGTTGATCGACCTCCTGCCACTTGATCTTTAGGAAAGCAGTCGCATGCTGTCCACACTGCAGAATGGCAAAGGAAATGCAAACTGGACATATATTTACCTTCTACTGGTGCTTCCAAGTAAATGTCTTACCTAGTGCACAGCGTGGTTTATTTTTCTAGTGCCATGGGTCAGGATATGGAGAATAAAAATACTTTGTCTTAATGTGAACTGCAAGAACAGCCAACTTAGCCTACCCTAACCACACTCACCTAATGTGAGTATACTACAAACTGAAGCAAGCCGTAGGAAGGAGAAGAGACAAAGGACTTACTACCCTTTCCTAGAAAATTTGCTGGTGTACGAAAGACATTATGTTCTACAGCTGTGTTGCTGTTTGCATGTACAGTAGAGAAGCGCTGTGCCGAGAGATCAGGAAACATTAACTCATTCCTGCTTGTCTGTCCCAGAGCATCAGATAAAAAAAAGAAAAGATGAGGCTGGATTATCCTATTGCAATTACTCCTTTGAAGGATGAAAAGAAAAAAGATCGCCTGCTGTTAATTGAGCTCATGCCGCGTGTTATTGCCATTAAAGCCACGTGTACCTGTCACTGTCTCATAAATGACAATCGCGAGGATAAGAGATTGTGAGCAAACTTTGCTTTCCTGCTGGCGATGTTGAAGAGTCCAGATTCTGGTTAATTAATAATAAGTGAAATGTGTTTTTTTCCCTCTACCACCCCCCAGTAGCACTGCTGCGCAAAAGGCCATTACTGTGTTTGCTTTACATATGTATCTGCCTTGTAGCTCGAAATTCCAGAAAATAATGTAACGGAACAACATGCTTATTGTCATAAATCATTGCAATTTAAGGGCATTATAAAATAACAGGTGCAGGTAAAACCTTTGGATGGCATGTTTGCCACCCTATTGAGATGTATCTTTAGATGTCACCAGCCTGCCGTCATTCGACATACAGCGGAGTACGCATCTTTTCTGCGCCTTTTGTCTTCCTCGCAGCTCCTATTTTTTTTACACTTCTCCACACAGACATTCACCTGCATCTCATTTTCCAGGATGTTCTTGATTTAAGTTAAAAACGTATTACTATTGATCTAAAATACGCTGCTGTCTCTGCGAAAAATCGAAGAGGAAAATAGCAGAAAATATTAGTTTCTAAAATAATAAATGCGTTTTGTATAGGATCCCTAACCTTATCTCAAATTGAATATGTTAGCAGTATTTTTTAGGGTCTTGATGATAAATAGGCTTTTATTTAATTTCTGGAGGTGCATTATTAGATAAATGTGTCAATAAAGTATCTTTAGAAAATGATTGCATGCGGTGGTACGTTCGTGTTTCTTGTTGACTTACAAGAAACTTGCAGAAAATGCTTGCACATTTTGGGCTGATGGGCAATTTAATCTTCTTAGTTTCACTTAGCATTGTTTATTTCCAATATGTAAGTATCCTAGCGTCTTGGTGACAGCTAAATGCTTTTCTTTCTCCAGAAGCCTATGTCGTATCTGTTGTCTTTTACCTGAATATTGCATTGTTTCAGGCACTTGAGACCAACTGGAGCTAAGCTGTCTGTCAGGTTTACTTCTTAAGCCTGGTTGCACTATAGCTTGTTTGTTAATTGCCTTTATTCACTACAAGAAGTAAGACAATAGGAATTTGCAAAATATATTACCTTTGAAAAAAGAAAACCTACTTTTTTAACAAAGTATTTTGTTATATACAACTAAAAACAGCTCTCGGAGTCTATACAGAAGGTGACGTCTTTTTTAAAATGTTTTTTATTTAGTATTTAGGTGCAGCTTGTGTGAAAATATCACGTGTAGCCTACACAATGCACAACATGTGAGGTTCCTTTCCAGGCTCTCCCCTAGAGCTATGCTAACAGGGATCCCAGTCGGACATCTTCAGATAGCTTCTAGTGCCAACAAAGATTTGGTACTATCGGAGATTAGAGCAGGTGGTGAGAGGAACTCCATGATTTGATCACTGCAGCACTTGGTAGAGCAGATATCAGCAGCCACCGCAGTCCCAGCCCCCGACCTGAACTGGTAATCCTGGTCCTTTCTGGATCGCAGAGAAATCACCCACAAAGCCAAACATACACATGACTGCAGACGAAGCCTCTCCCACACCCTATAATACAATGAGCCCACACACACAGTCCCAACAAACAGAAGACTACTGACAACCCACATACACACACAACAGCGTCCCACACGGAACATCACAAACAGCTCTCACACATACACACAACACCACATAATATGACATATCACACACACAACCTCAGAAGCAGCCCCTGATATACAGCCGACATACATACACATAACATGATACCAACCCACATACATAAAATGTGAAACATACTGGACTGTGTTTTATTGTGTATTTGCTCATGCAGATACAAAATATAACACAGCCCACATACACACAAATACAATGCTATGAAGCAGCTACAGCACCCATATATAACACAAGCATAATACAGCAACATAGGACTGGCACACAAAGGGACTTCAAAGTCTTGTTTTGGCATTGTGCTGCTAAAAGGTTGTCTACCTCTGCCCTATATGTTCAGCAAGCAGAACATCAAAACGTGGCCACATTCAAAATAGTTTGCTTGTTCACAGTGTATGTAATAAAGAATACATATAATTTTACCGATTTAGAAGAGCATTTTTTTAACAATATCTCTATTAAGACAGGTAACAAACATATTTGAATAACAAAACATCCATTTATAAATATACATTGTACAGTAGTGTGTCAAAACATGACCATGTTGACCATTAAAGGTCCAAATAAAGTATAGTTGTAATGCGAATACTGATAGATCACATTACGAGATCTTCTTCTCAGAAAGGAATGTGGGGTTTCAAATACTTCGAAATTTGAGCTGGGGAGTCCATATTTACCATTATAGGGAGCCCTCTTTTCCAAAGAATACCATGCGCTATATGAGAATATAGATTTGAGTTTAGAATATACTCTTTAAGGTAAGAGAGGAAGTAATGTATGGCAATTTGGCAAATACATTCATTGTGTTTTTATTTTTTGTAAGCAGGTGTCCAATCTCAGTAAAATAGATTTGTAAAAACCCAAGTTAAAGCATAGGGAGAACACTCAGTCTATTCCATGCTAATGACTTCATGACAGCCAGCAACTACTAGACTGTAAAGGAATACTTTTGTACTTATAGTGGGTCTTCACCTACCCTCTTGTTATAATCTGGAAGACAGCCCATTGGAGAGAGGGTTGAAGCAAAGGAAAAACAAAAGATTTCTTAAGCAAGGCTACGTACATTTTTCCAGAAATCTTGAATGTTCGTACAAAACCCTAAATGTTGTATAAGATCTGCTCCCAGAGAGTCAGCCTCTCTGGGAGCAGTTGTCTGATAAGGGCAAACCTATTCGAAATTGTAAAAATTTTTGAAATGAGTGTACTTGGTCAGCAAAAAGGATAATACACATTTTCCAGTGGGAACTACAATGAGTGGTTCGAATAATAAAATAAAACTGTAGATAGAGTTGATGACTGTAGAAGTTTGAAGAAAGATGGGAATACAGATAAAGGGTGTTAAATGGCATATACCGAACATTTGTGAAGAATATTCTACAAAGAGAAGGAGCCAAAATGAAGGCAAGAGGGAGAGAGAGTTTAATTTTAAGCTATGCGGATACAGGGGTATGACAATTAAGTAAAAGAAGCATCTTAAAATGAACCGACATGAAGATAAAAGAGCGTGATTGAACAGATATAAAGGGAACTTTGCATGCAGAGAAGTTTATGTGAGACTGGCATTAAGCAAGTGTAAAAGAAATTAAGATAAAGACTGTGATACTGGGCTAACAATCAGAGACTTGCCCAGAAACCCATCAACAATAAACACAGCCCTGAAATATGACCGTCTCATGTATCAATGTACTTAGTACTGTTGAGATATCAAAACCCATCAATCCTGAATTCACTTCTTTGTATACTCCTATTTATTTTCTAATTCTGGATCTTAAAATACATACAGCAGTAGTTATCACAAGAATACTCTTTTCTTGTTGCAGATTCTTAGATGTTATCAACCTCGGCAGGTTTTCAGTGTTTCTGAATAAGAGCTCTATCTCTAAGACTATTGATGCCACAGAAACCTTTTTTTACTTCTATGTTGTTTTGCTATTTTTTGTTTGGCTTCTTTTATTTTGTAAACAAAAAGCAACGTTTCAACCCCTTAGGGCCTTTGTCAAACTTGACAAAGGCCCTAAGGGGTTGAAACGTTGCTTTTTGTTTTGTGGTTCCAATAAAATTGCCTTGTTTGGAATTCATTGGAGTGCCTGGATTATTTTTTATATTCAAATTCTACATTTGGTCCTCTTTGGTACTGGGACTTGTCCAGCATAGCAACCAGGATTCCAGGACGAAGGGATGAGTGCGCTTCCATCACATATATGGCTAATCTTCTGGACTTGTCTAGCCATGATATTTTCTGCTTTTGAAGTCTTGTTCAGGTGGTCCTGGCTAGTTTCTAGGCCCTGTTTATATATCTTGATTATTGTGCTTTGTTTCAAGTTGCCTTTTGCATGTTCCTATACCTGGTTTCGACCCTGAATTAATAATCCCTATACATTTAATCATATGTACATGGTTTCAGAACACTCATCCATGGTTACCATGCTTCTTAAGTCCTCTTACTTCTAATTCTTCTCTCTTCTAATCTTTCTTAATCTTCTAGCTAATATTTAGTTCAGTTGAGTTCTTCTCTTTAGACAAACCTTGTTAGGTGCTAGCGCTAGATCTAAAATGGTCTGCTACTTGACCTGCCATAGTGGATTCCTGATCATATTGTCCTCATTATTCTAGTTTATTTTGAAGCAGACTCTCCAGACATGGGACTTTAGGATTCCAAATTGTGGCAAAAGACATCATCATGGTTCAACACTATTAATATGACATTCCACTCTTCGGTCTGCCTCAGTTTTCACGCACTGATCTCTCATGTGATTGTAATTCTTATTACTTTACCAACTACTTTACATTTTGCTGTATGCTTTGTATTTTAAAAGCATGTAGGAATAAATGTGTGTGATTTTATTTTCTATTTTATCTTGGGGCATTTGTAGTAGAGGAGGATGTATTGAGTCTGCCCAAAGTTACAGATATAAATAAACCAATAGGGTTGTCTCAGATGCATTTTTTAGTATTTCAGATTCCCAGCACTGTATGTTTGTATTTGCTTTAAAAATTAACAAATCAATATGTCTCTACACTGTTTTACTATGCATTTGAAATATCACGTTGTTTGAGTATATGTGTGTGTGATTGTGTGTTCGGATTCAAAATTAGCTGAACAGATAAAGCCATTTAATCTTCTCTTGCCGGGTCATATTACATCTCTTTCCTTGTGAATTCATTACCACAATGCTTATCTCAATGGCATATGCTATACGTATATGTCACTATACATTTTTTGAGAACCAAAAGATAAAATGGAGAGCATCGTTATTTAGTAATACTGTGTGCACAAAAGTGTTACAGAGTAGATTTGTTTGAAGGACACAGATGAAAATAACAAACATTTCAGGATTCAACCCTTCATCAGTGAAAATTGCCCATAACAATGTAAAATACAGTCACTCACTATTTAAATAGACAAGTAATGCTGTACAGACACTACCCCTCACCGACAGTGAAAAGGTGAACAAGTGCAACTTTACGCTTGCAAGCGCCATCTTGCTGCTCCCCTTGTAATTGTGGGCGGTCTCCCGCTGGTGATTCCTAGCACGCCGTTTTACTGAAAGTTTTACTGCAAATTACATTGCAGTAAAACTTGCGTTTAATTGCTTGTTTTAAACTTATAATTTAACAAAGAGGGAAAGGGGACAACACAGAATCAAACCATATACACAAAACTTTAAATAACTTGGAACAAGATGTTGCTAAGCAACCAAGCAGAGCTAATAAGCTTTTGTTAGTGTAACAGTATACACATATAGAAAGCATACGTCTGATGTATTTAAAGGAGAGTCATACGTAGGATGAATCAATGGAGAGACAAGGAAAAATGTGCTAAAATGAATGAAGTGAAAAAAATAAACCAAAAATAAATATACATATATACAAACTCTATAAAAGTGTATATGAACAGTAAGCCATATTAAATAAAACAAACTCAAAGCTAGAACAATTACATAGAATTGTGAAAGAATGTTGCAAACAAAAGGGTAGCAAATAAAAGATACCCAGGCTCACCTTGCAGTGGGCCCCATATATTTTGGTTGGGGATATGTATTACATGAACTAGTGCCTCTCAAGCTTTTCAATATGATCATGAGGTGACACGGTGTCCAGTCTACACGTCCATTTGACTTACCTTTGTAGCAATGTTCTTCTCCCTATTTCCACCTCTAATCAGTAGAGAAACCCTGTCCAAGAATTGGTACCTGAGTTGGGACACATTGTGACGCCTTACTCTGAAGTGTCTTGACAATGGTAGTTCAGAATAGCTGTTATGTATAGAAGTTTTTTTAAGAAGATACACATCTAAATATTTCTGAAGGCTCAGTATTTGATTATAAAGTGTGAGTGACCCATTGGCACTATAATATTTACCCTATTGGGTTCCACAGTGTTGCACTATGTTCTATCATTTTTGTCTCCCTAGCTGGATTCACCCTATTTATTATATTTACATATAGAAAACTCACTGTGATTCTGTTCAGTGGCATGATACACTGGATATTAGGAAGGCAGTCTTTGAATTTACAAAGTGGGTAAGCTGGTCATTGGTGCCCCTCCAAATCAAAGAGCAGTCATCTATAAATCTCAGCCACACCCTGATATGTTCGGTGTACCAGGTACTGGGGTATAGGTGTGTTTCTTCAAAGTTGGTCATAAAAAGATTGGCATATGAGGGTGCCATATTCGCATCCATAACAGTGCTTTTGTTCTTTTTTGTAATAGATTGATATTGAAATAAATTCTTTCTTAGTACAATTTCTCAATGTTTGACCACAAATTTGCAGAAGTTTTGGTTATGGAATACCTGAAACAGTGATAGTGATTTGTCTACCACCTCTATTCCATCAGACTGTAGAATAGA
>OW240914.1:293503317-293508317 GCA_933207985.1 Pelobates cultripes
AAAATTGAATAAACATCTCCCATAATGATTTACATAAGACAAGCAGCTGTGGAACAAAGTTCTTAAAGTAGAGCATCCAGTAGGAACATTCCCCTGGCTTCCGTAATCATTTCTCAATTTTTAGAACTTTTTGTACGTATAGGAGTTCAGTCACTAAACTGAGAATGGTGAAGAATCGAAAAAAAAACCCTGCAAATTTGGACAACATAGAAAAACTACAGAACTGGAGATGCTTCTATTTGGTAATCTGGTTTTTAATTCCCCACAATTCACTGTCTAGTGAAGAAACCCTGCAGCTCACTCCACAACATCATAGTAACGGGCACATCGCTTTAATCTATCAGTTTACTGAGTCTCTTAAACAGCATAAAAATTTTGCTAAATAATTTCATATAGCTCAAGAAAGGTACAAAAAATTGTTTAATCGGGCACAGTTTCACTGTTTCTAAAGAATACACAAAATGGGTATTTATCTATAAAACTGTTACTCCACCATTATACAATGCTGACTCTTTTCTGCCTTTTTCATAATGTGCAAAAATAATCCATATTTCACCCATTCTTTTTTTGCTCTTTCTGATTTTTTGTTCCTTTCATTTTCTAAAGATTTTACTTTTGCTTGCTTTTACAAAATAAGACAAATATGTTACACAATTAAGGAAAAAAATAGATATTTACAATTTGAAAGATTTTTTTATTCCTTTAACAACAAGGAAGATTGTGAAAGCTGCGTGTCTGTTTCAGATAACCCCCTCTTTTCGTACACTGGGAGCAACTCTAGAACAATGAAATTGGTGCAAATATGAAATGTTCCAGATAAATATACTAAATAAAAAGTGAGCACAATTCTTTTCATACATAACCTCCAAAGCTTTTTCACTTGGTACTTTTTGGAAAAGTTACTCTTCTAGAACCCTCATGTGTAGGACAATGTCATGTGCATGTCATGATGTGGCTGGCTGTTCCATCAACAAACTACTCTAAGACCGTAAACTTTGCTGCTTCTTCACAGTGAACATTGGCTTTCTCTGGTTTCATTCACTTTTTAAAAAAAATTTCTAGCCACCATGAGACGCCCAGTTTCTTGGCACTGTGACAGGTGTAAGTGATCCATTAACATTGAGCCCATTTTACACTTTATACTTGAATGAAAATTAGTGGGTGGAGAGGAATGACTTTAATTGAAATGGATGATATCCCAAAAATGTTCATTTACTTCCCAAAATATTTCTTAAATAATTACTTGTGATAGGATGATATGGTTTCCAAATTAGGCTAAAATAGCCAGTTTGCAAAAAACTACCTATTATAATCAAAAAAGTTGGATTTTATCCTTAAGAACCTCAAAGACAGATAATAATATTAGTAATAATAACATGAATAATGTAACAAACAGCAGAGCATGTTACAGGAAGTGGAGACAACCGGTCTCACTCCCCAGCAGCAGGGAGCGTTATAGGGAGTGGAGACAGTTAGTCCCACTCTCCAGCGGCAGATTATGTTCCATGGAGAGGAGACAAATGGTCTCACTCCCCAGCGGCAGTGTGAGTTCCAGGGAGAGAAGATTATTGTTCTTCCTCTCCAGTGGCAGTGCGAGTTATTGGGAGTGGAGACAGTCAGTCTCACTCCCCAGTGGCAGAGTGTGATCTAGGGAGGAGAGACAGTCAGTCTCACTCCCCAGCGGCAGAAGTTATCCCCTAGAGAGGAGAATTGCTTCCTCCATCCCCAGCAACAACTTGATCCACACGGAGTGGAGTGCAGCAGTTTCCCTTCCCAGCAGAAGCCTGGATTTACAAACGGGAGCTTGTGACAGGACTGCCACAGACTAACACAGACCCAGACTGTTTGGAGGTCTGGGATCTGGTCAGACCCACCCAGAGAGGGAAGATATGTGACAAATGCTCCTTCCCACAAAGGTTTGCCACCGGCTCCTGAAGGAGTGTGGAAGCCGGCCTCCTGCCTACAACTATCGTTCAGGTCTGGGACACCGTTTGGGAGTTAACCTGCCCAGCAGCCATTAGCAGCTTTCCCTGGGTGCCACTGGTTCGGCACTTTCCCTAATTGCGAATGGAACCGAACACTGGCTCTCTGGCGGCCGTTCGCATGAAACAAACCCACAAACAGTCTTCAGCAGTACTTACCTGCGACCTCTATGGAACTAATTTTGACATGAGGACTTGGTGGGTTCCTGGTCACCTCAGCTGGACTTAGCTGCGAGTTATGGAACTGTTTTCGGCATGAGGTGACTGTGCAGTTCCCGGACAACTTGGTTTGTGGTTTTGAACCAGTTTGAAATCTGCCAGGAGAGAGCTTTTTGGATGGAAGGTGCCTGAGACTAAGGGGAACAAATGCTACCTAAGAGCCAGGCAGAGCACCCAGTATTGCAGCTGCAGGAGCTCCCGAAAGTTGACCGGCAAAAGCACCAAACGCCCTGGAACTATTTTGGGGATAGGACCACGTGTGCGACCAGTCAGAACTTTAACATGGTGGAGTTTCCCCTACACTGCATGGATCTGAATGTTATTTGGAGAACATGAGTGCTCAGATCAGGGCTATTTAGATATGTATTATTTGTGGGGTTATTTTATGTTTTTATTATGTTTTGGGGTACTTTTATATATTTATATTTTTGTGTTTGGCTCTGTTCCTCAGAGATAATTAGCTCACTGGTCTTTAACGCAATTATCTCCCAGGTCCAGAGATTCCTGGGAGGGACTTGTGTTGAATACAATAGAGACCCCCTGCTGGGGTCTGTGCAAAAAAAAAAAGCAGAGTTTGGCTCATTAAAATCAGTTGTACTCCCAGAACTATGTGTCGTCTAGCTATAATCACTGCTCAGCACCTTGTTCCAACTCGTGGAGGATTCGTCGGGGAAAAGTCCTTGTAAGGACTAGAGCTCCCAGGACTGTGTGTTGTCCAGTCATTGGGAGGAAATAGAGCAAGTCCCCTATCTGGGTCCAAGATGGAAAGGCTCCAGGAAGACCCCAGTCAAGCCACGGTGACTGGGGCAGAAGCGCTGAGGTTTTCCCCTGTTCCAGCTAGGAAGCGGTCCTTGGCAGAGGTACCCAGCCAGGGTACAGGGAGCACTGCCACAAATAATAATTTTAATATCAGTAATAATCACATATTTAACAATTAAGTGTATATATGCCTTTTTAGCTAACATCAAATTACATTATAAGTGTTAGTAAATCGTTGGTCAAAAATTAATGAAAATAACTTAAAAATATATTTGAAATGAAATAGTTAGACCTGTGTGCCCTTCATTAATTTGTTAGTAACATATATTCCCTAGCAAGTTCCTAGAGCGAAACAACAAAGTGTTCATTTAGACAAACCATTCAGCATGTCTGAACATTAAATAAGTGTCCGTAAAGTCTTGACAATGTGACATTTATCAAAAGGGCTTTAAAACAAGTACTTTATGGCAGGCGACAAGATAACCTATGCATTTGATGGTAACCTTTCATTTTTATGAAGAAGTTAAGACCAGAGGATATAGCAGTGCAAGAAAAATAAATCACATATAATACATAAATGAAAAGTGGCATGTGGTAGGCAAGAAGATTGTAGTCTTATACAGCATTTGAAAATAATTATCCAACCATGGCTTTACCAATGCCAATCTTTTTTAAGTACCACCTTTAACATACATTTTTTTTAAACATAAATATTGAAATATAATGCATGCTTGATGAACTTTATGGTGTTGTTGAAAGTGAACTGTTTTCTCAAAGGATATACATGTGTAGATAGTTAGAGACAAAGTAATTGGTTACATTTCCATTTCAGTTTTTCCATGTTTGCAAAATGATAAACCATCTAATTTAAATTCCAGTACTAATCACCTAGAACATTTGTTAATGATGATTTTTTTTTAAAACTTGTTTTTCTGCGCTTAACTTTCTGGTGTCCCTATTTATGGAACAAGCATATTGAACAAAATGTGTTCATTCCAATGATAACTATGCTTTTTGAATCCATTTTGTATCTAGTGTAAAATCTCTGCTTTTCTTAACCAAATCCTTAATATAAAGTATAGAATCTGGACATTTATAAAGTAAAATTTTCATATGTGTTATGACTAAGTATATATATATTATATAGCATTTCTATGCTGTCTTTATAGTGCTTAGGGGAAAATGGCCCGTGAATACCTAGGAGACGGAGTCATGTCAGCAAGCAGCTCAGCTCACACCGCTTTTTCATTGGATGAGCTTTGTATGTACACTGTGTACTTCCAAACAGTAATATGTTTTGTGAAAAAGGGGAGGCATGGCTAAGGGGCAGAGTTATAATGCAGAAAGTGCCACTGAAGTTGTGTTGGTGCCTAATTTCTTTGACATCTTTAAGCTAAAGTGCTTTCGGTGTTTGGAGAATTCCTTTATTATAATTTTCAAATATTTAAAATTATAAAATTCAAGGCAGATTTATAATTTAGAAAGCTGTAAAATAGTTTTACATTTTTCAAGAGGAGATTTAATTGTTAAAGGACCACTATAGTGCCAGGAAAACATACTCGTTTTCCTGGCACTATAGTGCCCTGAGGGTGCCCCCACCCTCATGGTCCCCCTCCCGGCGGGCTCTGGGGAGAGGAAAGGGGTTAAATCTTACCTTTCTCCAGCGCCGGGCGGGGAGCTCTCCTCCTCCTCTCCGCCTCCGATCCACCTCCTGGGCTGAATGCACATGCGCGGCAGGAGCTGCTCGCGCATTCAGCCGGTCTCATAGGAAAGCATTTACAATGCTTTCCTATGGACGCTTGCGTGTTCTCACTGTGATTTTCACAGTGAGAAGCACGCAAGCGCCTCTAGTGGCTGTCAGTAAGACAGCCACTAGAGGCTGTCAGTGAGACAGCCACTAGAGGATTTGAGGGCTGGATTAACCCATTTATAAACAGATTTTATAAAAAAAATGGGTTAACCCTAGCTGGACCTGGCACCCAGACCACTTCATTAAGCTGAAGTGGTCTGGGTGCCTAGAGTGGTCCTTTAAGGAAAATA
>OW240914.1:293510817-293545310 GCA_933207985.1 Pelobates cultripes
ATCAGCGCGGTTCCGCTGCTACACATGGGACCCGGACCCCCCCCCCCTTCTAACAGACATGCAGATACAGATACAGACACATACAGCACACACCAACACACATGCAGATACACATATACAAACACTGACATACACAGATACACACATACAGATACATGTTGATTTATACACATGCATACAGACACACACAAGGATACACAGAGATAGAGATACACACACAAACTGACACACACAGATAAACAGACATACAAATACACTGACAAACAGACATGCAGATAAACACACTGACAAACAGACAGACATGTAGATACACACAATGACACACACACTGACATACCGATATATACATTGAAGCACTCACTCACACACACAGACAGTGATAAACAGACATACAGATGCACACTTATGCACACAGATACACACACTGACACACACAGATACACAGACATACAAATACACACAGATATAAAGATTTACAGATACACACACTGACACATACACAGACATACAAATAGACTGACACATACAGATACACACTGATACATACACAAATACACCGACATGCAAATACACACTGACACATCAACATGCAGTTACACACTGATACATACACCAGCATACAGATACACACACTGATACACACAGATAAACACTGACACATACAGATAAAAACACACTGACACACACAGATACACAGGAATACAAATACATACTGACACACAGACAAGCAGATGTACACACTGACACACACACAGCCATGCAGATACAAACACTAACACACACAGATAGACATACAGATACACACACACCGATAGACAAATATACAGATACAAACACTGACACCCACTGATACACAGACATACAGATACATACACAGACATACAGATACATATATTGGCATTCACACAGGTACACAGATATATAGGTACACACACATTTACACACATACAGATTCACACATTGACACCATACACAGCCAAACAGATACATACACTGACACACAGACTTAGAGATACACACTGACACATACACAAATACAGGGCCACCATGTGTAGCGGCAGAACCATGCTGATAGGACCCATCGGATGGCCCAAGCATTTAGGGCCACCCGTTGGGCCCTACATCTTCAGGGGCCTGGTCAGTGCTGCGGCAATGTAATAACGTGACCGGGCCCCTCTGGCTGGGCCAGAGAGAAACATATACATTTGAAATAACAGAAACTGTAATAATTACAAACATTTCACTAATATGAGGGGTACAATTTATGGAAATGGGCTGCCATGGGGCACTCAAGTGAAAAATTTTGGAAATCAGTGTTCTAGATAAGCAAAGAACAGAGAATGCAAGTTCTTTGTCTACAGTTCTATATAGCTATGACTATAATTACATCTGAACTCTTCGTTGATACTTTGGCCATATAAAGGACACCTAATGGTATAGACACATTCCAAACCTCTCATGGTACAGAATAGCAATTGAAATCTGTTATTTGCCCTGTTATTTATCAGACATACATATCTAATATGAATACAAATAGGAACATAGAATATGTAATATTCTGCACACACTAATTACAGCGTGTACTTAGTGGCCCAGTCATTTGCTCTCACTTGCTCTACTGCAGCTCCAGAAATGTTTATTTTGAATAAAGGAAGTATAGCAAGGGGCAATGTCAGTTCTGAGTTTTTTATGTGTGTGTATGTAATTCTATATTTATAATTAGATTTTAAATATTAAAAAATAAAATAATGTAATGCATTTTGCACCTAGAAGGCTGCTTCCTCATAAGCAAACAAAACAATACATTTTGGAAGAATCTTTTTTGAAAATGTCTTAGGCCATTATGGACTTTTTTATGCAAGAAAAATAGCAAAAGCTGAGTATATCTCCCATGCAACAACTCAGTTATTAAACAATTGTAGGTAAACTGCAGGTTTTATTAATACTTTTTCTTTTAGTGCAATGCTAGGCAGAAACCATCATCCACATTATGGCTGACACAAAGAATGAGCTCTATGCACATGAGAATATCCATACTAGTGAATAGTTCTGTGTGCTATATTAGCTGTCAAAATCCATGCAATTCTCATGCAAAATCCATGGACATTAAAAAAAAAACATCTTGAACTGCTTAAACCATGGATTTCATATGGTTTATCACGTGCAGATGTTGCATATAAATCTGAATCACAACTTTATAACATAAGGTAATTTTTTTCAATATGTAATTACAAGCAATGTAAGAAAGCATTCAAAATGCAAATCACTTCTGTTTTACTGCAAGACACAAATTAGTCTGTCTATGAGGAGTTTTTTCTTTGCAATCCTTTGTTGTAACCTTCTGTCACTTTAGTGACACTCATTGGGATTAAACATTGGAATATGCAGAAAAATTAAAAGTGCACTCTACTGCTAAAATATTTAGTAGATATATTGAAAACATGAAATAATGTTGTTGGGTTTTTTTTTTCCTTGAGGGTATATCTAACAAAATCTGCAGATCTATTTCATTTGGCCTTTGCAAGCCCTGGCAGCTCATTGAGAAATCTTTGCAAAGCAGATGCTCTGTGAAACTGATGCCTCTTAAATTTAGCTCCACTGAGCTAAGCAATCAGGAAGTAATAGGATTGATTGTCTGATTGACAGCCAAAGGGGTTGGTAGAGCACTTTAGCTTGCTGAAATTCCTCTTGTGTGAAGAGTGTTTTATTTTTAAAAAATGTTTTTTCACTTTATATAAAACTCAAGAGGCAGCAATTGTCCAGTGCTCCAGTCTTGCAAAGATGTCTCATTGAGCTGCATTGGAAAGTCTGTGATTGGACAGGGCTTGTAAAGGCAGCAGGCAAGAGAACTACATCTTTTGCAGGTTTCTTTTTGATAAACACTAGTGAAAAAAAATGCAGACATTTTTTGGGGTATATCTACTAAACAGTGATTTAAAAAAATAAATTATATGAACAGTGGAATGTTCCTTTAAATATATAAAAAGTGATAGTTTCTACTAAAAACACTTTTTTAAATGAAACATACATTAAAAAAAGGAAGTGTTCTTTTAATAACATTTTAAATTGTATAAAATTATAATATTAAATCTGTATAAAAGTTTATATGGAAATTACATGTATATGTAGTTCATTGAAACCCATATGGCAAAACATGGACTCAGATAGCAAAGTTACGATTATAGTTGAGCTGAAGGCTATATTAAAGTATCAATTTATTTCTAACTGATAATCGGCATTTAATTAAGCACCAGTACTGCTAAACTTTCTACTTTTGCATTCTAATAGTCTTGTGCATACTGTGTTGTTCAACAATATCAGAACCATCTGGAGAAATTACCTTTCAGTATTTTGTTCTGATAGTTATACTGTGTCAGATATCCTACTTAATGTTGTCTCTTTTATTGCACTATTTTGTATGGCTCTTATTAATGCTTCATTAATGCTACTTCAAAAACCACAGTTCACCTGGTTGGCTTAAATCCAAATAAATCCATAACAAATTATATTGAACTGCATATATAAGCATTACACTGAAATGAATCTTTAATATATAAAAATGGGAGTGCCACTCCTCTTTTGCCTACCTATTAGGTTTTGCGAATTTTTGTTTGCATGTACTTAAAACTGATTTTATTTATTAAATTATTATGTGCACTGATATTTTATAGTAAAAGTGGAATGGTGGCAGTTTATGCTGTCTTAGAATAGAAGAGAAAATGATTAGTACAATGTATGGTGTTCTGTAATGACCACATTAGCTTTTCTCTATTTCTAAATGAAATTTTAATGTAGCCCCATGTAGCCAGAGCGCAGCTTAGCGGAAAAGGGCCTTGACAGGGGTTAGGAGGCGGGCATAGGAGGGACCAAGCAGGACTGTGGGATTATGGGATGGGGGCTGGCTATTTAATAGGCAGCCATTTTAAAATGTGCACATTAATTTCTACCTAGCTGTGTTTGTGGTTGCCTCTGGTATTCACTGACCTGCCAGGTAGGGTTTTCTCTTTTTGTCTCCTCTGCAGGGCCATAAAGGAAGTGGAGCGGCTCCTGGATGGGATTCGGGCGGCGGCGCGGCAACAGGGCCCAGGCTGGGCGAAGATGCACCTGGGGCCCCTCCTAGGGGCGGCGGCGGTCGCCCGGCGCGGGCCAGGAGGCCACCAAGGCGCTTGAGTCCGGGCGCGGGGCCCGTGACTCCCTTCACCGGTGGTGCTGCGGCTGGGGAGGAAGGCCGCGGCAGGCCTGGAGGCCGCGCGGTCGAGTCACCGCCTCCCGGCGGCCAGCCAGGGCCTCGGCAGGCGGGCTCTCGGCGGGCTGCGGCCCTGGCAGCAGACGGCGCGCCCCTTGGATTGGTCGGGGCGGCGCCGGGACCGGCGGACACTCCGGCGGCGCGGCGGCCCTGCCGGGAAGCAAGCAGGCAGGCCGCGCGCGTTCTGCGGGAGGTGGGAGCGGCGGACGGAGGAGAGCGGGCCAGGAAGGCACGGACCGGGCCCAGGACGGAACAGGCAAGTGCAGGGGCCCCCCTTGGGGGTCCCCTTGGCGTGGGGCCCAACCTAGGGGTGCAGCCTGGGGGCAGTGTGCCTGTGGCCAGGGGGGGGAGTGGGGCTCGGGTGTCTGGAGGGGAACCTTCTGGGGGGACCCAAGGTAGCTCTCAGGGCCTCAGAGAGGGAGGGAGCGGGGGGGGCTCTGCGGTAGGGCTTCTGGGGTCATCGGGGGGGTCCCTGGGAGTGCCTGGGAGATCTGCTGGTCGGGTGAGGGAGGTAGGTGTTGCGGTTGGTAAGGAGGGGGTTGGTAAGAGGGCGGTGAAGCATAGGGGGCGGGGGGTGTCTGGGGGCCACTTCCAGAGGCAGGGAGGCACGGGGCGGGGGGGGGCTATGCGGGCTCAGAGGCCGGGTCTAGTGGGTCGGAGGGTGGTGGGCCTGGTGACAGCTCCGGGTCAGACTCTAGCAGCATTACTTCTTCACCTGTGAGGGACGCGGGGTCCCTCAGGGCGCGGGGAAAAAGGGGGGCTCGGCGCAGGCGCTCTCCCTCGGGAAGTTCAGTAGAGGCTAGGTCAGGGTCATTGGGGCGGGGACGACAGGAGAGGGCTGCGAGGGTTGAGGGTAGGAGTCGGAGTCCTCGGGGCGGGGGGGAGCGGGCTCACGGGGGACAGCGGAAGAGTGGTGCACGGCGGGAGGCCTTGGTGGCAGGCAGGCGCTCCCTGGGTCGGGACGGGAGGGGAGCCAGAGAGCACTACCCCCTGCCCAGGATGTCTTCTCCTCATTTCAGGTCTCCGAGCCGTTCATCATCCACGTTGGCGAGGCACCAGCTGAGCTCCCTGGTTGGCAGGACGTCGGCGGATGTTGCGCATCCAGGTCACGCAGCGGTTGACAATGCAGCCCCGGGTACGGACGGATCGAGGGGCTTGGCCGGTGAGTCCAGAGGCCCCCTAGGGTCCAATACACTAGTTCAAACACTTCAGTCACTGCTCCACTCATTGGGGGCGGGGGGTGGCACTTCGGGCGATGTAGGTCAGGTTTGGACGCGAGGGTCCGGCGAGGTGGGGCATGCTAGCGGGGCTCCCGTGGTAGCCGCGCCCAGCGGGGAGGCGGGTGTGGAGTCCAGCCCAGGAGAGGTGGGGTGCGAACGGGCGGAATTGTCGGGAGGAGTGTCGGACGCGGCCAGGCAGCATGCTTACGTGTCATTTGCGGGCCCGCTGGGGGTGCACCTCAAGCAGGAGGCGAAAGAAAAAATTTGGAAGGGGGAGTTCTGTGAGATATTCTCCCTTCTTCCTCTGGAGGACTTCATTGACCTCAAGGAGGAGGATAAGAAGGACGAAAAGAAGGAGGAGGAGGAAAAACGGAAGCGGTATCGAAAGATACCGAAGTCCTTCGGGAACTGGCTGAGGGCCTTCTGCGTCCTTGCCAGTGTGATAGGGGAAAAATCGCCGAGTTCTTGCTCTTCCCTATTCTGTTACTTAGATGGGATCTGGGAAGCGTATCGCACCTATGGCGGGCTGGCCTGGTGGCGGTACGACGAGCAGTTCCGGCAACGCTTGGCAGCCAATCCTGGGATGAGGTGGGACCAAATGGACCTGCCCCTGTGGATGAAGCTGATGATGGCACAGAAGGCACAGCCCTTTCAGCACGCGGCTGGCGCAAAGGGACAGTCCGCCTCGTCGGCCGCCTTGCAGAAGGGCTTATGCTGGTCGTTCAACGAAGGTCAGTGCAAGTGGGGGGCGGCCTGCCGCTTCAAGCATGAATGCGCGGGCTGCGGGGGGACTCATGGGCTCCAGAGATGCTATAAGAAAGGTAAGTCGGGCGGAGCCGGAGCTCCTCCAGCGCCCGGGGGCAGTGGGACAGCTGCTGCCCCGGGGCCGAACCCCGGTGAGGCTCGACGCGATGGAACCCTGGCTAAGCCGCTACGGTAATGCAGGGGACGCAGAACTGCTTAGGTTGGGGTTTGGACAGGGGTTTTTCATCCCCTTCCGAGCGAGGGAGGGTTCGTTGTGTACGCGTAATCTGAAATCGGTAAGGGAATTTCCGGATGTGGTCCGGGAGAAGCTTAGTAAGGAGGTGCGGTTGGGCAGGATGGCAGGTCCATTCTCAGCGCCGCCGATTGAGGGCCTTAGGGTGTCACCATTAGGGGTGGTTCCCAAGAAGGAGATCGGGAAGTTTCGGCTCATTCATCACCTGTCCTATCCTAGGGGAGCGTCGGTGAATGACGATATCGATGGGGAATTGTGCTCGGTCTCTTATGCATCATTCGACCAGGCGGTCGAGCTGGTTAAGAGGGCCGGGCGTGGGGCTTTACTGGCCAAGGTGGATATCGAAGCTGCTTTTCGCTTGCTTCCGGTTCATCCGGCTTGTCACCACCTACTGGGGTGCTTCTTCGAGGGGGGTTCTTCGTCGACTTATGTCTCCCGATGGGCTGCTCCATTTCGTGCTCCTATTTTGAGAAGTTCAGTACCTTTCTCGAATGGGTGGTGCGGATGGAGTCGGGGAACGACGCAGTGGTGCATTATTTAGATGACTTTCTCTGCGTAGGGCCGGCGGGTTCTCCCGCCTGCCGGCACCTGTTGCGGACAGTGGAGTGGGTGGCGGGCCACTTCGGGGTGCCGTTGGCGGCGGACAAGACTGAGGGCCCGACCGAGTGTCTCAGCTTTCTGGGTTTAGAGATAGATTCGGTGCGTGGGGAATGTCGGCTGCCTCTGACTAAGTTGTGCGGACTGCGCAGTGCGGTGGCCGCGGTGCAGCGGGCGCGTAAGGTGACCCTGCGGCAGCTACAATCGTTGATCGGGATGCTCAACTTTGCCTGCAGGGTGATACCCATGGGTAGGGTGTTTAGCCGCAGCCTGTCGGCAGCCACGGCGGGGGTCGGTTCTCCACACCATTTCGTTCGGGTCTCTTCCTCAATGAGGGCTGACCTGGACGTCTGGAAGGTATTTTTGCAAGACTTTAACGGGACGGTGTTCTTCCGTCAGGAGGGTGTGTCTACGGCCGAATTGGAGCTGTTCACCGACGCATCGGGTAGCGTGGGTTTCGGGGCCTACTTCAGGGGGAGATGGTGTGCTCAGAAGTGGCCGGAGGCGTGGGGGCGAAGCCCCCTCATACGGAACTTGGCTTTTCTGGAGCTGTTCCCGTTGGTAGTGGCATTGGCCCTGTGGGGGGATTGTCTCCGGGACCGCAAAGTAGTCTTCTTCTCTGACAATATGTCGGTGGTGCATGCCGTCAATAACCAGTCGGCAGCATCCAAACCGGTGGTGACACTATTGCGGCGTTTTGTTTTGCTTTGCATGTCCCTTAATGTAGTTTTTCGCGCGCGTCACGTGCCCGGGTATTTGAACGAGGTGGCTGATGCTCTGTCTCGTTTTCAGTGGTCCCGGTTTCGGTTGGCGGCTCCGGAGGCTCAGGAGACCGGGCAGGCGTGCCCGGACGAGATGTGGCAGCTCGGAGCATCATGCTTGGGGGACTTGTGAGGGCTTCGCTGGCACCTGCCACATGGACCGCATACAGTAAGGTTTGGGGTGCCTGGGAACGTTCCTGGGAGGGGCTGGGCCAGGGGCCACAGGTGGAATCGTCGCAGGACGCCTTCCTGTGGTTCACTTTCCAATTGCTGGCAAAACGTGTGTCCCCAGCAGTGGTTGATAGGACCATGGCGGCGATGGCCTTTTGGTTCAAATTCCACGGGTAGGAGGACCTCACGAAAGCGTTCGTCATTAGGCAGGCTCTCAAGGGGTATCGGAGGGGCCGGAGGGTACCGGATGCCAGGCGTCCGGTCTCGGTTCGGGTGCTTGGGAATTTACTCCACGTGCTTCCCGGAATCTGCTTTGACGGGTTTGAGGTAGCCCTGTTCAGGACAGCCTTTCTCTTGGCCTTCTTTGGTGCTTTCCGGATAGGGGAATTGGTGAGCGCCACGCGGTCGGGGTCGGGGGGTCTGCAGTTATCCGGTGTTCGCATGATCGCTGGGAACCTGGTGGTATACCTGGCTACATCCAAAACGGACGTCATGGGAAAAGGCCGGGATGTGACGCTGGGTCCCCTGCCTGGGTCATCACTGTGCCCGGTTGCGGCTGTGGCTCGGTTCTTGGAACTGAGACCGGCAGTCGGGGGGTCTTTATTGGTTCATGCCGATGGCTCCTCGCTCTCCCGTTTCCAATTTACTAAGGTGTTCCGATTGGGTCTGGGGGCGTTGGGGTTGAGTGCTGCTGCCTACGGGACGCATTCCTTTCGCATAGGGGCGGCCACTGAGGCCGCGCGTCTGGGCATGGGGGACGAGTTAGTCAAAAGGATTGGGAGATGGGAATCCGCTCGGTTCCGCACGTATGTGCGCATGGGTTTGTTGGATCAGTGATGCGGGCTGTATCGGTCGGGGGGTGGGCCCCGGTATGGGTATGGGTGTTTACGTTGTTTCCCTTCTTCCCCAGGTTGTGTCGCATGGATTGTGGGCCATTCCTTCATCGTTTGGGCCGGACGGAGAGCTGCAGCTCGAGCCCAGGGCCAACAGCTGGGCTTCCCGAAAGACCTCCTAACAGTGCGATGGTTGGGCTTTAAGGGGTTTGGCTGGGGCGACGTGTGCGGGGCAATAATTCGGATGGTAGCAGGCGGGGCGAGGCCAGATATGCTAGTTCTGCACGCCGGGGGCAATGACCTGGGCCTCATCCCGCAACGTCGGTTGGTTAAATGGATGAAGCAGGACCTGAACAGGTTGTTCGATCTGCTTCCCGGGGTGATGCTGGTGTGGTCTGAGATCGTTCCGAGGCGTCGGTGGCGACACGCGAGGGACCCAGTGGCCATCGATAGATGCAGGGGAAAAGTTAACAGCTTGATGGCAAGCTTCGTGAGGAAATTGGGGGGCGTGGTAGTGAGGCACGTAGAATTGGAAGGCGGGCTGCCGGGTTATTACCACACGGACGGTGTTCATCTTTCAGCGGTTGGTCTGGATTTGCTGAACTTGGGTTTGCAGGAGGGGATGCAGAGGGCTCTCTTTCTTCGGGGTGGCGGAGCTCGGTCGGCTTGAGGGGTCAAGGTCCGAGCTTGTGGCGGGATAGAGAGCTAGGGAAGGAAAAATAGGCTCTCCATGAGGAACGTGAGGAACATGAAGAATTGTGGTCACTGGTCGATGGTGGGTTTCGAGTCCTGGAGGTGGCTCAGAACCTGGTGGGGTAGGGGTATCTGGGTATACCCCTACCGTGGTTACTTATGGTTGCATTCAAATCGGTTCATGTTGGAGTAAAGTTAAAGTGTTATTTATATATATTTATGTGTTGCTTATGTTGGGTCATTGCCCTGATATTTAATGAAGGTATAGATGCAAGGGCGGAGGATGGGGGGCAATGACCCATGTGTTATATATATGTTAAATTATTAGTATCGTTTCTGTTTGTTAATAAAGCTGTGGACAATTTTTCCCATATTCCTAGTGTCAGCGTGTTATTGGGGATAGGTATGTGGGTTGGTTGTCCAAGGTTCCGACTGCCCATATGGCGACTATACACCAGTCAAGACTTCACCCTGCTTTATTGCAGGTAACCTTAGTAATGGATGCTGCTTTAAACCCAGTTTTATTTTAAACTATACCATGGCTTATATCCATTAGTTCTGAAACTTTTCTCCAGGTCCACAAAGAATACCATCAAAAGCTACTTGCTTATATTATGTCAGTTTATAACCATATTGGTTTTAATGGTACACCTCTTCTCAGTCTCTCCGCTCGGCCAGTGACCTTCTATCTGCTGCTACTACCCTTACTGCTTACTCGCGCTTGCAGGACTCCTCCTGGGCTGCTCCTCTCCTCTGCCTACTCCCATAAGAATCTCCCCTGGTCTTCAAAACCCATCTCTTCAGAATAGCCTGTGGCCTCCCGTACTAAGTTCAAGTTCACAAACGTATCTCTCGCTATCTCTTAAAAGGCCACACTCCAATCTTTTGATTCTGCTACTTCCCAGCCTGTCATTTGATTGCTGCCCTTCGCGCTGCCCTTACTATTGTGTTTTTATACACCACCTCTACTAGATTGTAAGCTCTTTCGAACAGGGTCCCCATCAACCTATTGTCCCCGTAATATTTTGTAATTGTCTCGCCTATTTTAAAATTTCCCCCTTTTGTAATATTGTAAAATGCTCTAGAATATGTTGGCGCTATATAAATGATGATAATAATAATAATTCTAAATCACTACATTTTCCAGCTAAAATAATAACAGAATTCTAAAGGTCAACCTTTAGAGGGACCTATCGAGTTCTTCACTGACTGACACTACAGGTGTATTTTGATCTCTGCTTGCAGTTTGTATCTATGTCTTGTTCTCTGCTTGTTTGGATGCTTCTAACAAAAACACTTGTATTCCCTTCCATTCATCTGCCAATTTATATTGACTGCAGCCAGGGATCACCTCGGCTTGTTTCTCAGCAACACATTTGTAAGAGATGCCTATATCAGTGTGTCACTAATGACAAATGTATTTCACTTGTACATTGCATGTGCCATTACATGGCTGACCCACGGCTACCAGTGCAAACACATTGTGTTGTATAATCATTAGTGCCTACTGACTGGCTTTCACTGCCATCACCACCACTAGTAACTTTGTGAATAGCTTTTTATTAAGAAAAATAGAATTGGGGGCACACCTGGAACATGCATTTCTCTGCAGTGGTGCTGTTTCAAAGTTTAAAATATATACAAAATACCGAATAAGGAACAGCACGAAGACAAAAAAGAAAACCATTTTAAATCTTGACTGCTGCCCAATACCCACATCCCGTTGCCTTCCACAAATAAACACAACACACCGTAATTATGGGTAAGGGCAATGGCCACCGCTTTATTTACTTATACATACCAGCTTTCCACCACCTGTCAGCTGTTGAGGGGTTTCCCCAACAGACAGCTTCCACTTCCATATCCATGAGTTCATATCAGCCTGCCTACCGCCATCAGCCCTCGGCAGGCTGCGACTCACCAAGTTGATTCATCATCCTTCCATTTTAAATGCGCTGGCCAGGAACACCGCTGCAGCTGTGACAACGAGAATGAAAAACCAACCAGAACTACAGAACAATACCAACAAACTAACACCGCACATTGCGCCAACATATATAGAGAGGGAGGGTGGGAAAAAGCCAGAGACCTTTGCTGTCCTTCTGGTGAAACCCCTCCCAGCTCCTCACCTTTTATCCCCCTTTTTGTAACATTGTGTCCCTTTTGACCACCCCCCTTACTGCTGGCCAGCAGTCATGCCCTCCCTTCCTTTTAGTCCTGGGAGTTACTTGACTGCTGCCCAATACCCACATCCCGTTGCCCTCCACAAATAAACACAACACACCGTAATTATGGGTAAGGGCAATGGCCACAGCTTTGTTTACTTATACAGACCAGCTTTCCACCAACTGTCAGCTGTTGAGGGGTTTCCCCAACAGACAGCTTCCACTTCCATATCCATGAGTTCATATTAGCCTGCCTACCGCCATCAGCCCTCGGCAGGCTGCGACTCCCCAAGTTGATTCAACATCCATCCATTTTAAATGCGCTTGCCAGAAACACTGCCACCGCGTTGTCGACCGTGCTCATCCCTGTCGTCATCGCGCCCCCCACAGCCAGCAAAAATTTCACACCAGACTGTAACCCCAGGTTAAAGATGTCCAGCCCTATGTCTGATAAGTGGACTCCATCTCTCCTCATTAAATTAGAGTTATCCCCTTCCAGCTCCACGTGATGGACCACTATCCCACCGAGACTTCAAACAAACCTGGCGACCATCATGTTCAATTTTCGCCACACCCGCTCAATCCTGCGGGCGTGCGACAATGCCCACCAACAATTTCGGACAAAATAGGTGTGAGGTCTCGAAAGAGAGCTATACACTGGGCCAAGTCCCGTTTAATCCGAAATATAAGATCTATTCTCCGCTCCCGACCCAAGTCATTACCCCCAATATGGACCACTAACGTCACAAGCCTCGAAACAAACCTCCGTAACTCCACGTTACTGCCCCCAGGAGAGCCCTCGAACACCTCGCAAACGAACCCTTGCCACTTCAAAAGGAAAAGCTAGGTTCCTCCCGTAGGACCTTTGCTCAGCTCTGCGCGCTGCCCAATAAATATATGAGTGACCCAGGATCCAGACAAAGCGTGGGGAACCTACAAGAAAGAAAATTACAACAGATGGGGACGCATGTACAACCGATAACGCCCCGACTCCCATCTGCCCAAACCACTGAAATTGGTCTCTGACGGTCCTTACACTTCCAAAACCGCCAACCTCTTAACACCCTCTGAATAAAGAACTCCTTAGTCAGGTCCCTCCACCACAAAAACCTGAATAAAAAGGACTAAGGCGCCATAGCCCAGTCTACCGAGGCACTAGACTTACCCTGAGACTGGTAGGAGGCCAAGAGCAGCAGCGTGACCTGAAGCGTCCTTCGTCGGACAAAACCCTGTGCTCACCATCCACGATAGCCAACCACTGAGACCACACCACCTGATAGGAATGCCAAGACGACCGGGATAAGGATTCTGACACCAGCTGTCTCAGACCACTTGATCCGCTCCAGGCTCCGCCTCTCGGAACTGGTCCCACTGAAACCAAGACAGAGAGTCAGCCACCACATTGAACACCCCGGGAACATGAAACGCCTTCATCCAGACATTGAACTGCAGACTCAACAGCACTAATCGCCGAAGCAACGCCAAACGGGAGGTGGAAAATGCCTGAATAATCACATGGAACATGCTCATGTTGTCCGTGTGAAAGACAACAACGTGCTCACGCAACTCTTTGCCCTAGAGCTCCAACACCACCACAATTGGAAAAAGCTCCAAAAAGACGAGGTTGCGCATGATGTCCGTCCCACTCCAGCCCGCCGGCAATGCATCCAAGCACCACTGGCCACGGAAGAACGCCCCAAAACCCACGGAGCCTGACGTGTCCGTGAATAGGTCCAACGAAGAATTAGGCACCGCCTCTCGAAGCCAGCAGGAATGGCCATTGTAGGTGCCCAGAAAAGAACTCCATACCTGTAATCCACCCACATATGTCTGTTCACTCGAATGAAATGATGCGGTTCCCGTGGATAGAGACAAACAACGACAGAAAGCCCGACCCATAGGAAGAACCCGACACGCAAAAGTCAGGTGACCCAAGCGGACCTGCATCTGACTCAATTGAACCTTCTTAGCCCCTTTTACCCTGTCCAATAACTCCAGCAAAACCGCCAGTTTATCCTCAGGCAACCGAAATATCATACGGACATTGTCGATTTCTATGCCAAGTAATGACAGAACGGCTACTGGGCCAACGGTCTTCTGTTCAGCGACCGGGACGCCAAAGTCCTTAGCTACCACCTGAAAGGAGTCCAGCAACTCCTGACACGCCATCGACCCGGCCGACCCCACAAACAGGAAGTCATCCAAGTAGTGCGTGACAGAGCTCCATCCCGCCTGCTGAACTGTGGCCCATTCATGAAATGAAGAAAACATTTCGAAGTATGAACAAGAAATAGCACACCCCATGGGCAAGCACATATTGTATTAGAAGCAACTCTGAAAATGGCAGCCCAGGAGGTGGAAACACTCGGGGTGCACTGGCAACAGGCGGAATGCCGACTCAATGTCCGACTTGGCCAGAAGAGCTCCAGAACCCGATTCCCGAACCAACTCCAACGCCCTATCGAAGGACGCGAATCGCACAAGGCATGCCTCCTTCCCTATGTCATCATTCAGCGATCCCCCGGCCGGGCAGGACAGGTGATGAATCAATTGGAAGGAGCCAGCCTCTTTCTTGGGTACCAGCCCCAACGGCGACATGTGCAGATTTTGGAAGGATGGGAAGTCAAAGGGGCCGGCCATCTGACCTGAACCTACCTCCCTGTCAAGCTTGTCCTGGAGCATGTCCTCCTTACCCAGAATGGATTTAAAATTTTCCACAAAAAAGTCAGAAGTCAGAAAAAACAAAAGGTATCCAAAACCCGATCCTAAATCCACTTTCAATGACCGCCGCAGCACGCTTATTGGGATAACGGTCAAGCCATGTCCTCATTTCTAGGTACGTCGTCCTTGCCAGATCCCCTCCCAGGGGTCTGTCTGCCCTTTTTGAAGCAGCGCAACGCGGAGTGCGCTCCTCCACAATGTGAGCATTCATGACGAAACCAACAGGAACTGAACCATTTACACTGGTCCTCATTAAACAGCCAGCAGACCCTTCTCTTGTGTCCAGCCGGCACGGCAAAGTGCACGCCGGCCGACCCAGGAAAGGGCGCCTGCCGACACGTCTCGGCGGGGACATGCACCCCAAAAGGAGATATAATGCAACCTGGTAGACTGGGTCTATAACCCCCTAGCACTGCACTAGCCTGCGCTCTAGCACCCTGTGCCTGCCTCTCCCCGGCAATTTTTCTAACACTGCGCGCTGCCCTGTTCCCCTGACAACTCGCCCCAAGCGCTTGCACATGACAACTCACCCCTGGATAAATGAGTAGCTGGCACACGAACAGCAGGAAAGGTGTCCTCTTCTTCAGACTCTGCCCCAAAGTGCGCATCAGGCTCTCCCCGAAAGGTGCTTGTTATCCTGGAGCTCCTACCCACATTCGGCAGAGTTCCTGATGTGAAGTTGCCTCTTCCGGGGTTTCCAATCTGCCGGAGAGGTTGTGGAGGCGGGGCCTGTGACCTGGCACTCCCTGGACAATGCCCGCGTCACATACGCGCCCCGCGGCACTGCGTCCGACGTCATTCTGTGGCCGTGCGTCCAGCGTGGTGACATCACTTCCGGCTTGGCCGGAAGAGACGGCGGGCTTCGTGAACGGGCCGCCATGCCGCCATCTTGGGACATCACCTCAGGAGCCTGTTTGGAGCGCCCACACCTCCTGTACACCCGGGGGACCTCTGAAGCCTCTGGAACAACGGGCATCTCGGATGGACCAGCTTCCACTCTCCGCTCTCTGCGCCGGGTACCACTCCTCCGCACCGAACTGGGGGATAACCGCGTGGGAGGCCTCGACCTCCTGGCCCTCCGACCGTCTGCAGGGGGATCAACCGCCGTCCTAACCGAAACTGCAGCATCCGATTTTCCAGTAACGCCGGCCATCACCTCCTGTGGGTCACCTGAGCCATGAACCTTCAGGTAAGTCCTCAGCAGTTCAACCAGTGCAACCAGACCGTTGGTCTGGAAGCCGACATTGTGAAGTAGCCAATTAATTAGAAAGCAGTATTAATTAACTAATAAAGAGTAGAGATAAATTAAATTGTTCTTTTTGTACTTCTGGCCTCTGGTGAAACCCTCCAGCTCTTACCTTTTATCCCCTTTTTGCAACATTTTATCCCTTTGACCACCCCCTTACTAAGCTGGCCAGCAGTCATGCCCTCCTTCATTTTAGTCCAAGGACTACTTAAAGTCACCTATCTTAGCAAATAAATATGGGGATTCAGTTACACCATATGGTCATATCATGTTAGGGCCCACCATTATGCCACAGTTCCAAAATATCAGTGGGTCCTACTTCATTTTAAATGGGAGATAAAACATGATGACTGCACACGCTATCAAGTTAAATGGCTTCCAGAGACTCTCTCCTGAAATCTATGTTTAAAATGTGGTCACCTGCATAGGGCACCTGGAGTGAGAGGTGAGTTTAGGGTGCACCGCCAGGGGGCACCAGATTTGTGCGCTTCCCTACTGCCAACACCAGTGTAGCACCTGGCGGCGCTGATCGAGGGTACACAGGATTCCTTCAGTTTCAGGCTTCCAGTCGGACTGACAGGAAGTGTGCCTACCTCTTGTCAGTCCAACCGGGCGTCGGGTACAGGAAAGGAAGGTCCTGTCTTATGGCCCGCCCCTACCAGCCACGCCACACACAGGGAGGAAAGAGGACAATGGGGAGAGTATAATCACCAGGGAAGGGGAGGGGGGTGGGAGAGAAGAGACCACCAGGGAAGGAGGGGGATGGAGAGGAGAGACCACCAGGGAAGCAGGGTGGGAGAGGAGAGGAGAGAGAGACCACTGGTGCAAGGGGGTGGAAGAGGAGAGACCAAGACCACCAGGGAAGGGGGGGAGGGAGAGGAGAGACCACCAAGGAAGGGGGTAGGGAGAGGAGACACCACCAGGGAAGGTGGGGGAGGGAGAAGAGAGACCACCAGGGAAGGTGGGGGAGGGAGAAGAGAGACCATCACCGAAGGGGGGGATTGGGAGAAGAGAGACCACCAGGGAAGGGGGTTGGGAGAGGAGAGACCACCAGGGTGGGGAAGGAGAGGAGAGACCACCATGGAAGGGGGGGGAGGAAAGACCACCAGGTAAGGGGAGGGGGGGAGAGAGAGAGACGCCATTAGGGGATGGAGTTAGAGACCTACAGGGGGCAGGGGGAGTGAAGTGGAGAGACCAATAATGGAATGGGGTAGTGAAGAGGAGAGAGGTGGGTGTTCAACCCAAAAGGAATCTGGTCTGGATTCCAAATATTCACAGGAAAAAAAAGAGAACAACTGGACAACCATCAGTTTTTATTATATGAAGCCACTGACTGCTCACTGTTTAGGAGACATACTCTGCCCGAACACTCACTATTCAGTAGAATAGTGCCCCCACCTGTACAACACTAGTAATTTAACTATCAGTGCTATAAAGCTTTGATGTGCACTCAAGAAATTTACATTAAGAAATATATATATATATATATATATATATATATATATATAAATGTAGGCAATAATATTTTATTTTAGGACAAAAATAATCAAAGGGTGTTTTTATTGCAGTGCTGTCATTGCTTTAGATGGCTTCCTGTGCTCTCACTTGGAATACTTTTAAGTAGACTTTGTGCAGTTGCAGATTATTTTCTGTGGGTCCACAGCTGATCTGAGTGTCTGTGATATTTCTAATTGTGTCAAATGTTATTATTACTGGCAGGTTATTCATTAAAAAGACGCTCCATTACCCAATTAAAACAAAAATATAAAGAAAAAAACATTGTTTAGTAGATATACAAACAATTTTTAATTGGGATTATCATCTAAAAACAGCTTGCAAAACGAAAAGTGTTCTGGGCAGGTGTTCTGGGTAATTGCTGCCTCTTGAGTATAGCTCCACTGAGCCAGAACCAAACCAGGAAGTAACAAGGCCAGTTGTCTGATTGACAGCCAGGGAGGTGTAGCAAGTTTCAATTATAAAAGTGCCAAGTGATTTGGAAATTTTAGGCTGAACTAGCCAAACTGGGAAAATATCTCCAAATCTTGGTTATTTTACTTAAAGGACCACTCTAGGCACCCAGACCACTTCAGCTTAATGAAGTGGTCTGGGTGCCAGGTCCCTCTAGGATTAACCCTTTTTTTTTTTTTTATAAACATAGCAGTTTCAGAGAAACTGCTATGTTTATAAATGGGTTAATCCAGCCTCTAAATCCTCTAGTGGCTGTCTCACTGACAGCCGCTAGAAGCGTTTGCGTGTTTCTCACTGTGAAAATCACAGTGAGAAGACGGCAGCGTCCATAGGAAAGCATTATGAATGCTTTCCTATGAGACAGGCTGAATGCGCTATGGACAGAGCTGTAGAAAAAACAGGAATTGGATGTCAGATATATTTTTGTCAAACCGATCAAATGCTCTTCCAGACAAAATATATCGCTGTATGATTTTACACAGCTTGAATTTTCTATGTTACAATAAACTTCAAAAAGATTTTTAGTTATAATAAAAAACAGTTTGCCCTTAATGGTATTGATTACATTAGGCTTTCAGGATTTTCTTTCATTCACTCTGACCTCCCAGACTAAGTTTAGTAAAGTCGACATCTAAATTATGCGGTAGAAGGAATATTCCTAGATTGAGTCCATTAGCCGGAGTCTTTCAACAAATTAAATCTCCCTTGTTTTATTTTCACATATTCTAAGGATTTCCCAGGAACCGTTAGTAAAATAATACCATACTCTGTAATTACAGTCTTAAAGCTTATATAACTCATTCTGCTTGTGATATACCACTTGGAATAGGCTGATTTAGCTCTTAATAAGTGTCAATTTCAGATGGAGAATTTCTGAGTATTAAAGCCATATATCATGCTTGTCTCTGAAAATACACAGCAGAATATTGCACAGCGCACACAGAGCTGCAGTTGCTTGTTCTATTGCCTGTATGCATATAGTGAGTTAGGAAGTCTAGTTTGATTGCCTGTCAGTTCCCCGAGACAGGTCTATTTACTTCCACATGCCTCTGGTACCAATAAAAACATACCGTACAGGGCAGGGATTCATGGTGCTGGCAGTGCCTTCATGTGTAGTGCTCCATACCTTGTCAGTGCTACAGCAAGAGCAAAGGGGAAAAATACAGTTTCGGTATGGTTTATCGCTTTTCTTTAAGGAAGGAGAAGATAAATTATGGAGCGAGAGAAACACAGCCTTGTATTACAGATGCTGCCTAGTTACTAACAGAGATTTATTACTATTTACTCCCCTGGTTCCCATCTTTTCTCCATTCTCCGTAGTTAGTTGTGCCAAAGGCAAACAGGGATAGAAATGAAAAACAAAAGAAGCAGTTACACACAGAACACAATACACAATACAATACAGCAACACAAACAATGCCGGAGATTCCTTTGTCTCCTCTTCATCCTTCACCCCGGATCACAGAACATGAAAACAGTGGACATTTCACTTGCTCGCAATATATTACTTCAGTAGACCAGACTGACGTCCTCTTGGCAGATTCCTTTCCTGTGGTTCAGTTCTATTTAGAAACAAACACCATCATTTCTTTGATAGGGTTTGTACTGTCAAAACAGATAACAACCTTAAACGTACTCATTCTGAAATTGTTTTACCATGCAAATGAGTCACCGGGTTTCTAGCCATTAAAGGGACCTTATAGTCAACAGAACCATTACGGCTTAATGGGGCATTTAGCCTGTAGATGCAGGGTCAGCAGTGTAAACGCTTCTTTTTACGAGAATAGCAGTGTTTAAACTGCTGCCTAAGTCCACCTCTAGAGGCTGTCTCTCAGACAGCCACTAGAGTGAATTTGCAGGACCTATGATCCAAGCTGAACACTCGCTGAAACACTAAACACGCTTAGAGATGCATTGGTTCAGTTCAACAGCCTAAGAATTGGTCTTCAGATCGTTCATATAATTAATAAATTGTCCGGCTGGTTACTTGCTCAAAGAATTAATGAGTAAATACATTAAATATGGGTTCCCTATGACCTACTATCAACCAGGAGAAGTTCAGTCAAATCCCTCATAACCACACTCTCCCGAGAACCCAAGCAACTATTTCACGCATGATCCCTGTTGCTCCTCCTCCTCCTACTGACTTAACCGCCACAAACTCACAACTCACTTCACTGACAAGATCTCTACAATCAGGGAAGAGATCTCTCATCTCTCTCCTTCCCTTTACAATACTTCCCCCAACCTCCCTGTCTCTGATGTTCTATGTTCATTTGCACTCGCTACAGCGGAAGAGGTTTCTGATCTACTCCGGTCCTCCTGCCCCACCACTTGCTTCCTTGATCCTATTTCCTGGCATCTCACCCATACTCTGTCTCCTTCTCTTGCTTTGCCTCTCGCTAAAATTCTCCATCTATTCCTCTCATCTAGCATATTTCCATTACCCTTCAAACATGCGACTGTAACCCCAATTCTAAAAAAGTCAAACCTTGACCCTAACTCCCTGTCCAACTACTGCCCTATCTCTCTACTGCCTTTTGCGCCCAAGATCCTTGAAAGACTTATGTATGTGAGATTAACAGACTTCCTCGAGTCCAATTCTCTGCTCGACCCACTTTAGTCTGGTTTCCGCGTTCAACACTCTGTGGAAATGGCTCTGACCAAATCTCATGGTCACTACTCTATCCTAATTCTACTTGATCATTCCGCTGCTTTTGATACTGTTGATCATCAACAGCTTCTTCTCATCCTCCGTAATCTCGGTCTACGAGATATTGCTCTCTCCTAGTCCTCCTACCTCACCCAGCGCTCTTTTAGTGTTTCTTTCTCTGGCTCTGCCTCTTCCTCCCAACCTCTTAGTTGGTGTCCCCCAAGGTTCAGTCCTTGGTCCCCTACTGTTCTCGATCTATACAGCCTCCTTGGTAAATGCATCAACTTCCAATATCACTTCTTTGCGCAGGACACGCAAATCTGTCTGTCCTCCCCTTGATCTATCCCCGACTCTCTTGACTAGTGTCTCTGACTGCCTCTCTGCTATTTCTGAATTGATGGCTGCCCACTTTCTTAAACTCACCTTGTCCAAAACAGAACCTCTGGTCTTTCCTCCCTCAAGTGTCGCTACTCCCATTTCAGTCTCCCTCCACGTTAATGGTGCTACCATCAGCTCCACTATGCAGGCTCGCTGCCTAGGTGTTCTCTTTGACTCTGATCTCTCCTTCACCCCTCATGTCCAGTGGATCACCAAATCCTGCCGATTCCATCTCAAAAACATTGCGCAAATCTGCCCCTACTTAACGCCAGATGCGGTGCTGGTCCATGCAACTGTCCTCTTTTGCCTTGACTACTGTAATCCACTTCTCAGTGGTCTTACGTGCTCCCAACCTGCCCCATTGCATTCTGTAATGAATGCGGTGGCGAGGCTTATCTTCCTGCCCGCCCACACCTCCCATGCCTCACCCCTGTGTTAGTCCCTGCATTGGCTTCCTGTAAGATATAGGACTCATAATAAAATTCTGGTTCTTGCATTCAAATCTCTGCATAATGCTACTCCCACCTATCTGTCCTCCCTAATACACAAGTATGTCCCATCTAGGCCCCTACACTCTGCCAAAGACCTGCGTCTATCCTCTGTTCGTACTCCCACCTCTGATGTCTGCATTCAAGGCTTCTCTACGGCTGGAACTCCCTTCCCTTCTTCGTTAGACGCTCACCCAGTCTCCACTCCTTCAAAAGATCATTGAAAACTCACTTTTTCACAAAAGCATATCAATTAAACTGTTAATGGCTTAAAAAAAAAAATTACAATAACTCTTCACTAAGTCGTCACTGAATACTAGGTTACCAATCTACTTCCCTAATACTTACTTGTGCGTCAAACTTGTCTGGTAACAATTACGTATTTGTTAGTCCACCCATTTAAAACTCTACAGAATTTGTTGGCGCTATATAAATATAATAATAATAATGGCCTCATTCTTTAATTAATTGTGCATGGAGTCATACCGTTTGATAAAGTTCTATGGCTGTGCAGGAAACTGGGTTTTTGCTTATTCCCCACAGCCCATTGAGAAATCTGCCAAAATTTAAAGAAAATATGTTTGTCTATTGAAACATCTCTAAACTAATATGTACTCCACTTAAATTATTGTCCAATTGTGTGTTTTAATATGCCCCTACTAAAGCACATCTGGACCCAGAGATAGGCAAACCATTGATCTAACGTCCCCTGACTAAAATGAGTGAGGGGTGCCCAATTTCCTGATCTTGCACTCCTTAATTGGGTCCCGATTCCTTGGTCAATGACCATTCCTTATATACTAATGGACAAACATACATTAGTGCACTGGTTCATTTTTAATGGCAGTTACATAGTTAAAATTCATACCAAATTGTTATTTAGTCAGCAGTTGTTCAACATATGGAGCAAGGGATGAAGCTGTGATCTGTCGGCAAACCATCTACTTACCACCATGCCCCTACACATGGAGATGTTTATTATTAAATCAGACAAACTTTCTTTTGGTTTTTCATTTTGTCACCCATACTTAGTACGAATGCATGTAACTAATATAGTGAATGATTCAGATTGTTTGAAGTGATCCATAAAGTCATTTAAACACAATTTAGTCCCTAGGTGATTTGTGATGTTGAACCTTTTATCTCAACCTGTTCATCTAGAAAAGATGGGCTTGTGAGTTCCCTTACTTCCATAAAGGAATAATATAGGCACCAAAACAACTTTAGCTCAATAAAGCAGTATTGGTGTACAGATCTTTCCCATAATACTCATAATAGACTCTTGGCAAGGTAGACAATACCAATCTCACCTTCTCGGCTTGAAATTAGTCTGAGTATCATGAAAATATGTAATTCCCAGCCATCTGTGGAGAGGTTAGTCATCAATGAGTTTGATATTTTTCAGTCACAGGGAAAGTACATAACCTGAAAATTCAGGATAGATTTTATGCATGGATTACATCTAAATGAAACGTTTATTAACACTTTTTCATGGTTGGATAGACTGTTGTAATAAAGTACAACATATCATATTTTAACAGTAGATTTACTTAGATGTGTTAATATACTGTGCGCAGTGCGCTTGCCTTTACTAGTTATATTAGCTTTAGTTAATAAAGTCAAAATGCTTTGTTGTTCTCATGTACATTCTGAGGAATTGCGTACAGCAAACACCAATATTACTTTGGCTTCCACCCATATGTATAGTGGGGAAAAACAAGTAAGTGTGTGTGTGCGCGCGCGCGCGTGTGTTTGTGTGTATGTTTGTATGTGTGTGTATATACACACAGTATCTCACAAAAGTGAATACACCCTTCACATTTTTGTAAATATTTTATTACATCTTTTCATGTGACAACACTGAAGAAATTACACTCTGCTACAATGTAAAGTAGTAAGTATACAGCCTGCATAACAGTGTAAATTTGCTGTCCCCTCAAAATAACAAGACACAGCCATTAATGTTTAAACCGTTGGCAACAAAAGTGAGTACACCCCAAAGTGTCAATATTTTGTGTGGCCACCATTATTTTCCAGCACTGCCTTAACCCTCATGGGCATGGAGTTCACCAGAGCTTCACAGGTTGCTACTGGAGTCCTCTTCCACTCCTCCATGATGACATCACGGAGCTGGTGGATGTTAGAGACCTTGCGCTTCCTCACCTTCCATTTGAGGATGCTCCACAGATGCTCAATAGGGTTTAGGTCTGGAGACATGCTTGGCCAGTCCATCATCTTTACCTTCAGCTTCTTTAAGAAGGCAGAGGTTGTCTTGGAGGTGTGTTTAGGGTCGTTATCATTTTGGAATACTGCCCTGCGGCCCAGTCTCCAAAGGGAGGAGATCATGCTTTGCTTCAGTATGTCACAGTACATGTTGGCATTCATGGTTCCCTCAATGAACTGTAGCTCCCCAGTGCCGGCATTACTCATGCAGGCCCAGACCATGACACTCCCGTCACCATGCTTGACTGTAGGCAAGACACACTTGTCTTTGTACCCCTCACCTGGTTGCCGCCACACACGTTTCACACCATCTGAACCAAATAAGTTTATCTTGGTCTCATCGGACCACAAGACATGGTTCCAGTAATCCATGTCCTTAGTCTGCTTGTCTTCAGCAAACTGTTTGCAGGCTTTCTTGTGCATCATCTTTAGAGGTTTGCTTCTGGGACGACAGCCATGCAGACCATTTTGATGCAGTGTGTGGCATATAGTCTGAGCACTGACAGGCTGAACCCCCACCCGTTCAACCTCTGCAGTCATGCTGGCAGCACTCATACGTCTATTTCCCAAAGACAACCTCTGGATGTGTCGCTGAGCACATGCACTCAACTTCTTTGGTCGACCATGGCGAGGCCTGTTCTGAGTGGAACTTGTCCTGCGAAACCGCTGTATGGTCTTGCCCACTGTGCTGCAGCTCAGTTTCAGGATCTTAGCAATCTTCTTATAGCCTAGGCCATCTTTATGTAGAGCAACAATTTCTTTTTTCAGATTCTCAGAGAGTTCTTTGCCATGAGGTGCCATGTTGAACTTCCAGTGACCAGTATGAGAGAGTGTGAGAGCGATAACACCAAATTTAACACACCTGCCCCCCAATTCACACCTGAGAACTTGTAACACTAACGAGTCACATGACACCGGGGAGGGAAAATGGCTAATTGGGACCAATTTTTATTTCCACTCAGGGGTGTACTCACTTTTGTTGCCAACGGTTTAGACATTAATGGATGTGTGTTGAGTTATATTGAGGGGACAGCAAATTTACACTGTTATACAGGCTGTCCACTTACTACTTTACATTGTAGCAGAGTGTCGTTTCTTCAGTGTTGTCACATGAAAAGATATAAAATATTTCCAAAAAGGTGAGGGGTGTGCTCACTTTTGTGAGATACTGTGTGTATATATATATATATAAACCGACAAAACCTTTTTTTTTTTTTTTAAATGCTCTGATGCAGTTGAAATGCTTTGACGCAGCTGTCTAGCCATCACTATTTGGCCTCTGTCAAAGTCACTCAGATCTTTTCACTTGCCCATTTTTACTGTTTACTTCATATGAAATTCAAGAACTGACTGGTCACTTGCTGCCTAATATATTCTAACATATATATATATATATATATATATATATATAAATATATGAAATGAAATGAAATCTGGCACTCTGCCTAAATATTTGATCGAACAGAATTTAATAAATACCACGGGGCTGCTCAGCGCTGGATATGTAGAGATGAATGAATGAGAGCATTCGCTGGATTTTTCAAAAGTGTATTGAAGCAAAACAAAAGATCAACGTTTCGACCAAACGGTCTTTATCAAGATCATCTGTCTTTGATGATCTTGATAAAGACCGATTGGTCGAAACAATAATCTTTTGTTTTGCTTCAATACACTTTTGAAAAATCCAGCGAATGCTCTCATTCATATAATATATATATATATTTTCATAGAAGAAAGGTGCACTCACAGGACTTCATCCATAAGTGATTTTATTCTTAGTTGTGCATTACATGCATAATCAAAAAATCTTCAATCAACGTTTCGACCCCTGAAGGGTCTTTCTTCTATGAAAATATATATACCTACGCTGAGGTTTGCACCCAGGCAAAGATATCAAAGAAAATTTCAGTTAATGGGTGAGTGCCAAGAATATCTTTGTATATATATATATATATATATATATACATATATATATATATATATTATATATTATCGAGAGAGAGAGATGGATGACTTCAGGTACTTTATTAGTGATTTTAGACATATATTGAAACTTGAGGGAAAACAGACTTTAGGCACAAAACAGGATACTTGCCACAGAACAGATTACTTGCAAATAATAAAGAATGTCTGTAATTTCCAGGGAGGGTTGTAACAAAGGCAGGTTGGTATCAAAGGCAAGCTGGTAACAATGGAATGCTGGTTACAGAGGCAGGCTGGTTATAGAGGCAGGCTGGTTTGAAGTATACGTAAGGGTGGAGCAGGTTATTGTTAGGAGCAGGTTTGAAGGTAAGTCTGGCACAGGTTGATATGGAGCAGGTTTAAAGGTAAGTCTGAAGCAGGTTCACAGGAGCAAGGATATAAAGTGATTCAGGTAAATCACCAACTTCAATGTAAAGGCCACTGGTATTCTCGGGTGTGGCCTTTTGTAGGACATGTAATTAGTCCTAGGAAATTGAGTATTCAGAACTAGAGGCAAGTGAGGTGACTAGTGGTAGAAATTAATCAGAGCAGGAACTTGTTTTACAGGAACAGAAATAAAAGAAAGATAAAACATAGTTGTCAGGTTATTCACTTCACCTGCCAGTTGTTTTAATGTTGTGATTGGTCAGTGTATACACCAGGAGTTGAAAGATGAGCTAGAGCGCTAGAATGATGCAGAAATGTTTGTTAAGTGAAGGCAGCAGTAGTATCATTTGTGATAGGGTCACTCGGGACTGTAACCTCCAAGTTGGGAGAGTGGCTTCAACACATTCCAGGTGGGACGTCTGAGATCTCTGTAGAGATGAGTACAGTTCTACGAACAGCTAAATGCTGCACAGAACCTTTGCACTCCAAGGCTGAAGGACCCGAGAATGAGGAATACGCTAAATACCACGCAGAGGGTGGCATCTGGAATCTGAGTAAACAATGAGCTTGTTTCCATGCTCGTTGGTGAGAAGTAGTATCATGCAACAGCCGGTAGATGTTTGTGACTAAAAACATTGACAGGTTTCCTTGTTACTACCGACTCCCACTTAGTATTAATTGATTTGCAAAGTATTCATAAATCAAGAAACTATTTATTTTCTAAATCATTGTCATATCAACCCCAGCAGGTCAAAGATTCACTAAGTTCATTCACATTTTCCCTATGATCGTTTGAGCAAAGTGCCCTTAGTGTTTGCATACACCTGTTATGCCATAATTTACAATTATTTATTGCCCCTACATATACTGTGTTTATAGAAAGGCTTTAGTGCTAAATTCATTTAAATACAGAATAAATCAATATTTTTAAAGGGACACTATAGTCACTGAAACAACTTTAGCTTACTGAAGCAGTTATAATGTATCGATCATGCACCTGCACTTTCACTGCTCAATTCTCTGCCATTTAGGAGTTAGATGACTTTTGGTTCTGTTTATGCAGCCCTAGCCACACCTCCCCTGGCTGTGACTCACACAGCCTGCATGAAAAAAAGAAGGTTTCACTTTCAAATCAGATGTAATTTACTTTAAAAGTTTTTATCTCCTGCTCTGTAAATTGAGCTTTAATTACATACAGGAGGCTCCTGCAGGTCTAGCAAGCTATGAACACAGCAGGAGATAAGAAATTCTAAATTAAACAGAATTTACAATAAAGGAAGTATAAACATTAGATGACTCTTTATAGGAAGTGTTTAGGAAGGCTCTGTAATTCACATGCAGGGAGGTGGCACTAGAGTTGCATAAACAAAGTTATTTAACTCCTAAATGGCAGAGAATTGAGCAGTGAGACTGCCATGGCATGATCTATACACCAAAACTTCTTAATTAAGCTAAAGTTGTTTTGGTGTCTTTAGTGTCCCTTTAATATAACATGTATTGGTAGTTTGCAGTCGTTACACCTAGATGAAGTCGGTGGGATTTTTAGTCATAGCAACAGGTAGTATTTTTTTTTTTGTTTTGGACAAAACCAGATGCTACTCGTTCATCATCAGATATGCCAAATAGAAAAGTTGGACAAAGTCAGGTAATACATAGGATTCAAATATAATATAAACTCACTACAAGGCCCTGAATTCACAATAAGCCACGTTAGGACGGGTAGATTAAGCTTTTACAGTTGTCATTTTATAGTTGAATTCATTTGTCATTCTCATGCTCTGCAAGTAACAGTGCACACAGGCACTATATTATTTTTAAGTAGACAGCTTAGGAAACAGGTAGTTTGAGGAGAGCTACTAAATGTAACTGGTACAAACTCACATGGATCATGAAAAGATATATTGTAACTAAGTCATTAATGGGTTACTTAAACCCTTTTTTGGGGGAGGACGTTTTCTGTGTAAAATGCCCTATTGGGCACTATGGGAAGGTCCCCCTCCTCCGTTTGCAATAAAGCTGATAAGAAAAAGATTTTTACTCACCTGGAATCCAGTGTTGGGCAAGACTCCCGGCGCTGATTTTCCACACCCCCTCTGACGTCAAAAGGGCCGCGTGCAGTGCAATTACTGGCTTCTGATAGTATGGGGATTTTTTTTTTCACAACACACTGTGATCAGGAAAGTACAAAAGGCTTAATATAATTGTAAAAATAAATTTTTGAATTACATGATGTGATTCTTCACTTTGCAAACATACCTAAAGCTTTATGTGAGAAATTGAAACCATCATAATACCATCTTCTCCTTTAAAAAGGAACTCTGCACCTTTGAACAGATAAATAAACAACACATATATCCATAATTAAATCAGACTGCAGAGAATTGCTAGCAAAATAGTGAGCAAAAAGTGGCTTTTCTCTCTCAATAAATACTGGCTTTAAAATACTAAATCTACAGACGGATGCTTTACTCACATCTAATTCTGCTCATATGGGGCATATGGGAATTGTTCTTAAAAGAAAAGAAAAAGAGGATTGTGCGGTCTGTACCCTGGACACACATCTTGTTAGCAGATCACTCAGTAATGTTCTGTTTTGGAGAACTACTGAAGTTAACAACAAGTTGTAGATTTTATTTTATTTTTTTTGGGGGGGAGGTTTTCTGTGCTTTTTCTAAAATTTTATGACTAAAACACTGTATTTGCCAGATGGAAACCACGCTACATCTTTGCTGTCACAGCAACTTATTGCTTGCCTTAAACAATAGCAACTATAATTACTATTGATTCTAATCCATGTAACATCTGTAAACATGATTGAGAGGGTTCTATTAAATTAGGCTGTATGTTGCTTTGTTTAAAATATGCTCAAAGTGACATATATGCATTATTTGTCTTATAAACTCTCAGCCTGGTGGCAAGGAAATTATTATTGTTTTTTTAAATAATTATAAATGTAATCATTAATTTGCATGAAAACATTTAATAAGCAGCCTAGCAGTAAAGATGTTAAAGAAGTACTAAAGAGTTAGGAAGCCCCCATATCCCATACAAATAATTAAGGCTTTTGCTTGAGTTTATCAAGCGCCTCAGCCGCTTACCTCTCCGCCTCATATGACATCATGAGGAGGCATGGCCTCCTCTTGCATAGTCCATCCATTGCTCATAGACATATTCCATAGACTTGTATTTGTCTAGTTACCCTACAGGCGGTATGCTATGTACTACGGGTAGTCAACCTTTTAGCAGAACTATGCCAAAACAAGATCTTGAAGTTCCTTGGCGTGCCGGTCCGATTTTTTTTTAAATTGAGGTGTGTATGTTGCTGTATTCTGCTTGTGTTAATTATGGGTGCTGCAGTTGCTTTGTAATGTTGTGTTTGTGCGTGTGTGGGCTTTTATATTGTATATGTTCATGAGTAGTTTGTGGTATTTTGCATGATACCTATGAATGTGGGCTGTGTATAGGGGCTGCTTGTGAAATCATGTGTCTGGATGATTTTGCATATTTTGTGTTTGATGGTGTGTGTATGTGTGGGGCGAATATTGCATGTGAGAGGCTGCATGGGTGTATGTGGATTGTCAGTGGTGTGTTTGTGAGGACTGTGTGTGTGTTGTCTGTTTGTATTATATGTATGAGGGGTAGACCTATTCTGCAGCTCTGTGTATTAACAGCAGTGTGGGTGACTTTCCTGGGATCCAGTAATGTCTGGGCTGGCAAAGTACGGGTCGCAGGAAGGAGCTGCAATAGCTGCTGCAGGCTGCTGTACTTCAGCAATGCATAAATTGTGGATCGTCCCTCACCACCTTTTTGTATTAGCAGATATCTGAAGTTCCACTGGGACTTCTGATAGGCCAGAGTCTGTTTGGCTCTAGCAGCCATGAGTGCAGTTCATACCACAAGTACCATAGCTTGCTGGCCCAGGCTACATACTATACCAACCAAAGAGTTATGCCTCATTAGCCACCCTGACCATGTATTATGGAGATGTATGTCATCCATATAACTCCATACTATATAAAGGAGTAATGCTATTCTCTCGTTGTATGTATAGATCCACATCATGAGTGATAGACAGGGTGTCAGAAAAACTTAAAGGAACCTGTCATACATTTCATCTATCTGTTGCAATTTAATTTTATTTATTTGCAAATGCATAGATATCGAGAAAACTCTATTTAAAAACAGGTATTTCTTCTACCTGTCAATCATTTTTGTCATGACAAGTTCACTTTAATATTTAGTAGAAATATATTGGCCCCCATCTACACCAGTATTTTCATTGTTATATTTACACTGCAGTGATATATATATATATATATAAATATAATTATGAGATATTTACACCACTTTGGTTCTAGGCAAAAATAGTTTAGGTGGAAAAACGCTCAGTTATGTTTTAATTGTGGCCTTTAATTTAAAAATTCACTTTGATTTCCATACACAACATATTTTTTAGTGTTGGTACCCCTTCCAAAACTACCCATTAGCATTAATGTTGCTGCTTTGGTCACACCATCAGGGCTATTCACTAGTGTGAGAATTCAAAGTGAATTTCAAAGTTAAGGTTAAAATAATCGAAATGGCAAGACTTTCCAAGTCAGCTATGCTCCCAGTCAGTTCGGCTACACCTTGAATCCCAAGTCCCTGAACCCGTGATGAGGTAGGAAGATTGAGTTTGTATTCTGGGACCTTTCTAAATAACTTTGGTAGTGTTGATAATAACTAAAGGTAATAGTACTAAATATAAATATTCCATGGTAAGTACTGCTCAGGAAACTCGAGGGCTAAAATATCCCAGATGTTGCAGAACCTCATTTTATAACTTGAGTCAGTGTCCCCGGCATGATGCGCAGAAAAGGTCAGTGACGATTAGCTTTTCACTGATATTTTTGCTAGAGATTTGAACTCCCACTGAGGGTTACATCATTAAAGTGCCACTAACTTATGGTCAGTCAGCACGTTCTGTGATATATGGCTTATTTTTGCTTCATAACAACACAATTATATGTTTGCCACAGCTGCGCAGTCTGTCTGTGTGATGGGAAAAACAGACTGACACATTGACGAGGAAACCATGTCTGGTGTGACACATCACGCATTCCCGGCCACCACTGAGACATGGCGCAATGGGGAACCCTATTCAACACCCCAAACATAAAATCGCCTACCAAGAACTATTGAACCTAAGTGGGAAAAAAAGTCTTAATCTTTCCTAGCTAATGGTCAAGAAAACACAGTTAAAGTTAGTAGTCTGCAAGTTTCACCTTTAGAAAAGAGGAAGACTGAGCCTAAACTGCTGTTAAATGTCCTCCCTGCGGTGTCCTGTAAGTGACAACTCCTTTGTAGACATTCTTCCTGCACAGGTGCACAGATCATGACTGCAAATTGGTGGCAAGCAGGTTTTCTTCCTGAGATGTTGGCCAGATTTCATGCTGAAGTGCTTTTTTTAATTGCCTCTCCTGCAGCAGTCACTTGTGTCATTTCAGCCACAGAAGTAATCATCTCTAGAACTGGATACACTAGAAATTCACTCATGGTTCCCACTCCTCCTCCTCCCAACTAGCTCTTTCCTTTGTCAGATGACCACCTGTAGCTTCTAATTAATCTTGCTAGCAGCTGCTGCCTGTCTGATGTGATGTGTAGGTGTAGGCAACGAGGGAAAGGAGACTATACGGAGGACACACAAATTCCATATGGTCCTGTATTTAGAGGCAGGAGAGGTTGGGGCATGCGATAACCTGCAAGTCGCAGAATAGAATGTCATGGTTGCAGAGAGAGCAGGTCGAGGTGTCCATATCGGCCTGAGTTTATAGTGTATCCCTAGGGCAGTCATACAATACAAGAAGCCCCCTGCACGCAGACACTCCTGCACCCCACAGCACACTCTACCAGCTGCACTTCATTTGCACCTGAAAAGAGAATACATTGGAATGTTTATATTTCTCATATTGTTTGAAGTTTGTTTCTTCCAAGAGTATTAACGGAACAGGATGTTATTATCATGCAGACTTGAAGAGTGTTTCTCTTTTCCCTAGAATAATCATCTCCGCGCACAGTCAATGAAAAAAGATGCGCTGCGCGAAGTCGACTCAGGAATTTGCAGGCGAGGCTGGAGAATAATGTAATTTTTAATGAATAATTTATTTTATTTTTCTGTAGATTTTTTAAGTTTTTTTTTTGCTTCTACATACAGTGATGGCCTTTACTGTAGCATGCTGGGGAGAGTGATTGAATTGTCAGCATTATGTGCAAGAAGAATACTGTAACTTGTGAACCCTGAACGAGATTAACTTCATGCAGCTTCCATGGTGATCCTGTATAATGATCATGCCAACACAACTGAACTGCGGAGGTCCTGGACAACTAAATTCTAGAAGATAAACACCATCAATGCTATGGTGTGAGAAATAACGGCCTGCACTGAGGTCTGCTGCAAAGTCATTGGTTATGGCTTGGGGCCAAAAGAAATCCCATTAAAATTAAAATGCAAATAATATGCATTAAAATGTTACCCTAGCGATGCACTGATTTGTAATATATACGAGTAAATTGAACATTACACTGGTGGCTTATTCTGACATGGAAGAATTTCATTGATCATCAGCTGTAAAAGTGCTGTCTTGTTGATAGTGGTAGTTACTTTTAACATATGGAATTTATTAAACACTGCTTTGAAGTTAGGCTTTTCAAGTGAACCAGTTATCCACAGAAAGTAAAAATAACAAAATTGTCAGCAAACAGGTCCGGACTGGGGATACGAAGCAGCCCTGGAAAAAAATCTATGCCAGCCCCATAAGTCATTGTGCTATTTGGGGAATATATATATATATATATATATATATATATATATATACATATATATATAGGCAATTGAAATAGTTGGCTACACTCTCGGATTTCCTTAAAACGTAACTTTTTTTGAAATATTTAAGAGAAGATCAACGTTTCAGTCCCTCTTGTGGACTTTCATCAGGATTGTCATACATTCATTGTCCACAGACAATCTTACTGATGCACACAAATAGGCTCATTGACAGACAATCTCAATGACACACACAGACAAGGTTACTGGCACACACACAAATTCAGTCCAGACAATATCTGACACACACACAAGCTTACTACAGACAAGCTCACTGTCACACACACACGCTAACTACAGACAAGCTCACTGATGTGCACACACTCTCCCTACAGACAAGCCCATTGATACACACATGCTCCCTACAGAAGAGCTCACTAACACACAGATTCACTACAGACAAGCTCACTGACACACATATGCTCACTACAGACAAGCTCACTGACACACATATGGTCACTACAGACAAGCTCACGATCACACTCATGCTTACTACAGACAAGCTCACTGTACACACATGCTCACCACAGACAGGCTCCGGCACACCCATGCTTCTTACAGACAAGCTCACTAACATGCACACACACATATGATCCCTACAGACAAGCTCACTGATACACATACAAGCTCACTCACTAGCAGGCACACACACACACACACACACAAACTCACTAGCAGGCGCACACACACAGAGGCTCCCTCACTAGCAGATGTACGCACACACACACAGAAGCTCGCTCGCTCATTCACTAGCAGATGCACACACACAAAGACATCCATACACACAGAGGCAGACAGTCACTGACACAGAGGCAAACAGCCACACATACAGAGACAGGCAGACAGCCACACACATACACAGGCAGACAGTCACACACAGTTACACCAGGCAGACAGTCACACACACACAGTCACACACACACACACAGTCACACAAACAGACAGTCACACACACAGGCAGACAGTCACACACACACAAAGGCAGTCACACACACAGGCAGGCAGTCACACACACAGGCAGGCAGTCACACACAGACAGACAGTCACACATACACACACACACAGGCAGACAGCCACACACAGTTACACACAGGCAGACAGCCACACACACACACACACACACACAGGCAGACAGACACACACACAGACAGACACACACACACACAGTCACACACACAGACAGTCAGTCACACACACAGGCAGGCAGGCACACACAGGCAGACAGTCACTGACACAGAGGCAAACAGCCACACATACAGAGACAGGCAGACAGCCACACACACACACAGGCAGACAGTCACACACACAGGCAGTCACACACAGGCAGACAGTCACACACATATACACACACAGACAGTCACACACACAGGCAGACAGTCACACACACACACACAGTCACACACACACAGTCACACACAGTCACACACAGGCAGACAGTCACACACACACAAAGGCAGTCACACACACACAAAGGCAGGCAGTCACACACAGGCAGAGAGCCACACACATAAACAGGCAGACAGTCACACACAGTTACACACAGGCAGACAGTCACACACACACACACAGGCAGTCACATACACACACAGGCAGACAGTCACACACACAGGCAGTCACACACAGGCAGACAGTCACACACACATATACACACACAGACAGTCATACACACTGGCAGTCACACACACACAGTCACACACACACACAGACAGTCACACACAGGCAGACAGTCACACACACACAAAGGCAGTCACACACACAGGCAGGCAATCACACACAGACAGACAGTCATACATACACACACACACACACAGGCAGACAGCCACACACAGTTACACACAGGCAGACAGCCACACACACACACAGGCAGACAGTCACACACACGGGCAGTCACACACAGACAGACAGTCACACACACGCAGACA
>OW240914.1:293545410-293555619 GCA_933207985.1 Pelobates cultripes
CAGTCACACACAGGCAGACAGTCACACACATATACACACACAGACAGTCACACACACAGGCAGACAGTCACACACACATTCACACACACACACAGACAGTCACACACACAGACAGTCACACACAGGCAGTCACACACACACAAAGGTAGTCACACATACAGGCAGGCAGTCAAACATACACACACACAGGCAGACAGCCACACACATATACAGGCAGACAGTCACACACAGTTACACACATGCAGACAGTCACACACACACACAGGCAGACAGTCACACACACAGGCCCGGTCACACACAGGCAGACAGTCACACACACAGTCACACACAGTCACACACACAGGCAGACAGTCACACACACATATACACACACAGGCAGACAGTCACACACACAGACAGTCACACACACAGGCAGACAGTCACACACACACAGACAGTCACACACAGGCAGACAGTCACACACACACAAAGACAGTCACACACACAGGCAGGCGGTCACACACAGACAGGCAGTCACACATACACACACAGACACACACACAGGCAGACAGTCACACACAGGCAGACAGTCACACACACAGTCACACACACAGACAGTTACAGATATATTTATGTGATCTTTGGTAGATTCTCCTTCTAGATCAGGGTTAGTCAACCTTTTAATACCTACCGTCCACTTTTGTATCTTTGTTGATGGTAAAATTTCCTTACCACCCACCAGTGCCACAGTAAAAAAAAAACATTTAGAAAGGAGATTTTTGTTTTTAAATATGTACTTTAAAAAATCATTTTTTTTTTCATTTTTTTTTCTGTTTTCCATTCTACTTTTTTTTCTATGTGTGTCTGAGGTTGTGTGTGTGTGTGTGTGTGTGAAGAGTGTAGTGTGTGTGTCTTTTTGTGTGAAGGGTATAGTGTGTCAACGATGTGTGAGGGATGCTGTGTGTGTGAAGAGTACAGTGTGCGTGTGAGAGATGGAGTGTGTGTGTGAGGGGTGGAGTATGTGTCAGGGGGGCAGTGTGTGTGTGAGACGGCAGTTGTGTGTGGTGCATAGGGTCTATGCTGTGTAGGTGGGTGAGATGTGAAAATCTATCTTAATGTCTCCCCCTCCATTCTTCTTACCTTTTACCAGGGAGGGGGGACATAATGTTGCAAGACTTGGTAGTCCAGCGGTGGCATGTTCACTTTAGCTTGCAGCTCCTCTGGCTGGAGGCTGACTCTCCTGTTCTCCTGCGAGCATAGCTCTGTGGCAACGCTCCGACCAGACTGCTCACAGGAGTTACCCTAGAGCAGAAACACAGAAGCCTCCCAGGCTTTTCCCTCCCTCTGCTGGAACTAAGTGTCAGCGGACCGGTGAGGGAGATCTTTGATCTCATCACCAGCCTGAGAGGGCTTACAGCAAGGCTAGCTCTACATGTGCTGGCAGGGGAGATGAAAGGATCTCCCATGCCAGCCTTGGTCTATGGCCATAGAGGCCCACCAGGCGTTTTCTGCAGAACCCACCACTGCCCACCTGAAATCCCAAACTGCCACAGGAAGCACCTCTACCAGCAATCTGACGAGTGACCAGTGGAGTTATCACTAGGCTGTAATGTAAACACTGCAAATTCTTTGAGAAGACAGTGTTTACAGCAAAAAAAACCTGAAGGAAATGATTCTACTCATCAGGACAAATACAATAAGCTTTTTAAAATGGCTGCCCTATTTATATATAGCCAACCCCCTAATTGACCATAGCCATCCCCTACCATTTCCTATTATGCCCACCTCCTCACTCAGTCAAGGCCCACTTCACTAAGCTGTGCTTGCTATTTGGGTTTTATGTGCTCTGGCTTTCATTACTGTTAAGCCCAGCCTCTCTAAGGGCCAGTAATAAGGATTATTCCTGCTGTCTATTCTTACCTGCGTTTGGATTTTGCATGTCAGGGTCCTCTCCTACCTTGACAAAATGGCCGCAATCTAGGGCCCAAAAACTCAGGGTATTGCCAGCTGGCACTTTTGTCCAATATCTGTTAAATATGCAAAGCCATATGTGGGAAATATGGTGGTGTATTGTTTTATTATGCAGACACCACACAAAAGACTAAATCACAACAAACACGCTTCTAATATATTTAGAGCTTACAGTCTGCTGAAGACAGCTTACAATACAGTGAGCCTCCATCACAGTTTTGTCAAAGTCTATTAGCATTTCAGACTGCTTTGATTTCAGAAGAACCTATTCCCTGTGTCCCTAAATCAAACAGTGAGATTTGTCATTACTCGGAAACACAAGTCTACCTGTTGTGTTGTGTGTTTCACATAAAATAAACATCGCTCTGCATCATTTATTTATTAAGATAGTGAATGATTATTTTTAAATAGTTCAAACATTTCATTTTGTCTAGTTATAATAAATATGATTCTTTTTAAGTGTGCTCTCTGTCATTTTCAAAAAACAAGATTTCAAAATGGACTGACAGTTCCTTATATCCTCAACAAAGTAATTGTGATTTTAGCATTTATTGGGTGAATATAGCAGCAACATCATCACATCCCGTGATGCGTTCTTGGGCATAAATAGTATACATTCTGTATGTGTGCATGTGCATGTTCATTAACTGGCAAAATATGTACGTTAAAATAAAATGAAAGAAAAAGGATAAAAGGAAAAATAGCGCAGGGGTGCACTAAGGGTAGATGCCCAGATGTTTTAAAACAACAGCTTCCATGATGCTTTGTCATTTTAAGTGCATTCTGAAGGCATGCAAAACATATCTATGAGCAAAGTTCAGTGTCTCCATGCAGAAGGTGGAGACACTGAATGGTAGTATTGCACAGTGTGCAGCACTACCCTAGGAAGCACCTCGAGCAGCCATTTGAGAAGTGGCAAGTGGAGTTATCACTAGGTTGTAATGTAAACACTGCATTTTCTCTGAAAAGACAGTGTTTACTATAAAAGGCCTGAAGGGAATGATTCTACTCACCTGAACGAATACATTAAGCTGGAGTTGTTCTGATGACTATAGTGTCCCTTTAATTTAATCCACAACCAGGCAGCAGGCAGCAGAGAAACATTAGACCAGGGGCAGTCAACCTTTTTCTACCTACCGGCCACTAATGCATCTTTCTTAATGGAAAAATTCCCTTACTGCCCACCAGTTTTCGCGCAAGTGCGGAATATGTTTTAAAAAGGAGGGTGTTTTTAAAAATGTACGTACATTTATCTTTTTGTTTCTACTTTATGCATGTTTATAATGTTTTTAACTTTATAAAGTTTAATGAGAAAACAATAAAGTAAATTGAAATTACCTTTACTGGTGATTAATGAGATCCTTGAGGCTGATGCTGCGAGACTAAATATTTTATATCAGGTTCGATTTTCGTATGGAACAAACGAAGTTCTCCTATTTCGGTGAAATTCAGACGACTTCTCTGTTTGCGCATAATATGATTTCTCATCTGTGCATCAGCTCCCCTCCTCTCCTTCCTCAATTCACCCCCCCCCCCCACCCCAACTTTGTTTCCTTTTTTATTTTTTTTTACCTTACTTATAGCAATGCCCAGCAGGAAGGCTGAGCTAGGTAGCCCACTTACTATTATTAGCCAACAACAATTCTCTCCTTTTCCTTTTTATATTTTTATTTTCCTTCTTTCTCCTTTTATACAACTACTCTGCACCTTCTTTCTCCTATTCTACAAATATTCTGCTCCTTCTTTCTCCATTTTACAAGTACTCTGCTCCTTCTTTCTCCTATTCTACAAGAACTATGCTCCTTTCTCCTTTTACAAGTACTCTGCTCCTTCTTTCTTCTTTTTACAAGTACTCTGCTCCTTCTTTCTCCTATTCTAAAAGTACTCCGCTCCTTCTTTCTTCTATTCTACAAGTAATCTGCTCCTTCTTTCTCCTTTTTACAAGTACTCTGCTCCTTCTTTTTCCTATTCTACAAATACTCTGCTCCTTCTTTCTTATATTCTACAAGTACTCTGCTCCTTCTTTCTCCTTTTTACAAGTACTCTGCTCCTTCTTATTCCTTTATACAAGTGCTCTGCTCCTTCTTTCTTCTATTCTACAAGTACTCTGCTCCTTCTTTTTCCTTTTTACAAGTACTCTACTCCTTCTTTCTCCTATTCTACAAATACTCTGCTCCTTCTTTCTTCTATTGTACAAGTAATCTGCTCCTTCTTTCTCCTTTTTACAAGTACTCTGCTCCTTCTTATTCCTTTATACAAGTGCTCTGCTCCTTCTTTCTTCTATTCTACAAATACTCTGCTCCTTCTTTCTTCTATTCTATAAGTACTCTGCTCCTTCTTTCTCCTTTTTTTTACAAGTACTCTCCTCCTTTATTTTATCCCCTTTTTTCTATTTTTCTTCCCTTTTTTTTTGATCTTTTCCTTTTTATCTACTTTTTTTTATGCTTTTCTTTTACCTTCCTTATGGCAATGTACAAAAGTAAGGCTGAGCTAGTTAGCCCACTTATTATTATTAGCCAACAACAATTCTCTCCTGCCTATAACTTTTCTTTCTCCTATTTTACAACTGCTCCACTTCTGCCTGCTTCTGCCTGTCCCTGCTATCAGCTCCCACTCCTCCCCTTCCTCGTCCCACGTGTAACACGTTTGCACGCGCATGCACGCGTTTGCTTGTGCACGCATTCTCGCACGCCTTCATACTTTCATGTGTGCACTCTCGCCCGCCCATTCTCTCAAAAGGAGGATTTAGCTGCTGAAATCCCTACCACCTGTCTGGAATCCTGAAACGCCCACTAGTGGGCAGTAGGGACCAGGCTGATGACTCATGCATTAGACAGACAGACCGTGATATCTTAACTTGTGTCTGCTTCTGGATCACTAAATGGCTGAACTGTTGCATACACGGATAAGGAAGACGTTTTTCTGGAATGAGTGGGCGTGGTTAAGGAGGGAGACTTATTGCGCAGCATTCCTCAAAACATTTATTTAAAAAACACAAAAGATTTCAGTTTGCTAAAAAAAAAAAAATCAGCATATTAAAGAAGTGAAAATCTATCAAATGCATCTTGCAACACAGCTCACCAGCAGCATGAAAAAAAAAACAACTTTTTTTCTTGGGTGAAAATATTTTTTAAAATATAAGATGCACCGAATTATGATGCACCCATATATTTTAACTAAAAATGTATCTGAAAAAAAAAACTGCCCAGAATCAGAATTACAGTTAACCTATCTGCATTGGAATGTATTGTGTTTGGGTACAAGGAATGTAGCGAGTATGTGTATAGAGAATGTAATGTCTGAGTTCAGAGAATGCAGTGTATGTGTACAGGGAATCCATTGTATTGTGGGAACATGCTAGAAGGTTGCCATGTATATGTGTGTATATAATGGAGGTAGTGCGTGTAATGGATGTAGAGTGAGTGTATAGTGGATGCAGTGTATGTGTATACGGGATGCAGTGTGCGTATAGTGGATACACCAAATATGTGTAAGGGATACAGTGTGTGAATTTGCAGGAAAAATGTATGTGAATTTGTGGGGTAAGATAGGGCTGTGGTCTGTAGGGGGCAAGAGGGAAGCAGGGACCCCCTCCCGCCGGGCTGGATGGAGAGGAAGGGGTTAAACTTACCTCTTTCTCCAGCGCCGGGCGAGGAGCTCTCCTCCTCCTCTCCTCCCTCTTCTTCCGTCACCGGCTGAATGCGCATGCGGGTCAAGAGCCACGCGCGCATTCAGCCAGTCCATAGGAAAGCATTCTCAATTTTCCTATGGCGCTGGCGCTTCTCACTGTGAAAATCACAGTGAGAAGCTGAAGTTTCTAGCGGCTGTCAATGAGACAGCCACTAGAGGCTGGATTAACCCTAATATAAACATAGCAGTTTCTCTGAAACTGCTATGTTTATAAAAAAAAAAAGGGTTAAACCTAGCTGGACCTGGCACCCAGACCACTTCATTAAGCTGAAGTGGTCTGGGTACCTATAGTGGTCCTTTAAGCCCACCACTATGCCACAGTACCCCAATATCGTTGGGTTCTTCAGTAATTTTAACATGGGAGATTAACATGCTTACTGCAATACTTACTGCTTAAATGGCTTCCATATTTGTTTGCTAAGATAGGTGATTTGAAGTCAAATTTAAAACTTTATTACACTTGGGTGCGCTGTTCCCTGATTGGTATTTTGTATATATTTTGGTCATTGTGGCAGCACCTACACTTAGAAATGCATGCTCGGGATGTGCCCCCAATCCTCTTTTTTCTAGGTGTTCGGAGTGTTCCTTTAAGCATGATCTAATTACTGGCAATTGTCCACTTCTCAGGCTGAGTCACCAGCTTTATGACTAATACAGCAAGGTCTGCAGATTGAACAGGTGCAAGGGAGCTAGAGGCAAAATCACAGTCAATAATCTAATCTGATATATACAACAAGACAATATATCCAAAGTCAAACAGGTCACACAAGAACCGGGAACAAGGTGGAACATAAAGATTCCAAGACAAGGAATCAAAATACTTAAAATTCCACTACGTGTCACTGCTAAAGAATCCATATCCAACATTTTTACATTAGCAGAGATTAGCCAAGATGTGTCCTGAGGCAGGTAGGCACCACCAATAAAAAATATCAGGATAGGATAAAGGAAAGGATATACCACCTTATACTAGGTTTGCATCTGAAATAGTGTGTTACTGTCTATTGTATCATTATACCAATCGAGAATATACTGATCACACCAACATTCTTTAGATCATTCACGACTCTCCGTTATTGTCCTTCAAGAATCTGATGATGAAGTCTCCAAGTAACTATGCAGGGTAGACATGTTGCTGTGTTAAACTTGAGACAAGTATAGTTGTCATATTTTTTTTTGTGATCAGCTTGAAATAACAAAGCAGCTCCACTGCAAACCTGCATTTTAGACAATATATACAAAAAATACTGCTGGAGACAAGATATATAATGAGGGTGCAACACAAGGGTGAAGTTTTGTAATGGAAGTAATAATCTTGATCCTGATCTTGAGCACAGATCAAAAAAGTCAATCCTTTTATCGGGAGACTAAATTGAATTTTATTTTCGGAAGAACAATGAATAGAAGCCTCATAAAATAACAGTTCAGCAGTCTGCAGTATGTGCATTGGATTCTCTAGTACTTATTTAGGCAATTAGGAAAATTTGTGGGATAATTCAACATTTAAACACTTAGTGCACGTAACTTATGCAACACCGTGTTAGAGTTCGTGAACTCCTAAAAATTACCTGAATTCTTGTACTACTTTAATTAAAAAAAACATGATAGGATCTTCATTTGTCTTCTAAAACCACTATAAAAAATGTAATAATACAAAAAGTTAACAATTTTATGAATTTATTGAACACACTGATTTGACGGTCAAAATGAAGAATTTAGGAAAAAGATAATTAAAAAAATTATGCGAATACATACTGCAAACATAGACACTATTATGAAGTACTACATCATGGTTTGGTAATGAGCTGCACAACCAGGTATCTCTTTGTCATGGCAACTAAACGTGTAAACTGCGTTGGGGATGCAATGTGTATTCAGTGTATTGTGTTGTCATTCTGTTGTGCTGGTTTTTGGAAGTTGGCTACTAATAGCATGCTTGACTTCAAACATAGAAGTTCCATTTAGTATCAGCTCGCTTCATTCTCTCAGTGTATCTAGATAATCATCAATTGTGTTCTATCTATATTTTAAGTATCTCTGCATAACAAGTTATATTTGTACCCATTTATACACTGATATTGTAGAAGTCTATATAACAAGATACTTTTGTAAACTATCAACCTGTATTCCAGGCTTTATGCCCTTTCTTGCTATACTCTGTATCAAACAGCACACTTTACTCATTATTCTTGTTGAATTTGTTCTTGCCATGGGTGAGATACTGCCTGATTGTACTGAATCCAGTTTTCCCATGTGAAACAAGCAAATATGGTCAATTTCATCATAAAACCCGCTTCAGGGGAATCAATAGAATCATCCTTTTTTCCATCCACTTAGGGCTGTAAAAATATATCAAATCCGCAAAAATCAGTTCAGGCTATATGAAAAAGCAGTGCCTCATAAACGTAGTGTATCATTTACCCAGACAATGTACTAGAAAGTCAACGCTTTTCATATATATTATACTTTATCAAAACTGTAAAATGCGATACAGTCTTTAGGATAAAAATGAGAAAACCCACTACACACACAGAGGATGAATCGTAAACAGGTAAATACTTGCCCATTTCCGGATTTGATGGATTTCTACAGGTCTAAAATGGCTAGATACATTTTGGCTTTGTTGCTTCTACTGGAGCACAAGACTTTAAGTAAACGATTCATTATCTCAACATTCCACAGTTCCAGAAGAAGGGATGGCCCATTTTTACAAGTGAGTACTAGCAGTGATAGTACCAATACACATGTTTCAACACTACCTTAAGTCTGTATAAATATATATGTACGATTTCCAACACATAACTGTTATTTGTCTGAGATATGCACTACCACCACTGAATATTATTTCAAAGCTCATAAAGATATGTGATTGACCCGTTTCAGGAAAAGATAAGTTCAAATTCAAGAGATGGAACACAGATACGTCTTAAAATAAAGAAGACCTTTAAAACCAATACTGTTTAGTGTTAACTGACAGTCTCACATATGAACTTTTTAAGTGGAAGTCATTGGACTTGCACATGGGAAAAAAATAGGTTAGGCCGACTCAATTCATCTGAAAAATAATACAATTATTTTGGTTGATATATGAGTCATCCACCAATTTCAACCAAGCAATCGTTTCGGTAAAAATGTTTTGGATGAGCCAAATTGGCATAAAAACACGCCTCTCAGTGCATATATTCTGTACATATATTACAATATATTCAATTTCATATTTTTTGATACGCTTCTCAAATATTTTCAATATTAAAATATCAAAAATATATCATATATATATATATATAAAAATATATCAATATATCAAACTATTAAAATATATATACATTTTAAATATTAAGTTATTTTAGAGGTTTATCTTAAAATATTAAATCATTTGAAAAACGTAGTAAAAATATTAAATTAAGGCTATAATTTGTAGTAGAAGAGGAAAAAATGAAGATCTAAAAAAGTACGTGGTTTTATAAAGCATCTTGTGGACAGATAAACTTGGTAAGCTCACATTTTCCTAATCCCTTTGAATACATCTTCTCTTTAAAAAAACGCAATCATATTCTCAGAAAGAATATAGTTACAGGTGCAAAGAAGTAGATAGTTGCCTGTGAACACCATTTTGATTTTACCTTTGAAATCTAAAATACCAACTCTTTTAATATAATAACAACTTCAGTTTGCTCTTTGTAAGCATAACTTCAGGACCAATCCCCTCTGTTCCATAACATAACAAATCAGAAAAAAAATCAGAAATGCTAAGCACTACCCAAAATTAATTTTTTAAGTTCTACTTTGAGTAATATTGGTTTATTTAGACAACCAGCTAGATTAGGGAATCTACTTTTTCATATAATTATTGTGAGGAAAAATTATTCCTATTACATATTCTCAGCATGATAAATCTCCTCACTCAATCCTTTCTTAATATCTAGGATTCCTAAATTGATTTAATAAGAAAAGATGGAGATATTTTTCTAGTCAGTAGACCATGTGATTAATATCTTTCAACATGTCAAAAGGACAAAATGTATTTTAGCTATAGGAGTGTGGCTGCGGTGTGGCCATTTTGAAAAACGTTAGGTGACTTACTAATAACAACCTATTCCACTAAAATGTAATTCGGGACAAGAATTATGTGTCTTATTTACAAAGACAGATTTCTAAACACATTTATTGTAGTTTAAAGACACATTACACTAAGTATTATTACTGATGGAGCAATGTTATGACCTCAGACACATCAACAAAAGGGAGGTCATAGAAAAGAGGGACAGATTAATTTACAATACCATGTAATGTTACTCTACCTGTGTAATGTTCAGAAGCTTTTGAAGGTCACGAGGTGCCCAGGGTTTAGTCTTTTATTTGTCTTTAAATCCCCCTTCCCATGAAAACCTTATGTTTCCATGATACTCAAAGCCCACTCATTTGCTTCTGACTGAAACACTGACTTCCCACTGCTTTTATTTACAATTATAAGAATATTTTTTTTAAATTATGAATTTATTTATTGAGTACACCCACATTCAGTTTATTTATTTTTTTTGTATTTTGTTATTTTAATATTTTGATTCT